>VZRW01009673.1:92278-116373 GCA_013398125.1 Aegotheles bennettii
CGGAGCACCGGCGCGGCAGGGGGGCGGAGGGGCTGCAGAGCCCCCGAGAAGCCGCCGCCAGGCGCAGTGCGAGGGGAGCAGGCACAGCCCCGGCACGGCGCCTCCGACAAGTCCTCAGCACGGCAGCAGCGCCAGCCCACGCCGGACCTGTCCCCTCCGAGGAGGAAGAGGAACGATTCCGACCTGGATTCGTCACCACCTCGGAGGAGGAGGCCGGGGTCGCCGGGCTCGAAGAGGCAGAGCAGGACGAAAGGTGAGCGAGTGCTGCCTGGGTGGAGGGGAACTCAGACTCTTGTCACATGCTTGGTGGTTCTCTCCTGCCTGTCATCCCTTCAGGTCTTGATTTTCCCAGGAGTTAGTGTGACTCCCCACTGTGTTCAGCCCTTCCATGGGACTGACTCTGTGATTTCTAGCCCACCAATGTCTTCCCACAGGTGCTTCTCCAGCCACGAAGAGGCTGAGGCCGGGGTCCTCGCCACAGAGACACCCGAGACGTGACTCCGAGTCTCCATCCCCAAGGAGGGGCACCCGGAACACCTCGGATGCCAAGCACAGGCCGGGCCGTGGGCACAGCAGCTCCCCGACGCGCACTCCTCCCAGGCAGCGTCGGAGCAGGTCGCCAGACTCGGATTTATCCCCTCCACGACGGACTCTGCCCACCGGGAAGGGCCAGCGCCGCTCCAGGAGCCCCCGTGAGCTCTCACCTCCTCACCGCTCTGACGCCAAGGGCTCTCCCAAGAAGGTGAGCATCCCACCTGTCCCTTCCAGGGAAATCTTATGGGTCTGTGCCAGACCCTCTGCCGGCACTGGGAGGTGAGAGGGGAGCTCTGCCCCAGCCCACACTGCATCTGGGGGAGCTGTTGGCACGGGTGACAGCAAAGTGGCTGTGTGCCATGGCTGTCCCTGCTGCCACCTCTCCTTCGCTCCATGCTGTCCCCTCCTCACCCCTCTGTGTCACCAGGCAGCTCACAGCCAGTGGTAAATGTAATTCCTGTCTGGTTTGCAGGCAGGAGTGATGTTCTCCGGGGTGAAGGCTGGCTTGGTGTCAGCTGATGTGCTGCGGAGGGAGCAGCAGGAGCTGCGGAGGCATGAGAGAAATAACAAGCACTTGGAAGGTAGGGGTGTGAGAACTGCCTGGCTTCCTCTGCTCATGGCCATCACCTGGCACTGGGGGGGCCATGTGTCCCTGTGGAGCAGCATCTAGGGTCACTGAGCCTCTGGAACAGCGGATTGAGAAGTGGAGGTTTCAAAGCAATGCCAGGGGAATCACAGGGTGGGGGAGAGGCTTTTCCCTGCCTGCTCTGTCTGCAAGTCTGAAGCAGCAGACTGGTGCTTGAAGGACGCGAGCGCGGGTGTGTGGGGCAACAGCTAAAAACAGGAGCCGAGATCCTGCCTGGGTGGGGGTGATCAGCTCTTCCAGGGACTAGAGCAAGGAGAAGGGAAAAGCCTTGGAATGATGAGTGGGTTAGGCATTGAATTGTCTGGAGATGGCAGAATGTTCCAAAACGTGTGACTCAAGGCGTCTGCCCCTCCAGAGGAATCCCGGCACTCCGAGACCGTGTTCCGGGACAAATCGGGCCGCAGGCGGGACCTGGCGCAGGAGCGGCTGGAGCAGAGGCAGAAGGCTGAGGCCAAGTCGGAGAGGGACGAGCAGTATGCCAGATGGGGGAAGGGGTAAGGTTCTCCCGAGCTCCGTGTGCAGGCCGTGCTCTACAGCTCAGGGCTCTCAGTTTCCTGCTTTTTAGCCCAGTTTTGATACTGCTTCCAGTGGTGGCACCTTACTGGGTGCTGAGTTTGAGCCCGAGGACAGGAGAACACACGTTCCATGTGTCCTGGAGACCCCCTGGGCTATTCCCTTCATGTCCGGGGCTGTGATCGATCCTGTGACTCGAGGAAATGGTTGCTTGGGTTTGGAGTGCACCTTTGTGTTTGCTCTCAGGCTGGCGCAGGGGAGGCAGCAGCAGCAAAATGTGGAAGATGCCATAAAAGAGATGCAGAAGCCGTTGGCCCGCTACATTGATGACCAGGACCTGGATCGAATGCTGAGAGAGCAGGAGAGAGAAGGAGACCCCATGGCTGAGTTCATCAAGAAAAGGAAGGCCAAAGAGAACAAGGAAAAGAAAGGTTGGGATGCTGAGGGACACCCGTGGGTGCTTTAAGGCCCCAGTGGTGGAGGTGCAGCTGCTGCCTGAGGCTGCTGGAGCAGCTA
Organism: Aegotheles bennettii; assembly: GCA_013398125.1. NCBI lineage: Eukaryota > Metazoa > Chordata > Aves > Caprimulgiformes > Aegothelidae > Aegotheles > Aegotheles bennettii. Next base: position 94,488 of record VZRW01009673.1, read on the forward strand.
TGTCCTGGGGCTGCGTTTGCAGTCAGAGTGGCAGTGGTGTTGGCCATTAATGCCTTGGGACCAGTCATGGTCACTGTTACCATTAGAGGGTGGGAATCTGGTGGCTTAGACATTACCAGGCTGCAGCTGGGCCGAGTGCACCCCTGGCAGTGTCCCCTGCAGGCTGCAGCGGCTGTGAAGCTGTGCGGTGCCTGCGTGCACCCCTGGGGCCCATGAGGCATTAAACGGCTGCGTTGCTCTTTCTGTCCCCAGAGAAACCCAAGTACAACGGACCAGCACCTCCACTCAACAGGTTCAACATATGGCCTGGGCACCGCTGGGATGGTGTGGACAGGTACGTGTGCTCATGTGGGGCTGTGATGGGACAGTGGTGAAAATAAATGAGCTTTGGCTTCTGAGAGGTGACAGAGGAAAGGGTCCTGGTCACCAGATGGGGAGGATGGTCAGCAGTGGACAGGTTGAACACCTGAAGTTATGGATGGGTGATTAGCATCTGCTTGTCCGGGACAGGAGGGAGCAAAGAGATCGAGGGGGAAACAGCCAGAGTAAAAGCAGTGGGAAACTTCATTGCTCCAGAAAAGCTGCTGTGCAGCAGCCCAGGGTCCTCTCGGTGTCACTTTGCAGGTCCAACGGGTTCGAGCAGAAGTACTTTGCCAGGATAGCCAACAAGAAGGCGGTCCAGGAGCTCGCCTACAAGTGGAGCGTGGAGGACATGTAAAGGAGATGAGGAACCCTGCTAAGCAGCACTCCAAGATTGTCGCCACAGAGGTTCATCTCCTGAGCTGTGAGGAGCGCCTTGCTCCATGGGGACCAAGCCCTGTCCTCGGTGTTCAGTGTCCCAGCAGACCATCTTCCGAGAGGCAGGAGAGCTGCCGAGGGGGGATTGCCCTGTTGGCCAGAGGGGAAGAGCACAGGGAACTGCAGCAGTGCTCTGGGAGCAGTGCCGTGGCCAAGCCTGGAGCAGAGGTGCTGCAGGCGCTGCTTTCTGCTCCGTTTCTTTGTTTTCTAACAAACTGTAGAAAATACACACTGTGTTGTTTTATGCCAAGCGCTTTGTCATCTGGGGGTGGTTTGCAAGTCTTCAGGTGTCCTGGATCTCAGGTTTTTCTTCCTGGTGAAAGTGTGCTGAGCACTTGGGCACAGGGGGCTCAGCCTTGGGTCGCTCAGTCTATTCCAGAACTCAGTTTCAGTTGTGTTGCAGTTCTTCCAGAGAGCAGCTTCTCCCCTGAAACTCCTCGGTACCAGGAGCTGATCTCCTGCAGGCTGGTGTCGGGTCCTGCCTGGGAGCTGCTGTGAAGTTCATGTTGTTGTGGTGCCCTCTGGTTCCTGCAGCTCCTCCTGGCCCCGAGGGTGCAGGAAGCTGCTCGCTGTGTCACTCTGCTCCCTCCTGGCCTGAGACCCCCCTGCAGTGCTGTACCTGACAGTGAACCCAGCACGTGCTCAGTTTTGCTCTCACCTACCAGAGTGCTCCTGGAGGTGTGAAAAACAACCACGGAGTTATGGAGGTCACCTGTCCGTGGGTGACCCTCCTGCCTGCCCTGCCTGGCTGAGTGTGTGCTGCCTTTGTGGAGCAGGAGGGGGTGGCTGCTGGCCGAAATCTGGGGACAGAAGCTGCTGCTGGGGAAGGCAGAGCCCTGCCAGCGCTGGCACCGTGGTTCTGCAGCACCTGAAAGCAGCGTGAGCTTACAGTTTATGCTTAATTACAGCTTAATGCTTACAGCCTTAATGGCTGTAAGATTATAGGCAGAGGTGCACACGTGTCACTGCTGTAGGGACCTGGTGGTGGTGCTTGTTATGGTCCTGAACAGGACTTTTACTGCTTGTTTGTTCCCGGGTGTTTCCACCTGGAGATGAATCTCTGTGGGGCAGGGGAGGGGTTGGGTGGTGTCATCTGAACACTTCAACGCATCCCTCACTGTTGGTATCAGTGACCACAGGGGCCACCACGGTCTGGATGCAGCCAGACTGGTGACACCTGGTGTCGAGTGGTGCTCGAGCTGTGGGTGCTGGGGTGCTGGGGACAGGCAGGTGTCACCGGGAGGCTGATCCCTTCATTAGTGCCCAGGGGAGGGTGGCAGCCCTGCTCCGGGCACCGAGCAGCACCTCGGGTTAGCTTTAACCAAAAAAAAATTAATATTAAAATCTTAATTTAATTTAAAACACTGTCATTCACAGTCATGGCAAACACTGAGCGGAGTAATTATTATGCAAATTAGGCAGATAGAAAAATGATTAATAATTGCGCAAATTAAAAATTATTGTAAACATCCTGCGAGCAGTGATAAGTCCGGGAGGAGCGTGTGCACGGGAGGCAGCACCGCTCAGCCTGCGCCTGCATCCTGATTTTCTCATTAGCGGGATTTAATTAGCACGAGCTGAGCGGCACCGGAGCGGCCGGGGCCTGAGTTCGGGTGAGGGCACCCGGGCACTGAGCTTCACCTCGGAGTCCTGCTCCTGGCTCTGAACACCCCCGACTTTGCGGGGAAGCTGCGTTTGGGGCCACTTTCCTCCTTTTTGGGGCTGCTGGGTGCTCCTGCCCTGCCTGTTGCCCAGGGACAGGGCATGCCCCCAGCGGGCACTTGCCAGCGGCTGGCTGAGCTGGCTCCCTCCAACAATTAACAAGCTTATTTGTCTGGCATTCGCTGCTAATTGCACAACGTCATTTTTTCCCCCTGTTCAACTGTTTTATACTTTTGACAGCGAGCACAATAATAATAATAATAGGCTTACACTGGCTAATAGGCTTACGTGGTGCATTATTCATGTCAAGGACAAGCAATTAAGCTTGGCCTCACACGGAATAATTAGATTTTTGTTGATGAGCTCATCGGTGCTGTGTGTAGTTAAGATTAAGAGCTGCCCCGGGTGGGGGGCTCGCCGGTGGGGCTGACCCCTGGAGCTGACCCCCGTGGGGCCGCGAGCCTCCCTGTCCCGCAGGACACGCGTGGCTTCTCCCTACCACTGCCTCTGCTCCGGGTTTTTTTAAATGGCTCCAGCAAAGCGGGTTCTGGTGCTGGTTTCCCACTGCCATCTCCGATTATTTTTTAATTTAAAAGAGGCTGGGATTTGTCATTTTAATTTTTCTCTATCCGGCAGTGGCTCCAGGTGCTCGGCAGAGCCCGGTGGCTGCGAACGCTGTCCCAGGTGCTCAGCGAGAGCTCTGAGGGGGTGGTGGTGAGCTCTGGGGGGGTGGTGGTGAGCTCTGGGGACGGTGCCACAGCACAGTGGGTCCCCGTGGCTCTGGTGTCCCTGTGGTGCTCTGGGCATAAGCACTTCCCCGGCATCTCCATCCCACAGCCGGCAGCAGGCCCGGGAAGGAAAATCCCTGAGACTGACAGGTTAGTGATTGTATATGCAGATGTGCACTTTCCCTAATTATTCCATAATTAGGGACATGCAGAGATAAAAAATTACTAATAATATTTACTCTAGACTCTATTTTTTTCAATAACCTCTTTCTCTCCTGCTCATTCGCCGAGTCTTGGTGGAAATAACTTTGCAGATCCCAGTTAATGAATATTTGTAAATGCAGGAACATTCGGTGCCGAAATATCCAGAGGGCATCCTCTCTCTGCCTTGTAATTTTTTTCACAAGATATTTAATATTTATGGTTCCACAGCCTGGTGAATAAAGAGCCACCCGCAAACCCCCAGGAGCTCGGGGGCTGGGGATATTTATGGTGCTTACTCTTTTCCTTTTCAATTACAAAGACACCTCACATAATTAAGTGCTAATAACCTTGTTAATCTAAAATTGATACTCTTTCTCCTGGCCATCTCTTAATAGAATTAAAAACAGATTAATAATCAAGGGGAGGGGATGTTGCATGTGCTGAAGGCGGAGAGGCCGCGCTCCCGGGGGCCGTGGGAGCCGGGGCTGGGTGGTGCCAGGTCAGGGTCCCGCCTGCCCTGGGAGGGATGTGTTCCCCCTCTGCTCCTTATGCAGCTTAAATTTCGAAGACAAACAGCCCTGTAACACCATCTCCTAATGAAAGTGTTTTATGTTAATTAATTATGTATCAGGGCTCATTTTCATGCGCAGCCCAGCTCCACTTCCCCTCTGCCGAGCCTTTGATCTGTCAAAGGCTAAACGGGAGATAAATAATCAAATTAGAAAGCAGCCTGGATGGAACAAACACGTTTGGGATGTGCTGGCTGGCAGTGAGGACAAGGGGCCGAGTCGTTGGGCTCCTGCTTTGGACTCTGCTCTGCCCTGTGAGGTGTGGGGAGCGTCCCGTGCCTCAGTTTCCCTGCAGTCCCCCAAGCCCTGCTGCCACCCCACGGGGTCAGGGCCGGGTCTCCCTGGGCAACCTGGCTTCCTTCACCGCCATCCCGCCACTCCCGCCCCGCTGCGGGAGGCCAAGTGAGCACGGAGCAATCAAAGGGAGCATGTGGAGAGCAGCGTCCCCTCCAGCCTTGCCCCAGGCCCTGCCTTTGGGCTTCTGAAGGCTCCGCTCCAGCGCTGTCAGTTCCTGTTAATCCACACATCAAAGCTGGACCTGCTGAACATCCCAGGGAGCTGGCGTGGTGAGCTGTGCGGCCAGGCTGGGCTGCCTGGGGCATAGCATCTGCCTGAGTGCTCCTGGGGGGCTCCGACCCCCCAGGTCCTGCAGCTGAACCCCTCGGGGGGCGGCCGGGGGAGCTGGGAAGGGAGAGAGGGGACCCCCTTCCCCAGCACCACTTCCCACTCACCAGCCAGAGACACAAAACCAGGAGCGAAGGTGCTCCCGCACACGGGGGGGTTGTGTCTGCACACCGAGGTCCTCCCTGCTCCACTGTCACTGCTGGGTTTCCCTGCTCGGCTCCAGCGTGGCTCAGCATCCCTCCAGTGAGCTAATCAGGTCAATGCATTTTTAACACAGCATAGGAAATCTTTATGTTTTTTGTCAGACTCATTCTTCTCCCCCGTCTCTCCGCAGGGGGCTGAATTATTTAATGCTGAATACCAAGCAGAGATGTTTTCCCTTCGCCGGGCTGCTGACTGGGCACTTTAGGGCTGGGAAGATTGGCAGATGGCTGCTCGCTGAGGTGGATGGAGGGGGAACCGGCTGCAAATTATCCACTTACAGCCAGATTTACAGAAGAACTCGGGTCCCCTGCCAGGCAGCCAAAGGAGCAGGGCAGGTTTGGGAGGTGGTGAAGAGCCTTCCCAAAACACCCAGTTCCTCAGGCACCGCGAGAAAGTTGCTGCAGTTTGAGCCTTTCCTTCCATCCTGGGAAAGGGCTGGAAGAGCAGAGCAGGAGGGACTGGGAGAGGCACGATCCTGCAGGTCTGCCCATGCCCACCACGGTGATGGCCACTGCGACGGTTGGGATGGTCCCTAACTTTGTGATGGTGGAGGTGTTGGTGGTGGCCATCGGCACAGGCCATGTGCAGCGATCGTCCCGCGCTCTGTGTATCGGGGTTTATCTTTCCCATTAATGGCTTCCCAAATTCGTGGCAGTGGAGCAAAAAAAACCCAATTTGAACTCGGAGCATGCATGATTACTATTGTAATAACCTTGGCTAATAAGAATGTGATGTGGTGTTAGGCTGGGAAAGAAAACACATTTCTCATTAGCTTTTTGATTAATTACTCCACATAATTTCCTAGGGGGACATGTCTGGGACTGATTGCCTTTGCTTTTGATGCGTGGAAGTGGTTTACCTTAACTTAATAATTTTCTTGGTGACATTTTAATGGCACTCCTCAATTAATCTGCAGTCGGCCGGGGGCAGCACGGCCGTGCCCGGGTGGAGGGCAGCCCCCCACATCCCCTCTGCCCACCCTTCCGAGGAGGGCAGGGCTGCCTCGCCGATGCTGCCAGTGCAGGAACAGCTCTGGTCCTCCCCATCCCTTCCCCAGCGATGCTTGGTCACAGGCCCCGAGTGCTTTAAATACCGGGGAGTGCGAGAGCGCCCGGCGAGCGCTGCCAGGGATCCAGCTGTTCGGAGGCTGTGTTTACGTGGCTGGGAAGCAACCAATTTCCTTCCTCACGTTATAATATAAATATTTTACAGGAGCTAAAATATTCAAGGATCGTTTGACGTTGCCACATGGAGCGGTATCAAATGAGGGTGGGAAGGAGGGGAAAAAAAATGAGAGGGGAGCAAGCGGAGATTAATTTGTTTCCCTTGCTCAAAATTGAATTATGCTGCATATTTCTGCATCATAAAATCACGCAGAACATTGATCCCGGCGTGTTTCAGGAGCAGGTGCTTGGCTCGTGACCGAAGGGAGGGCCACGTGAGATGGTGCAACTGGGAACCCTCTGCTGGGAAAGAGGCACCGAGGGAGGGGACACCACGGGGATGGGATTCACTCCAGTACCCCACGGGTGACAGCTGAAGTGTAACGGAGCATCAGCCTGCACTGCCACCCAGCCTTGCCATGGCTTTTGTTTACCAGCGCATTTATCTTCCAAACAAAGTAATTGCTGATTAATTGGCGAGCGGCTTTATTGCTAATCCCTGTGCTGGCGGGAGGGAAACCTGCCCGGAGCCGTGGGCACAGGTGCGGCCGCTGCCCCATCTGGGTGTCCGTGCACGGCAAGCGGGTGCCCGGCTGAGGAAGGAGGTGGGAGGGCAGGGTGGGCAGGGCAGGGGCTCTCTTGCCCTCACTCCATGGAGGGAATGCCGCCTTGCTCTGCAGCAACCTTTCAGCTGGATTTAGGGCTTGGAACGGTAAAGCCGCCGTTATCCCGGGCAGCCTGTTGGGATCAACACAGCGGCTCGCTGCTAAAGCACGGCACTGCCCCGCTGCTCCTGCGGCTCCCTCCTTCCCGGGGCTCTGCTTGGCTCTGGCAGCGGGCGAAGGGAGTGCCCACCCACCCCAGCCTGAAATCCCACACAGCAGGTGAGGGCTCTGCTGGACTCGGAGCAGGGGGAGCCGTGGCACCAAGGAGTTTGTCTACTTCGGCTTCTTTTTATTGCGATTCTTTCTCTCTTCTCTCTCTCCTGGCCAGTGCCAGGCGAGTTGATGAATTATCCCAATATATATTCTGTCTGGGAAGAAAACACATATCATATGTATCTCTGACAAGTTATTATTCTTCCTTATCAGAATACGCGCGCATCCAGCCACGCCGTAACTCACCCTTTGCTCGTGCAACCCAGCAGGAGGAGCGCGGCCGCCCCATTCCGCTCCCCCAGCCCATGGCTGGGAGTGCCCATGGCTGGGGGTGATGGGGATGGGGGTGATGGGGGCTGTGTGCCTCTGCCAGCCGGGGAGGGGTCTGGCGGAGGCGAGAGCACCGCGCCCAGCTAATTCGGCGCCTGCCTCACCTCCAGCTGATTGTTGCAAATGGAATTTCACGCTGGAGAGCTGGAGGAGCTGGCGTGCAGGGGGGGAAGAGGGCTGGGTGCTGGAGGCAAGCTGCTGGCAGTCCCCCTAGCCCAGCGTGGTGGGCATGTACAGTACCCACTGTACCTGTTTGCTTCCCCGGGCCGCACCAGTCCTGAGCTCCAGAGCCAGGAGCTGTATCGAGCCAGCCCTGGGGGATGCTCGGGGTGGGCTCCCCCCCCCCCGGGCGGAGGTGCAGGGGTCTCTTGCCCACATACGTGGCTGCCAGCAGACTGATCACTCCCCATCTCCCCCGTAGCACCTTCAGTGTGTAACTCATGAGGATAATAACTGCTCCATCTCCATCGGTTTGAAACGTGATGTAATAGGAATCATAACAAAAGTTGCTAAGCAGCTGGGACATGATTTACTAATAGAGTCTGAAAGTGCTGTAAGTGAGGTGGAAATTAATTTGGTGATTAGGAGATGAATCTATGGAGTAGATCATATCCTTGGCTGCAAAGGTCAGGAGGAAGTGTCGGGATGAGGCACTCCAGCGATGCCAGCGGGGAAGGTGTTGAAGCCGTTTCACCTCGATGCCTCCTTCCAGGCTTTGGGGCGAGGCTGCAGGAGAGAGGGAGCGCTGCCTAATTTTCCCTTAAATACCGAATCCTCCTCGATGTGTTTGTTTGGGTTGTTTTGCTTTTGCAGACACCTGAGCCTGGAATTTGGGGAGAAACATCCCGGTCCAACCCCCCGTCTCCCACTCGCCGGGATCCAGGACAGAGGGAGCGCAGTGCTCAGCGCCTGCCCCATGTTGCTTTTGTTGATTCTTTCCAGCAGCAGCTGTGCATCCATATTTATTGAGGGGATGAGAAGAAAAACCAACGGTAACCCCAGGGAAGCGGAACATCTTGTAATTACCCGGGCAGCTCGGCTGGCACGGGCGTGCGCCGGCTCCCGAGAGCACGGGCTGACCGGGAACGCGGCTCTGATTTCCCAGCTCAGGGTCATCGGGGAGGGCCGACAGGAGCGATCTGATGTTAGACATGCTCTGAACATGGCTGTCAGCAAAGGAGCTGTCAAGGTGACGGCAGGAGCTGCCTTGGGTAGAGGACGGTCCCCGAGCGGAGCAGGGGGCAGCAGGGATGCTCGGGCGGGAGGCGCTGCCCTGGAGCACGATGAGGACTTGTTCCTCAGTGGGCAGGACTGATGCCGGTGGCATCACAGGGTGCAGCCGGGCTCCAGGAGCCGCTCCCGAATGTGGGGTGTGGTTTTCCCAGCTGGAAATCCACCGTCCTGCCCTCGAGGGGAGGGAGGTGGTGTGAGCCCAGTGAGTCCCCACTCCCACCACACCTGCTCCCGACTTCAAATACGTGGAAGATGGTGGAGCAGCGTGGCATTGCAGCCGGCACCGGCGGCCTCTCGGAGGCTGGGATTAATTTGGAGGAATTTACTGGCGGGGTTTGTGGCAGATAAAGCAGTTTGCTTATTTCACACTTGTATGGCCACCTGCTACGAACTGTTTGTTCAGTTTCAAACTCTTTAATTAAAATCAACATAAAACAGATTGAAAACATCCCAAGAAGGGGATGCTTGATTTGCTGGAGGATATTGCAGAGGACGAGCCAAAGCCCTTCAAAGACGCTGCTCCATTGGGAAGCGCCCGTGGGCAGGCGCCGGGCACTGCAGGTTGGTGAGGGCAGGGTGCCCCGCGGCATCTCGGCTCATCGCCCTGAGGCACCTTCCTGTCTTTCTTTGGACGCGGTTCCTGTCCGGCACTGCCCAGTGCTGCGTCTCAGCCCTCTGCGGAGCTGATCAGGGGCTCCTCAACAACCATCAAAGCTCCAATTAACAGGGGCCGCTTGCAGCCCTCTTGCAGAGCCCCGATAAGAATAGAAATTTCCCCTGGAAAATGGGTTTGTGTGTAGCTGCGTGTGCAGGGCGGCTGGGCTGGAGCTCCGTGCGGTAGCAGAGAGGGGCTGGGGACAATTAGGGGGCTCGTTGGGAACCGGTTATCTGCAGGAAACAGGCGCGCTGCTGTTTAGCTGTCTAATATCCCGGTGGGAGTGCGAGCAGAATTAAAGCCCATCTCTTTTCAGAGCCGCTTCAACCTGAAGGAGGGTTCTTCCTTTGTGCGGTGGCTTTTCATCCGAAGGGGCTTCTTCCTCTCTCCCAGTCCCTCACCCGCGTGTGGCACCTGCAACCGAGACGGACGCCAAGGGGCGGGAGGGGTCCGCACGGCCCCGCAGAGCCCCGGCAGCTCCGCCGGGGACGCGGGGATGCTCGGGGACAGCCACCGGCCTCCCTGCGCGGGCGAAACAATAACAGCGGCGTGGTGCAGAGAGTTAATGTGTCGCCAGACGAGCGTTTTAATATCTGGAAAGGTTAAAAAAACCCTCTCGGGCTGCACGCGGGCTCCTGCCAGCTCTCGCTCCTGCGAGCCGGGGAGACCCGGAGTAGCACGGCTGTATTGATTCAATTATTCTCTACAATGTAAGGCTCTGCATTTGTGTGATAGCAACAAACAGAGTTGAAAGACGTACAAAAATAAATGATCTGAAAGTTAATATGGCTGAATGAGCAGCTCTGAATGAGAGGAGAGCGCGCTTTGGTTTTGCATTGTGGAATCAATAGCGCGCAGAACAATGTCCGGAGTCCCCCCGGGGACCCGGGGAGGACCCGCCTGAATCGATCACTATGCAAATTAATGGCATTCATGAAACCCGCCTCGCAGGGTAATTGATGCTTCTTATAATTACCTCCAAGTTATGAGCTTTTAGGGGATTTCATTGATTCCTGCTCAGGGAGAGGGCGAGGGCAGGTTCCTGGAAGCTGCGGCTCAGGGCGGGAGGCGATGGCTGCGGCACCAGGTGCTCCCTGGGACCCTTGGCTGTGCCTGTCCCCCATCCCTGGGGACACGAGGGACATGGGGTGGTGGGGACGGGGTGTGTGTGACAGGGGCACACAGTGGGAACCTGTTGGTGTAAGCGAGAGGGTTTCATCACGAGGGATAGCAGGCTTACACAGCACATTATTTAAGAAAAAGGGACAGGCAATTGAGCTCTGCAGACTAATTAGATTAAGTTGATGAGCTCATCAGTAACGTGTGTAATTAAGATCAAGAGCTAATTGCGGGCTGTTTGATGCCCTACGTTAAGCGAGCGGTCCCTGGCAGAGCATGGGGTGGTTGGGCTGGAGGGGAGGCGCTGGGCTCCCTGGCTGGGGGTCCCTCCGGATGCACAGAGGGGACGTGTGGCTGTCCCCGAGCCCACTGCTGGCCTGGGGGGTGGCAGGGAGTGGTGGGAGCCTCAGGAGCTGCTGCTCCACAGCTGGTCCCTGGGATTTCTCTGTCAAAGGGTCTCTGGCTGTGCTTGTGGCCAGGCAGGAGATTGATGCAAAGGAGTTTGTGCCCAATGGGAAGGACAAAGAGCAACTGGGATGGGGTGGGGTGGAGGGAAGAGAAAAGGAAAAGTCAGCCGCGGTTCTGAGGGCACGGCAGGAATGGTTGCAATGATGACTGGGATTTATCAAGCCAGATGTAACGCTTAACAAGACAGCCAATTCTGGGTGTGCTGTGGTGGCTGGAGCACCGGTGCAGCCTCTTTACACCTTTCATCCTCGCGCTCCTGTATTTCATATCCCATCTTTTTTCTTCTCTTCTGCATCCATGTCTCCTCTCTGCCTCGCTCCCTTCATTCTCCCACCCTCTGCCCAGCTCTCCCAAGGAGGTTCTCTGCAGAACCCTCCTGGGCTGCTCTCCAGGTCTCCGGCTGCCGCTCCCGGACCCCCAGCCGCCTCTCCCGTGTCCAGGGCGGCTTTGGGAAGGGGCTGAACCCCTCCTCACTGAGCTCCTCTGCAGTGCTGCCCAGCCCGCTGCTCCCAGCACCGCGCTCCCTCTGTTCCCGGTTCCTTCTCTGCGTCTCCAAGGTTACACACCCTGCTGCCCTCTCCTCCCCGCAGCTCCCGCTGGGATTCCCGGCACTGTTCACCCTTTGGGGCTCTTTCCTTGCTGCCTTTCCCAGTTGTCCTGTGCCTTTCGGGCGGAGGGCTGGCTGCTGCATCCTGCCCTCGGAGAGCATCCCTGGCACCTGCTCCCGGGACAAACTCTGCTGTGTGTGTCCTGGTGGGTGCTTCCCTGGGCTCGGAGGGACTCCAGAGACCTTCCAGTCCTCCCTGCTGCAAGGCCAGGACATAGGGACAGGACCTGGAATAACAATTTAATGCTCTGATCCTTTCCGTGGGGACCTTCAGTTGTTACAGCCTGAAAAGGGACTGAGGAGGAGAAAAAAAGGGATGGCACGGACACAAAAACCCTTCGCAGATGAATGAGAAGCCTGAAATATCTTTGGCTTCTCTCTCCGCAAGGACTGGAGGGGAACAGGAGCAGATGTTTATAGGTCACACACACTGCTTTTTATTTTTCCCCTTTTTGAAAAAGAATTGATTTCTCTGGGGTTGATTTTACTAATTGAGAGCTGTGTCCTGCGTTCCCCTTTCCACGCTGGGATGGAGCAGCAGCAGCGGCCACGCAAACCCTCCCTGGTGCGGGGGTGCGGGCAGTCCCCTGGGCTGGAGGGGTCCCCTGGGCTGGAGGGGTCCCCAGAGGCAGCCGGACCCTGGGATGCTCCCGGGATGGGCGGGAGCAGCGGAGCCGGGGCAGGCAGGAGCTGGCACCCGGGGTGCGGGGTCCCCTGGCCGAGGGGGGTGAGTGGGCTGCCGCGGGTGGGCGAGCCCCGGGCTGTCCCCGCGGCGGCGTGGACGGGAGGTGGCAGTGCTGCACCGGCACAGCGCCCCGGCCCCGGGGTTGCAATTATTAATTGCTGCTAATGAGGACCCGCGGGCCGCCCGGTGCCCGCGGTCGCGGCGGGCAGCCCCGGTGGCAGCCGGGCTCCCGGGGGGCAGAGGGGCTCGTCCTCAGGGGCCACGCTCACCACGGAAAGGGTGAGCACAGCAGAGACTGCTCTCTCCAGGCTTCTCTTTTTTAAAAAGCTCTTTTGAGGGGTGTGTGTGTGTGTTGGATCAGAGGAGAGTTTAGACAGATCTGATTCCCCTATCTCAGACAAACACACTCGCCTTTCCCTGACTGCAAATCAACGGGACATGTTCTAGGGAAAGATCATCTCGAAAGAAATGGATTTTCCCCCTACCGCTTTGCCATTTTTGCTCGTGTTTCTGAAAGCCGAGTGACGGGTTGTGAACTTTAAAGAGCGATTTCTATTCTTCTCTCTCTTCTGATAGAGAGACCGCGAGCCGCAGCACCGAGACAGGACCCGAACACCTCGGGGAGGGACGCGGAGGCTCTGGGGCGTGCAGGGATTTTGACATTAGCTCCACGTTAAGATGAGATCGTTTGATCAGGAGTAATATTAACGCCACAAGCACTTCAGGGTTACCGTGGGTGGATGGCTCTGTCCCACACCAGCCCTCCCCGCCGCTGGGGACGGGGATGTCCCCATAAGCGTGGTGGGACGGCACCCGCATGTCCTGGCCCTGCACAGGGTGGGGGTTGCTGGCTTTTCCCAGTGCCAGGCACGGGGCTTTCCCAGCAGGTCCTGCCCAGCTGGGCTGGCCACGATTCCAAACAGAAACCCGGATAAATGGAGACCAAGTTTCCAAACTCCGCCCAAACTCAGCATCTTCCCTGTAAGTAGAGCTCCCCCGCCCACCCCGCAGTCTTTTGAGTTTTGTATTAAACACTCATTATACCTTTGGTGTGACAAATGATTGAAAAGTGTAATTTGAAAGCTAAGCTCCCCATCACACTCTTCCCTATTGTTTATTTGCCAGCTCCGAATGGGTTGGCTGCCAAGGAAAGTAATCAGGAGGTAATAGCCTGATATCGGATGAATCCCCAGAGCTGCCAGCAAGCTGGAAAACTACAATCTCAGTGCTGCCTGCAGTATTCATGCGCTGAAAATAATTGTGTAAAGCAGCGTAGCTGGGATCAAACTTGGGCTGACAGTTTGCATTGTAAGGCTCGCGTTCGGCGCAGCCTGATGTGGTTATTAGTAACTTGCTCGGGGGCAACACAGCCAAAAGCATCTCGGGGAGAGATGTTGCAATTCATTTGCCCCTGTAGATGAGACAGCATCTTCCCAAAGCAAAGTGCATCTCTTTATCGGCCTCCCCTCCCTCCCTGCCTCGCCTCTCACTTCCCCTCTTGCTGCAATCCTTGCGAAGTGCTGATTTTATTGAGTGTGGCAAGTGGCAGTTCATTAAAAAGTGGGAGCAGATGGGGAAGGGATTGTAGGAGAAGATTAATGATGCACACCGACAACCCGATCGGCCCAGGTTTGGGAGTAAACACAATCACACCGGCTTCCCGGGAGCGGGTAATCCTCCTCTGTCAGCTCTGGCCTCGTTAGCCAGGCAGAGCTAACGAGAAGGGATGCTGCAGGAAGTTCCCTTCGCTCCGGAGCCTGACGGCAGTGTGACGCCATGGGGACCTCGGTGTGAGGGCTAGGAGTGGGTGCCATCCTCAGAGGCAGCAGGGTGGCTGCTGGCTGCCCAATGTCCCCATGCAAACAGAGCAGGTGCCTGGCAGGGACCCGCAGATGCCATCGGTGAGACCTTTCCCAGCCTCGTATCTCCCTGTGTTCCCTGGCAGGATCTGCCTGGCTTGGGGAAAGGCCCCGCAGCCACCAGCATCTCTGCCGCCGCACTGCGATACCGGGGACATTTGTCTTCCAGCAGGACGGCTGGTTCCTGCCAGCCTCCCCCCAGGAGGACAAGTCTGCCATTACCCATGCGACTGTGATTTTGCTGCCATTTACAGCAGAGTGCCTGGCACCTGCTTTGAGTGCCGGTGGGAGTGGAGCGGGATGGGGCTGGTGAAGTGGTGACAGGGGAGCTCCTGGCCCTGCCGATGCCCTGGGAGATGTTGTCCCTCGGGGGGCTGTGGGTGAGTGGGACGCTGTGGACCCCCCACATCCATCCACACTGATGGGATGTGGTGGCTCAGCCAAGACTGTCACCACTCCTGCTGTCCCTGCTACTGCCACCTGGCACAGCGGGATGCTCCTGGGGAGGGTTGCTGCCCAGCCGAGCCACCACCAAGGGCAGAAATAATTTAATAAAGGAATGTTTGAAATGATATTGTCCTAAAGAATATAATAAACCCTAATTTACTCACATTTATCTCCCGGGGTTTTTTCTGAAAGCAGTAATCTTGCATCTTCTACAGTGATGGATTAGCAGGAAGGAAACTCCGCTGGGGAATAAAAACCCACATCGTGTAGTTTTTGACATGTTATTATTCAGTTTTATCTCGGGTTGCTCATTCCTGGGCCATTACTCATGTTCATAGGGATTTTTCTCCCCCCTTATTTTTTTTTTTTATCGTGACCAGAACCAAAGATGCTAACAAATCATCCTGCCTTTGCCTCCTCTGTCTGGGGGGCTGGTGGGCACAGGGAACAGGGTGGGACACAGGGATGCTCCGGGAGGATGCTGGGTACCGCTCGCCCATGGCCAGCTCTGCCGCCCTCCCCACCAGAGCCTCGGCGCAGGTCGGCCGCAGTCATTAACGCTGAGGACGTGGGAGTCCACCGTTGGTAGCTTTAATTATTGCTACAGCTCTGTCTTTATTGCTTATTAGCAGTTCCGCGTGGCAGTACCCGGGATGTGGTGCCCCGTAGTTTTCCCCTCGGAGGGAAGGATTTTTGGCTGCCTTCCTCAAAGACACAAAGAGGTTATTAAATAACTGCAAATTACAGGAGTAGCGCCCGGGATGGTGGCTCTCGTATTTATCTCCACTGCTTTGTTTACTCCAAAGCTTCACAAAAACTGTGGAAATTGGGGTGGCAGCCAGGGCACTGTCAGACCAGTCTTTCCCAGTTCCCTCTCCCAGTTAAACCAGTCCACACCGGTGGTGGCCAGCAGAGCTTGGCTGCCCCCAGCTTCACTCTCACCCTGTCTGGCAGAGCGCAGGCAGCAGAAAGGGCTTCCTCTGCCTGCAAAATGCAGAGCAGCTTTGTGTTTATTTCTGGTTGTGATGAAGCCTGCCTGTTGCACACACACATGGATGTACACACGCATCCACACCCACTGCACTGGGTGCTGGGCTGGCAGAGCGCAGAGCCATGGGAAGCATCCAAAATCCAGGAGTGATAGGAAAACCAAGCTCTGGTTGCTGGGAAGAGGCCGGACCCCTCTTGCCTCCCCTTCAGCAATGCCATCCCAGTAGCCATGGGCAAGGATGCTGCCAGCCCTGATCATGGTGTCCTGCCTGGGCCAGCCAGCTCCTGCCTCAGACACTGCTCCAGCCTCTCAAGGTGAGCACGGCGGGGGTCAGCCGCCTCCGAAGGCTGATTACAGAGTTGGCGGGAGCTGCTAAGATTTCTAATTAAGATTGAAGAATGCACACAGCTTATAAATGCTGCTTAGGAATGTGGAATTGGATTAGCTTGTTTCCTTGCATCCCTTCTCCTCCCACGCTGGCTCAGATGGACCCTTGCTGGGCACCAGTGTCCCCCGTCGGTCCCAGTCCCAGCCCCTCCGCCGGCGCGAGGCGAGCCCGGAGCTGGGAGAGAGCTCTCCACCAGCCCTACCTGAGCAGGGACAGCTGTGCATCAATATTTATTCACAGCTCCCAGGAAACCTGGATGAAGTGTAATTATCTCAGCTCAATCAGCCCGGATTAGCATAACATCCAGTCACCCATCAGATGGGGGTTTGGTTCCTGGGATCAAAGCTGGGCTCTGCAGCCCCTGATGGAGTGGGTGCAGGAGGAGAGAGCCACGTCCTCACCTGCCTTCCCCTTCCCCTTCTTGCCAACTTAACTTTTCCCTCCCAAACTTCCCAGGGGCACCATGGGAAGCGGCTCCCCCGACCCACTGAGCTGCTCCACATTGCTCCCCGCGCAGCTTCTCACCCCCAGCTCCACTCCCCTTCATTAAGACCTAAATGTAGATCTTAATTAAGGCACTGATGAATTTAATTTAGAGTGGCGTTGCTGCCTTAACTTCCAGAGCTCGACGCCTTGTTTGTATAATGTATAATATAAGCTAAACGAGTGCTTACTTGTTACCACCAGAAATAATTCCCTCGCAAATCCCTTCAGATACGTCTCAGACACTAATCCATCTCCTCCTACAGAATATTCATGGGCTCCGAGCCTCTCGATCCCTGCCTCACCGTTTTTAACATCAGCCCTCCCAGCTGAGCGCCCGCTGGGGAAGGGTCAGGTTTGGGGGAAATGCAGAGGTTATTGGCTCAGCCCTGCTGTCCCCCAGGAGCCTGGGCTGGGGATGCCTCATGGCTCCGGGATGCTGCTGGGAGCCGTGCTTGAGTCTTGTTCACTCCAAGGATGCTGTTGAAGCTCCACTGCTTTTCTTCCTGAAACATGTAGCAAAATGATCAATGGATTTATGGCTATAGCCTAAGTGCTGTGACCCTCTGCAAGGGGTGTGATGGAGAGTGGCATTAAGGGCTGAAAAGAAACACGCACGGGAAAAGCCCTGGCTACCAGTGCCACCACTCCCACTTCTCTTAGAGTGAGTGCCTTAAGAACAGATCAGAGATTCCACTGATTCACTCATTACCAGAGGAAATTGGCCGTTTGAGAGCCTGCCTGTTAAAACCAGCCTGGTGACAAGCGTGTGGTTGCCATGTCACTGTGATAGCCACATGTGACCTGGGTGATGGAGCTGGTGGAGCCCATGCTCCGGGCCCAGGGACATCCAGACTCGTCCCTCCCCAGCCCTTGGCAGCGCCTGGGGGATGCTCCGGGCAGGACCATGGGTGCAGGTGGGTGCTGGGCTGGGCAGCACGCTCGGCTCTGCCCATCTGTTCCATTTTCCTGCTCCCCACCGTCCTGCTACAAATCATTTGCCGAGATAACAGCTGATGTGTTTATCCCAAGGGATACAAACCTGAATATTAGGATGTCAGAACCGGCTGCATTCGCAATACGTTATTGTCAAACGGCAAATAAAAAGGGAGTCACCGTTATTTAATTTGGTGCCAGTGTAGGAGAGAGTGAGCAGGGGGGCTGAGGCTGCTCACCGAAGCTTTCCAGGACCAGGACAGGGACGGGGTGGAGGTTTTGCTGTTGGGAAAGGTGCTGCTGCCTCCCCTTCCTGCTCACACCGGTGCCCGAAGCCAGGAGAAGCTGCCTGGCCTGTGGGGCACATGGCAGCTCCTTCATCTACACCAGGAAAATCTGTGCTGGAAAAATTTGGTTGGGAAAACAAAAAAAGGCTTTTTGAAGACAAACAGAGCTCCTTAGGGGAGGCTGTGAGGTTGCAGAATACCAATTAAAAATACAAAAGTGCTTTTCAAAAAAAAAGCATCTGTGAAGCCAGGTTCTGAGCTCAGGAGAGGGGCAGGGGGCAGGGGGCACCCGTGTCCTTCAACAGGAGGAGAGGTGAAGCACTCCAGCACCAGTGCCCAGCACTGCTTGCTGGCACCCAAAGGCAGGCGTCTTCTCCAGGTGTCTTCTCCAGGTGTCTCAGCCCTTTGGCTCACAGGAGTTGGGCATGTTTCTCTGGCCTGAAAAGCTGCCCTGCTCTGGGGTCACCATCGTGTGCAGGTCTTGGTGACCTTCACGCCAGGTGGCAGTGGCACGGGGCTGATGAGTGACAGGCAGCCAGTGGCAGGGACTGCAGCCTCCCTGCTGATGCTGAGATAATGTGCTGGGTAATAGTTTTCGACATATTTCATTGAAATATAACAAAATATTTGCATAGCATTATTAGATAGATGGGAGCTGACTGGAGGCAGAGCTCGTTTGGAAATACGATGTGAGAATTCATTTAAAATGAAAGAATATGGAAGCTTAAGTTTATGGTAATGGATTGATGGCATAGAGGAGCTAATGACTCCCCACAAATACATCTCAGCCGCCGTATCCCTCTTCCCTGCCTGGCTGCTGCCCTCCGCACGCTCCTCTGTGTGCTGGCTCCCACGCGGAGGATGGGGATCCCTGCCGGATGCTGTGGGTGTTGGCAGAGCCCCAATTCCTGGAGGTGAACCAGAGCCATGGGTGCTGGCTCCAACCCTGCTGAGGGATGCCGGGACACGGGGACAGGGCAGGATGGAGCGGGAGGAGGAGGGCGAGGGCAGCGTGATGCCGGGACAAACACCCGGGTTTAATTTCCATCTCCCGATGCTAAAGCAGATTGAAATGAAGTGACTGGAAAGCTGCAGATGAGAGGTGGGGAAATTAATAATGTCACTGTAATAATAGTAATGAGTGGCTGTGTGCCTGCTAATTAGTTTGGAGCCCTCTCTACAACTTCGGGGTGCCTGTGGCTTCAATCAGCTCGCCAGGGAGTGGGGTGGGAGGAGAAGCTCTCAGGTGAGGGTGATCTCTGCTGCTCACCTGAGCCACATCCTGCTCATTAGTACCCACTGCTAATTGGGCACATCCAGAGCCTTCAAATGGAGGTGGCCACCCCCAGCTTGGTGCTGCAGGACCCTGGTGGGACCAGCTCCTTGGGAGGAGAAGCTCTCTGGCTCAGGAAGCCCCAGGCAAGTGGCGTCCCAGCACTTGGGTGGTTTGTGGGAAAGGGAATTGTGTGTCTGGGAAGTTGGGTCCTGAGCATGGGCAGCTGCTCCCTGTGCTGCAGAACTCCCCATGAGTTCCTGAGGGGAAAAATGGGGCTGTGTGTGTGGGACTGAGGATGATGTGGACCCGGTCTCCTGATCCCCTGTGGTGGGGATAAAGTCAGGCACTTGGACTTGTGGCTCCCAAGGCTTGAGCTGAGCTTCTTCTTTTAAGCTGTGAGTAGGTGTGGGAGGTGAAGCAGGGCAGGAGGGTAACGGGAGGAGAAGCAGATGAAAGAGA
Source organism: Aegotheles bennettii (assembly GCA_013398125.1). Taxonomy (NCBI): domain Eukaryota; kingdom Metazoa; phylum Chordata; class Aves; order Caprimulgiformes; family Aegothelidae; genus Aegotheles; species Aegotheles bennettii. The sequence goes on from VZRW01009673.1 coordinate 113,541, forward strand.
GGAAATATGCTGAGCAAATAGGCTACTGCTCCCTTGTTGTGTTTTTCCAGTTGTTTGCCTGTTGTTTGTCTCTTGGTGAGAGAAAACCTTGTCCCTGGGGTGCTGGGAGATGCTGGGTTATCAGTCTTTGGGGAGACATTGGCCCATCAGACATGGGCACGGGGCTGTGTTGCTGAGGGAAAAGCAGCCTGTGAGAGGTGCTGTGCTGGGTCCCACTGGGGCATGTCGGCTCCTCGGCAGGGTGAGGGTGCCTGGGGGGACAAGGCGATCCTGGGACAGGCTGGGAAGGGGCAAGGTGACTCCAGTCACTGTCCTGATGTTGTAAACAAAGATGCTGTACCTCTGTATCTCACAAAGAGCTCATGAGCAGCCTGAGCTTAGGGCTTGCTTCACAAGCTGCCTGCCCGTGGGCTCCTGTGGGCAGGTGATACTTGATGTTTCCATAGCAGAAACTGGGCTTGGGTGGCTAAAGAGAGAAAAGCTCCCCTCGCAGGGGGGTTCCACACAAAGTGCTGTGTGGGAATAGCAGTGCTGGCCCCCAGTGACAGCGGCTCATCCTCGCCTGGTGCCAGTGCTGTCCCCATTAGTATTCGGGGCTGGTGGGAGAAGCCACTTAGGCCTGGAGACAGCTTCACACAGCCACAATTGAAATGTTTCTGTAAGCGACTGCCCGGGCTTGAGTGACATGCCCTTCTTAAGCTAAATAAAATTAAGGATAAACCTTCTCAAAAATACATGAGCTCAACATCCCTCTGACACTTCATTATGCAAATGCCTCTGCCCATTGCCACGGCAATCCACCACCTCCCTCAAGGTGCCTGGGGCTCAGGGTGGCTTGGAGGTGCGGGGTGTGGGTGGCAGTGGTGGGTGGCACCACGGTGTGGGTAGGGACCTGTGGTGCCTCGCTCTCCAGCCATGGCACTGCTCACCAGCTCTTCCCACTGCCATTTCTCCTCTAATTGCCTCCGTCCTCATTAATGTGTTCTCCCCATCTTGGCACTCCCCCTGACAAGTGACTCCTACTTGGTGTACAAGATGTAGATGTGTGTGTTATTAATCTTGGGGCTGGCCATGCCGCCAGCCTGCAGTCCCTCCCTGATGGTGAGCTTGTTCTGCCATCGCCCTTATCAGGTTGGCAGTGTGGGATCTGCACTAAGTGTTCAGAAATCAATTTTCAGCTTATTTTGTGCTACAAAATTTGCCATGCCTGGATCTGTGATACTAATTGAACAAGAGCAATTGATGTTTTAGTAGTAATTAAAGATGATAATTATTACCAAATCTCCCCGTGGCCCTGTGTGTTTGCTTTGGACTTGTCAAAACTGGAGGCAGGCGGAATCAATCTTAATAAAGTTGGTCCTTCAGAGCATCTTCCCGGTAATGGTTTCCCACAAGGTTGGTGATGGAGCAAGGGGGGAAGATGGGGAGGAACAATCATGTCTTGAGAGGGCAGGGACACTAATGGATGCTTGCTGATTAAACAGAATCTTTATCCAAAATGAAAACTTCTCATTGATTTTAAAAAACAGAATCCCTGTAAAGGGGCTTGGCAATCATGGGGGTGCCCGTCCCAGCCCTCTCCACTGTCCCCTGCTCTGGTCAGCAGGCAGGAGGACCTGTGCCCTTGGCTCCATCTCGTTGGATGTTCAGTGCTGCTTGGCAATCCTGCCAAGCTGTGCTGATGGATGGATCACTGGACTATTCCTCAGCACCTACCCCATGGGTGTTTCTGCTCACTAATGCCAGACCTGGCTGCTGCACTGGGACATGCAGGTTAGGAGGTGTCCCGTGAGGATGGACAGCAGGACAAAGTACCCCGGGGGTGGGCGAGCCTGGGGGTGGGTGAATCCATGTAAGCAGAGATTCTCTGGTCCCCAACAGGGACCACACCTGGGCAGGCACCCAGTGCTTGCTGCAGGGCTCCCAGCAGGCTCCTTTCAGCCTCACCTGTGGCTGTGGCTCTGCTGCAATGGCTCCTGGCTGCTGTTTGTGCAGGCGCGAGCAGGATCAGGCCCACTGAATCGCTGCTCCCCGTCCCCATGGAAACTGCTGCAGGATGCTGCAGAGCAGAGCTGCTCGCAGCTCCAGCTCGGGAAGCCGGGCCTCATCCCTGGTCCCACGGCACAAGAGCCCTTGAGCAGGAGGCAGGGGGGGCTGAGCCTCATCCCCTCCATTTTGCCTTTGGAGAGCGAGACCCTTCTCTTCGGGGGGAAAAATGGAAATGTAATCAGATCAGCTTGTATGGTGCAAATAGAAAATCAGTTTTATTAAAGCCAGAAGAAATGCAAAGCAGCTGCTTGTGATGGAAATGGTGTTAAATAGAGACCTCTTTAAGGGAAAGCTGTTCCGGGGGTGATTATCGGGGAGGCACGCAGCCCTGGGCTCCCCCCTGCCCTCCGCCGGGGTCTCGGGTGGCGGTGGGAGCAGCACGGGCGGGCAGGAATGGGTTCGTGGGTCGGGGTTTGCGCAGCAGCATCCTCTGCGGCGAGGCAGGGCAGCACCGAGAGGCAGCAGCCCCCCGCCCCCCTCTGCGCCAGCCCCTTCGGCTCCTGCCGGTGCTGCGGTGCTTAATTACGGCTCGGAGGAGGCACTTTGGCTTTATTGCTTCCATTTATTACAGAAAGACCAGTGCCTGTTCTGCGAAGCGGCTATCTGGTCACATCGGGGCTGATAAGCACCGCTGGTCTGTCTTTTTAAGACAGCCTAAATTTATCACTTCTCACATATTTATTTACTCGCCGAGGCTCTGGGGGTGGCGTGTATTTTTCTTCAAGTGACGTTTTGCAAAAGGCTTTATTTTCCTGTTCAGCCCTAGGACACCCTTCCCCCCCCC
>VZRW01009673.1:116464-183927 GCA_013398125.1 Aegotheles bennettii
GGAGAGAGCTGCGAGTCGGTGCGTGGCATCGTGAGCATCTCTGCATCCCTCCCCTTCCTGGCAGGCGAGGCTACGCTTATAGTGAAATTCTCGCAGCAAATGAAACAAAACAAGGAGGAATTTAAGGCGTGAAACCTTGATTAGAGCCCTGAGGAACAGGCTCCCTTAAAGTTTCCCTTAATGAGATTGCAGGAGGGCTGTACCCTCCATCTCCGCTGGGTTGTGGCAAATGGGCTTCGAGCCTGCTGGGAGCTGGGGGGCTGTGGGTGCTGCCGAGGAGGCTGGTGCTGGGTGTGAGGATGCCCTCAGCCCTCGGTCTCCACAATCATAGAGCTCCTGTGGTGTTGCACTGAGATGGTGGCCTCCTGTCTCCACATCTGTCGCTGGCAGCTCCTTGAAGGGTCGTTTGCAAGGGGTCCTGCAAGATCAGACCCAGGCATCTGCCCTTCCTGCTCTAAAGCCACCCCAGGGGTGCAGAGGCTGGAGCTGGCACCCTCGGGCATCCCTGGGCTGCTCTGTGCCCGAGGTGGCAGCAGGATGAACCCCAGCACAGCACCCTGGGGTGGGCCAGAGGCTGCTGTGGGAGCTGCAATCCCCAATTACAGCTGGGAACCAGTAGATGGAAGTCCCCAGCCCTCCTCTTTCCCCCTCTGTTGCCTTTCCCCAGCATGCAGAAGATGTTCTGGGGATAATAAAGAACGGGCACTGTTTTCCCCTCTCAATCCTTCACCCAAAGAGTGGGGTGTTTGGCGGGGAGGGGGGAACTGTAATGCACACAAAGCAAATGTGGGATCTATAATTGGCCGGCCCTAATTTCATAATTCATCTCTGTGAAACACAATGAAATTAAAAGAGTTTAGATTCCAAAGTGTAATGATCATCAATTAAATTCTGCTGGGGCTGAGCTCCCCTCTCATTTGAATTTTATTTTATTATTATTATGTCTGTGATTGCGAGAGGATGAAAACAAAAGCTGCTGCTGGAGGTTGCGGTGGGGGGAGTGGGGAATTAGAGACGGCAATTACTGCTGCCTGACAGAGAGGGCCCGGGAAGGGAGGCTTCTCCTCTGCCATGCTCCTGTCGCAGGCAGGGGAATCCATCATCCTGAGCCTAATCAGTTAATGCTGATAAACTGCCAGCAATAACTGACAATTGAGCTGGGGGCTTTGGGCTGGGAGTTCATTCATTTTGGAAGTGCCATCACTAACCCATTCAAACCAGTGGAGCCCTGGCCCCTGCCTGGGTGCCCTGCCGGAGGCTGCTGCTGGTTCTCAGTGTGGGTGATGATGATGATGTGTTTAGGGAGGTGTAGCCCAGGCTGGGAAAGCCCCTTGATGCCTTGAAGAAGGTGTGTGTTTCTCCCTCCTGCAGTAGTCCCGGGGGATACAGGATGCTGGCAGGGTTCCAGCAGGTCATGGGCTGGAGCTGTGCATGGCCCTGGTGGCACTGGGCTATGCACTGTGTGCCAATAGGATCCAGCTCTTCAAATATGAGTGACTTGAGCTCAAGAAAACAAATCAGAGGAGCTGATCTCTGCAGGAAGCCCTGAGCAAAGGCCAGAGAATGCAGGGAGGTGTGGAGCTGCCTGGGCTGATTCATTGCTGGGACCTGGGGTCACCCCCAGCCACATGGCCCCTTGCTCTTGATGTAAGGGAATTAGAAGTTAAGGAATGGGTTAAAAAATGATCTATACTCTGGGCTGTTAGTGTGGCTTCCATCAGTGTTTGGGGCTTTGTGGACAGGGCTGTCCAGATTTCTTTACCCAGGCAATCTAGGCAGCCAAAAGGAATGCTTTGCCCATGAGATACAGTCAGGGAGTGACTGTGGTGGTTGCCCATCCCATGGAACATGGCCTGGAGATGTTCCCTGACCCGCTTTTCCTTTGGCAGGGAATGTTGCATACCCCAGAGGGCTCATGGCTTCCTGGGTGCCCAGACCCCGGGTTTCATTCCCCTCCTTGCCAAGCCTGCACCTGACTCTGCTCGATGTTCACCTGGCTCTGGCTGCCAGCCACGGGGCTTCTCCACCTTTGTTGTCAGACCGAGGAGCCCTCTATTATCAATCTTTTTTGTTCTCTGTGTCGGTATTTAAAGCCTTTGATCAAGTCACCTCCTCACCTTCTCTTTGTTAATCTGGAGAGACTGAACTCCTTGAGACTTTTGCAATTGGCAGGAACTGTGGCTCCGTGTCCCTGGCTGCTTTGAACCTTGCAGCTGGAGTCAGAGGTTGGGCACCTGACAATGAGAGGGGATCTGGAGAGCTCGCCCCATCGCGTCCTCCTGCTCCCCCCCTTTGGCACAGGGCTTTGACATTGTGGAGGGACTGTGCTGGGGACTCTGTCGGAAAGTTTCTGTTCATGGCTTTCCCTTTTTTCTCCAGTGATGGATAATGACTCCTTCTTGCAGGAGGATTTCCTGGGCAAGTGCTGGCTCTTCTGAGTCCCTCTGGGCTGGAGGGTGTATGCTGGGGGAGACAGAGTTTCTGCCTGCTCCTCCTGCCTCTGCAGGCAGGCATGTACTGCCCATGCCAGTGTCCTGCTCTGCTGCCACCTTCATCCTCCCAGGGCTGGCAGAAACCCTGGGTGTGGATCTGGGGAGGTGGGAAGAGCCGTGTCTGAGTTACCTGCCTGCAGAGCTGAGAAGTCGTGGTGCGTTTGGCTTTGAGTGCTTTTGTGGGTCTGGCAAGGAGGACTAACGTCAGTCTAGAGCTGGTGGAGTCCCTGCACGAGGAATTTGGGTGGTTGTGTCAAGATAGCTCTGGCAAAGTCTCCAGGGAGCCCGCTAAAGCCTATGACCAAAGGTATTTACTCTGTGCAGGAAACAGCATTGTGGCAGGGCTAAATGATCCGGAAAGGATGTCTCTCCTCCGAGGGGGCTGCTTTCCAGCCTGGCTCTGAATTTCAAACCCCTCGCTGAGAGGGGGGGAAGCCTTCCTCCCTTCCTCCTCCTCCTCTCCCCAGTGTAATGAGTTGTGGGGCTGGTGAGGATGGACAGGGAGCACCGGGTCCTGCCGAGATGATGCTGCAACGATTCCATTTCATCTCGAATTTGACATTAAACTTTAATAGTCTCAAGGACAAGAAGCCAAGAGATATCAGATGTAATGAGATAAAGCAAAGTTTCTCTGACAGCAAATTTGATCACAAATGGGCTCTGAGATTGCTTCTTTGATATAAATGAAACATAATTCATCTTCCAGTGCCTTGAATGGGCTTTGAGGCCATGTATAATAACAGTGTCACCACCGCCCGGCTCTGGCAATCGCCCGCGTGGCCCCGGGCCCGTGAGGGATTGGTGTGATGCTGGGGGACCCAACGCCAGGGCTGTTAGTGAGGCATAGCAGAGGGCACCAGAAAGGAGGCAAATACCTCTGAGCAGCCTGGAGACTGCAATAAGTTCACTTAGGGGTTCACTGAGCAATTGTGAGCAGCAAAGCGATTCACTGCAATCCATCCGATGGCACCGAGCTGAGCGAAGCAGAGCGCCATGAGCGCTGGGTGAATCGCTTGCAGTAAGGAGCTGGCCAAGCTCTGGTTGCAAAAATTCATTAGTTAGTGTTTGACGAGACTGAAAAGAGGTGAAAGATTGCCCAACACTATTAATTAGTCCTTTGGAAAGCAGGCCTGTGCCTTACATCCAGCTCCGGTGCTACAGATCTCACCGGGAGCTGGAGTTGGAAAACCCAGGAGTGCTCCTGGAACTCATTGGTTGGGGCTGGGCCAGGTCTGGGGATGGATGTGCCTCTGTGGCTGCTGTGGGAGCCTGAGGAATGAGGGCTGGTGGAGGAGCAGGCTGAGTGCTTTAGAGCCCCTTCATTCATAGGGGTCACCATGTGCCTGGTGGCAGAGGAGGGGTCTTGTACCAGCTCAGCAGAGCTGATCTGTCCACTCACCCAGCACCCACCAGCTCATCTCAGCCTCCCACAACCCTGGAGGAAGACCCTGGGGCTGACAGTGCTGCTGCTGCCATTATAATGGATTCATTTTGCACCATTTCCTGATCTTGTTATTAGCTTTGTCATCAGAATTAATTTAGCTCTGTTTCTCCTTCCCCTTTCGCCTCGCAAGCTTTGCAGCCATCGATGCTGAGTGACTCCGCTCTCTGTGCCTTGGGAAGGGTTGGTTTGCCTGTGGCTGGGTGCTTGAAGCAGATGAGGGGTTAAAGTGGCAAGTGAGGTCACTGGAGCCACCTGGGAAGGGCTCCCTGGGGCTCAGTGGTCCTGGTCCCTGTGCCTGCAGGGTGCAGGAGGATGAGGAGGGCTTTGTGCTGCAGTTGCGGATAAGTTAATTGTCTGTGGGGAAATGAACAGGAGTTTTTTGCATGATAAAGAAGCCTGAAAATCAAGGCTGGCAGCTGCTTCATTTGCTGTTTTTTTTACAATTTTTATTATCATTAACTTGCTTCCAGTGACCTGTAATATTTTTGTACAGTGGCAATTACAGCTTGGGGAGGATTAAGCCTCATGCACACGCACAACCTGTTCGCTTTGGCTAAAGGGCAGAGCTGAAGCCTTGGGGTGGAAGGGAGCAGGTGCCTCTCTCCCCTCACCCGTTTGGCCTCATGTGTGGTGTGAAATGGGGATGTGGGTTGCCCAGTTTTGGTAATGGGCAGAGCCTTGTGTGTGGAGAGGGAGGATGGGGCTGGCTCAGTGTGCTCTGCTCCTCTCTGCCTTGCCCAGCCCTGCAGAACGGCGCTGGTGCTCTGCACTGCTCAGCAGCCCGAGATTCCTCCCTCCCTCCCTTTGTCCTCCCCACGCGCCGCACTGAGCTGGAGCACGCGGGGTGGTGCGCAGGCGGCTGATGGGGTCCTTCCTGCCTGCAACTCCTGGTGAATATGAGGAGTCGAATTGATTCCCTCTAATAAATGAAGCAGTTGGATGTCTCATTTGTAACTTGACATCCACGCCAGCGCTTCGGCTGCTGCTTCTCGCCCCTGGCTGGGAGAGGCACTTATGAAGATGGCATTCTGCAAAGCTATTGCTGTTTCCCAGGAGCCAATCTATCTGCGACAGGCTTCGGGAGGCAGGGGGGGCACAGTGGGCTCTGGGGCAGCTTTGGGTGTCTCCTTGCTGCCAATAGATCACTGTCTCATTCGCTGCCCATCGCTGGAGACGGTTTGCTGACCCACCAGGGGCTCTTGGTGCAGTCTGTGTGCCTCAGGGCTGGCTGGTGTGAGGAGCTGGGGTTTGCAGGGCTGTGTGCTGTGGTACATGCTGCAGTGGCCATTTGCCAGGTGATCCCCTGCGGACTGTCTCTGGTGGCTTCAGTGTTCCCCACAAAGCTGATGATGGAGGTCACCAGTCCTGCCCTTTGGAGGGGAGCAGGGGACAGGGATCGGGTTCAGTGCCCTTCTGCCAGGACCTGGTGATGGAATCACAGAATCCCAGAATCCTAGGGGTTGGAAGGGACCTCGAAAGATCATCTAGACCTCAGCCTGTGGCCACCGTTAGGGTTAGAGCTAGGGTTAGGGTTCAGAGAACCACAAAGCCCAGAGCTCCAGGGACACTGGGGCTGCGAAATGCATGCCAAGAGGAGCACGGCACTGCACCAACCTTGGTCCCTCCACACCTTTCTCATATGGGACACCCATGGTGCTGGAGACCTCAGCCTCATCTACCAAGGCAAACTCGTCCTTTATCTTGACTTCTTCTGGATTCAGAGAACCCTCCCCTCCACTTGCTGCTGCAGTTCCTCCACAGGACTAAAAACAATCACGATAAATCAGAAACCCTCTCTTGGTCTCGGCAAGGTGCTGGGAACTCGGGGTAAGAGTTTATCCGTCCTCAATGATAATGCACTGGAGCTGCCAGCTCCCTGCCGACTCGATTTGCGTGATGCTAAAAATCAGTGACCCGGGCGGCTCTTTGATGCAGGGGGAAGAGTCCGAAGGACTCGGTGCCAGACTGTCCAGGGACAGGCAGGATGCTGGCAGCTATTAACGGTGCGGATGTTGTCACGGGCAAGCTGTGCCCTGGATTTCACACCAATCTAACAAAGGGAGCTGGTTGCTGCGAGCGCAGAGCCTGGGCTGATTAAATCTTTGTTTAAGAGCTCTGGAGCTCCATTACCTACATCAGGAGGGAGTTAATTAAACAAGGAAGGTGGGAGGTGGCAGCCCATGTGGCTGAGGGCATCTCCACGGAGGCAGGGGGATGCTCCTTGGCCAGTGTGCCAGACAAGAGCTGAGTCTCAGCACAGCCGTCTGCTCACGTCGGTGCCGGCGCTTCCCGGGGAGGGGAGGGCAGCTGGAAAATGCCACAGCCTTCTGCCTTCTGCCCAGCCCCTGCTTCCCCTCTCCCAGGGAACCTCTGGAAAACAGCATTTTCCCCAGGGCTTTGGGTTGCCCTGCTTCGGCCCTGTGAAGCTGCCCCACTGTGAGCAGCCCTCGGTGGGGCAGAGCCGTGGGGCTCCAGGGATCGAGGTGGGCACAGCGCTGGTGTCCTCAGGCCATGCTGGTGCCTTGTCATCCTCCCTGCTGCTCTTGCAGGGTTTTAAGCAGCACCTCGTTCAATGAGCATGGAGGGGGGAAAAGCAGCAGAGTTCCCCTCCAGTGCCAGTGCAGGCACTGCCTCCCCAGGCCCCTCTGTTATTTGGGTATCAGGCTGCCCGTAATCGGTTTCCACTTCCATTAGGAGTGTCTCTGTCAGGAGCTGCAGGCTCGGTGGCAGCCACCCTGCTGCTTCCATTTGGCTGTACGAGGCGATAGATTAGAGTCCTGTTTGCTTCATGGAAGATCCCTGGTGATATCAATTAAATATGTCAGAGGGACCCGGGGGAATATTTCTTCCTTTATTTATTTATTGGAGTCGAAGCCATTGCAGGCTATCACAGCGAGACACATAATGTCTCTCTCCTTTCTTCACTCACACTCCCTCTTTCTTTTTATGGCTGGTAATAAGGCCCAGCAAAGGTTATTTCCCAGGGAGGAGGAGGCTGTTGTGGGGCTGGTACCCAGCCGTGCTGGATGGAGCATCCCTGCTCATGGACCCAGCCATGTGCTCACCCTCTATGAGCTGGAGCACCCCTGAACTCTCGTGTCACCTTTGCTCACACTCAATGTTTTGGAGAGCCCTGTACGTCCTCGCTTGTGTACAGCTGCCCTGCACCATGCTGGGGATGAGCTGTGTGGGGCAAAGCTCCATGCCCAGCTGGGGCTGTCTGCAGGGCAGCAGCCTGAGCCTATGGAATCCATGAAAGATGAGTTCCTCCCTGTTCTGATGAGCTCCTAAATTGTGCTCCACGTGAGCTGCCTTGCTGCCAGTTCTGACGGCCCCGTCGGTCCCGCGGGCAGCCCGGTGGCTTGGCAGGGCCTGTTAATCTGCTGCCTATAAAATATGGTTGGCTCCTGTCATCGCTGTCTCCTCTCCCCGCCGAGGTCAAGTGCAGCCCTCCCATCCATTTCGATGAGAAGGGCAGGCCATATAACACACTTTATGAGCACGAGCCAACAGATCCCTCCCGCGGGCACGCGCCCTGCAGCGAGGTGCTTGGCAAGAGCTGCTTTTTATCCCCCTGGAGTGCCTTCCCATCCTGTTCCAAGGGTTTATTGCAAAGCAATGGGGTTCTGAGAAGGGGGGCCCAGAGGCTGTGGGACCATGACTTCAATTCTTGCTGGGGTGTCTTGTGCAGGAGCCTGGGGATGAGCCTGCATTGCCCACCATGGTGTGGTGGTCCTGCCCCTGGTCAGCCGCCATAGCCTGGTTCCAGGCTGGCCCTGGAGTGTCTGCTGGGGACCAGCCTGGGAATAACTGCCCTGGAGTGTCTGCTGGGGACTAACCTGGGAATAACTGGCCCTGAATTCCCCCCTGAATCCTTGCTTTACTCAGGCTCTGTCTCTGGGAGTGAGTCCCATTTGAATGTTAATGTCTCTAAGATGAAATCGGGCTGATTAAATTTTAGACTTGCAAATGGATTTGGTAAATAGATGTTAGGGAAGGTGGGACAGAGACTGCCTGCCTTGATAGCAGATACAGTAAACAGCAGCACTTTGTGATTAGGTGAGAGATTCACTCTTGGAAAATGAGAGTCTCCAGGGGCTGTTTTCTGGTGAGAAATCCTTTAAGTAAATAAATTTATGGCAGTTTTTCTTTTCCCAACCAAAAAAAAAGCCCCTCAGCTGCTTCTCCCAGGCTGCCTGCAGATGGCTGGATGGGAAGTGAGGAGCTGGGCAGTCAGGCTGGCTGGGACCCCTGCTGGGACCCCAGCATGGGCTGGGACCCCATCCCAGCAGCATCCCAAGGAACCACGATGCTCACAGCCTCTTAGGCAGAGTGCTGCTGCATTGGGTGCAGGAATAGTGGGCAGCAGGGCAGGATGGGGCCTCTCTGCTCCAAGGAGAGCACTGGGGCATCACTCACCCCAGTCTGTGGGTGGGAAAGCAGATGTGGGGAGCAGAGATGCAGCTGGGAAGGGAGATCCTTTCCTCCCACCTGCCCCTGGCAGCAGCCGCTGTCTCGGTTGCAGCTGAGGATGGATTATTCCCTCTTGGCGTGCAGGTCTATTTTATTTTCCCTATGAAAAAGAGAGCCTGTATTTGAAATACCTTTAAAAATGCAGATAGCAGGGCAAACCACATCGACCTCTGCATATAATATAGAGGAAGATTTTAATAACAGTATTACATTCATTCTTATCTCGGAGCAGTATGAAAGATTGAGAAGAAAGAAGAAAAAAGTAAGTGTTGGAGCTGGAGCCTGGGTTTAGCACATATTAAACCATTTGTCTTTTGCTCCCCTGCTGAACTCGAGTGTACAGGGCTGCTCCAGCCTGAAAATCTGGAGAGAAACCCAGCACAGGCTGGGGGGAAAGGGCAAAGGGCTTTTGAGCTGCCTGGCAGCAGATGTGCTTCCCTCTGTGGCAGAGTCTTTCCCATCCTGGTGTGGTTTTCAGGACAAATTGCTTTTCTGAACCGTGGCTGGGGGGGATGCTGCTCCCAGTGGTCCCTGTCCCATCGTTCTGCTGAGCATCTCCTGGCCAGATCCCCCCCAGGGCCAGGGCATGTGCCTGGAGGTGTGACCTGCTTGGAGTGACGAGGTGGGGTGCTGGGACAATGCCTCCGTGGTGTCCTGCCCTTCTGCTGGGGCTGGCGAGTGTCCGGCCAGAGTTACGCTCTCTATTGACCCGCCTGAGATCTCCATTGCTTTTCTTGTTCCTGTATTGAAACATACATCATCTGTTCATTAAAGCATAATCTGGGAATTATGCTGGCTCTGAGCAAACACGGTTACACTGGCTGCTCGCGTTAGCAGGGATCGATAGCGCACTGTGCCGACTGCAGCTGCTGGGGAGGAGCTGCTGCTAAATCCTCATCTCGTGGAGGCTGGCAGAGGGATGTTGTGCCTGCGAGAGGGGGTCATGCCAGGTTTTCCTATAGTGAATGAGGACCCCAGGACCACAGAGGCTCCTTTCCCACTGGGAAGTGGAGAGGGGCCCGTCCTACATGGACACATCAATGTGTGCTCCCCCAGCCCCTTACCTGGGGGTAGCCCAGCAGGCACAGTCACCAAGAGCCATTGCTGGAGCACCCTGGCCACGATCCTTGTGGGCACAGTAGCTGGTTTTGATTTGACAGGCTTTGTGGGAAAGTATTTTAAATAATACATGAAGTTTCCATGCAGTTCAAGGCTGGTGCGCTCGTTTAACAGCAGCTGCGATGTGTTATCGTCTGATAAACATGCTGGTTATATATTATGTATATCACATCCTGCTGCCAGATTCCTTGGGAGGCTTCTCCGGTCATGGAGCCGGGCTGTTTGCTGTGCATGTGGATGAGGTTGCGTTGGCGTCCCCGATGTAAACACTGCCCGTGAGCTCTGCTCAGAGCCGCCCTGCCGTGTACTGGAGTGAGAGTCTGATCGCTCCCTCTAATTACCGGGGAGGGGAAATCGATACCCGAGACTTCCAAGTCTCTTAAAACCTTCTCAATTCCCTCCCTTTCAGGGCACTGCTTGGTAGCTTCGGCGGGGTTCTGTGGTGGAAGGGAGCTGGGAGAATGGGATGCAGGTTGTAAAGTCTCCCTGAGCTTTAGGTGGGGGCATCAGGTCCCAGCCTGAAGCATGAACTCTGCTTAGCCTGGGGGGCTGTGGGGTTCTGCCTGGACCCGGCGCTGGGGACCAGAGGGCACCCACCCAGTGCAGCAGGGACAAGGAGGAGGAAACTGTTTTGGGTTTGTTTTTTCCCCCAGACTTCTCAGAACACTGGAGCAAACATTTCCTACACTGGCTGGTGAATATTCAGGGCTCAGATTTAATCTCCCTTTTATTCACATGCTGATGAGGTCCTCAACAACTGTTGTTTGAGCTTCCCCAACCCCTTCTTCAGGCAGGAAAAGCCTTGTAAAGGCTAAAAGTGGCCCTGGCTGCCTCCCTGCCCTGGCACCAACTCCGTGGGGCTGAGAGCAGCGGTCAGTGCCCCTGTCTGCTGCTCCCCATCACTCTGGATCACTGTGCCTTCCTTGAGCAGGGCATTCCTGGGCTGTAGGGAAGCGAGCCAGCTCCTTAATGAGACACAACTGCTGGCTCTTACCTTGCTGGGCAGCTAATTGAGGTGTGCTAGCTGCTGGCTGGTTAGGCCATCACCAGGAGCTTGTCTGAAGCAATTGCTGAGCAGCTGCTGGATCAAAGGGCCTGGGCTCTCCAGCCTGCCATGCCCTCGCTGCTGCCAGCACCTTCCTCCCGCTGCCCCGAGCGACTGGGTGACACAAGAAATCTGTGGGAGAAGGAGGCGTTTCTGATCTGCTGTCATCTTCCCCGAGTGCTCCTGATGTGTTTTCTTTCCTCGTTATGCACGAGGTGTCAAGTCCTCACCTGCGGGAGTGCAGCTCCACATCTCCCTGGCAAGGCAGCTGAAGAGCCCCTGGCAGAGGGGGTGCCTCGGGGGAGATGCCACCCACCTCCCCACCGGCTCTGCCTCCCATCCCCACACCCTCCAGGGCCATTTCCATCCCACACTGTGCACTCCTGCCCTCTGCCCCACTGCCTCCATGGAGCAGGATGTCATTTAGTCTGGTCCCTTCAGCCCCAAAGCAGGCTGTCAGCTTGCTCATCCCTCCCGAGGCTGGGCTTTGTGGGGGTCTGCACCTCTGGGCTTCTCCTGCAGGTCTGAGCCTGTGCTGGGTGCAGCCTGGTCCCTGGGAACACTTTCTGAGCCCTGGGGCCAGGAGCCTGAAGCTCCTATGGGGAAGGAGTTGGGGCTTGGGGAAGGGCGGCTGAGCTGCTTCACCTCCAGCATGCCTTTGTGGAGGAGAAGCAGCAATTAGCAGTCTGATAGCAAGATTAATAGCAGATGCTCATAATTAACTCACTGTGCATGTAAGCAGCTATTGTCCCCATTTTATCCTGGGTAGATTGATATTCAGGAGTGAGTCATTACATAGACAGAACCCACTTTGCCTGCAGAGCACAGCCACCAGAATGGAAATGGCAATTAGAGTTGGCTGGGTCCCTGCTGAAGGGGGGGGTGGGATGTGCTGGGGTGGGACAGGCACCCCTGGCCTCGGGGGGTGGCTGGCCATGGTCCCCCCTTGCAGCAGCCAGGGCTGGGTGTTCCCCCGACACCCACTGCAGGGTTTGTGACTGCAGAGCTGTCCCCAGCCCGCTGGTGAAAGGGAGACTTGAAAAATGGCTGGAGAAACTGGAGAGTGGCCAAAAGCTGCGGAGAGTTGCAAAGAGAAGCAGAACAAAGCGAGGTCAAGCACTGCAGCTCTCCTCAGCCACAAAAGCCTCGTTTCTTGCCTGTGACTGCTCTCTGGGCCAGCCCTTCCCTTGCTGGTGGCACTGGTGCCCTGTGCCAGCATGGGCTGGGGACGTGTGCCCGTCCTCGGGGGGGTTTGGGTGTCCAGTGCAGGATGCAGGGGCTGTGCCTGCTGCGTGCACACCTGCCCCGTGTCCAGCACGGCTCACAGAGGGATGAGCACAGCATCTGTGCCAGGGTAAGGGGTCTCTCCTGCCCAGCACATGGGAGTGATCCCATCCCAGCAGGGCCCCTGATGCATCTCGCGGGGTTCAGGAGGAAGCGAGCGGTGTAGTGTGGCTGCCAGCTCAGCTCCAGGCGGGCATTGATCCCAGGAAACTCTGTGAGCCCAGGAACTGACCTGCCCCCTCGCTGGGGCAGGGCTGGGAGCTGTTATGTGTCTGTATCGTAGTGATGTCTGCTCGTGGCTACTGAGCTGTGGGGACTTGCTGGACCCAACTCCTTTGGACATGGCCCTAATTGCCTGTGTCGATCTGCTTCCCTGGAACAGCTTCTCTAAGGATGTGCCTCTCTGGGGAGAGCTGTAAAGCTGCTGCTGCACTCTATCTTATTTTTCCCCTCTGCTCACCATCACCTCTTAAAAGCCCTTCACTCAAGATTAAGCCCAGAAAGGTTTATTTGTGTAACACGATAGTGTTTTCACTGGAACAGCAGTGCTGGAGGGCACTGGGGGAAGGGATGCGGGTCCTGTGCACAGAGATTCAGTGGGGGACATAAGGGGACATTGGGATAACACAGCCACCAGTGCAACCCCTCGATAGGTCTCTGGAGAAATACTGGGCTGTCCTAACCCCCAGCCCGATTTTGGGATGAAGAGCTCTCCCAGAGCCCGTCCCAGCTCCTGTGAGCATCCTCTTAACCCCCGAGATATATATTAAATAAACCAGAAGGGAGCCTTTGTGGCAGGAAAGCTGAGAACGTGTCTCTGGAGAATCTGAGAGCAGAAGCTAGAGGGAAAACCGCCTGAAGTGCGGCAGCGATGCCATGCTGGGACAATATTGTCCCTTTTTTCCCCTCTTTGCTGCATTTCTTTGCTCTTGTTTGTCGAGCAGCAGGATTAAACAGAATCAGCCTGCAAAAGGAACACTCTAAAGAAAACACGTGAATAAGGACATGAGCACAGCACAGGTACCTCCATCACAGCCTGGGCTGGCATGGGTGGGTGCCAGGGGCTGCCTTCCTGCATCCCATGGGATGCTGCTCCACTGTGCCATGGCACCTGGGAAAACACCCATTAAAGCTGATGGCAAAATGAAGTTAAATGACAGTTTGTTATCTGTTTGCTCACATGATGGGCACTAAATGGGGGGATGAAGCTGGATCCTGCAGGACCAGTACCCACTGAGCCTCCTGAAGCAAGTGAATGTT
The DNA here is from genome assembly GCA_013398125.1 of Aegotheles bennettii. Taxonomy (NCBI): domain Eukaryota; kingdom Metazoa; phylum Chordata; class Aves; order Caprimulgiformes; family Aegothelidae; genus Aegotheles; species Aegotheles bennettii. Next base: position 129,582 of record VZRW01009673.1, read on the forward strand.
GCCTAGCCCTGTGTCCTGGGTCAGCATGGTATTTAAGTGCATGTTTAACTTTTGCAAACCCATGTTTCATATATTTCCAATTAACCAAAGCACTTGAACGTGTGCTGGGATTTAAGCAAGCGGATAATTATGTTCCAGGGCCAGGGGTGGTGCTGGGTGCGGGTCTATGCCTGGTGCTGTGGGGTGAGTCAGGGAGTGTGGCTGTGAATCCCGCTGGCTTTGTTACCTGCTCAGCCTGAATGGAGAGGGCTGCTGCTGCCCTTTGCAGGGAGGGTTTTATTGCTGCTCAGATGGCCCTGTGTGCTGTGAGGAGGGGGATGTTGGTGGTGTTCTGTGGGTGAGAAGCAAGCGCTTGGTTTGGGAGGTGTGGGGTGCTTGGTAGAGCAGGGTTTGGGATGGAAAGTGTTTCATTCTGGCTCTTTCCTCCCTTCTAACCCTGGCATTTGAGAGGGGTGGTGGATGCTTGGACCCCCCCTTGGCCCCCTGCTATCCTAAAAGCCCCATTCCCGCTGGGAGCTGCTTGTTTCCATGAGCGACGGCTGGGGCGTGGGTGCCAGGCTGGCAGGGAAGCAGCGGGCTCGTCTGAGCCTCTTTGCTCCTGCATCTACTCACTGGCTGGCATTGCCTCCTAACAGCCCGTGAAGGCGCAGACATATGGTAATGCATATTTAGCTCATATTTACATTCAACATTGCCTCTCTGTAGCTCTGTTTTCCTTCCCGAAGGCTCTAATTTCTCCTGGCGGGGGCAGGCAGGCGCCCTTGGCAGGGGCTGGAGGGGCTGTGCTGGATGCAGCCTGCTCTGACTCCACACCCCCTTCCCCAGCACCGAAGGGGTGTGTGGGGGCAGCTCCCTCTGCCAGGAGAGCAAATGGCCCAGGGAAGGGATCTGCCAGGGCTGGACGTGGCATCGTGTCTCTTGTCGGCTCTTACTGATGGCTGAGAAATGCGAAAACCAATTAAGAACGGAAGGGAACTGTTAAGGCAAAAAAATAAATAGCTGCTGTTCCAATTGACTCTGCTCCTTAATCTCAGTGCTCGGGAGCTTTCGTTATTCCAAACGTACAGGCATAATAATTAAACATAATTACTTGTAGGTTCTGGGCCGGTGACTATCTATACCTAACGCTCCTAATGAAATTTCTATTAAGAAACACACTGACTGTTAAATAAATAATAACAATACCTCGCTGTCTCATCATGGGAAAGGTCCCAGTGTGTCTGGGGTGCCTGGTGAGGGACAGAGCCAGAAGCAGGGGCTGCATGGAGCAGTTGTGCCATGGGAGCATCCTAGTGCCATCCTAACCCCCAGGAAAGGGGCCCTCGGGGCTGTGGTCTCTCCGTGTCAGTGGGAGACAGAAAATGGTAATTTTAGTAATGAGGACATCGCTGGAGCTCCAGAGAGATAAGTCACCTGTTTAGCTCAAACTTTTTCCTTGATAATTAATTCTAATTTAGGATCCAATTATAAACACGGAGGGTGATATAATGGCTTGAAACATTAGTCAAGGCAAAGTCCATAATTGATGACTGCTGATATGAAACAGTTTGAAAATGAGCACGCATTTTGTTTTTTCAATCCCACCTCCTCCCCCTCCCCAGTGTAAGGCATCGAGTGCTCCAAGAGAACAAAGACCTTTTGAAAACTCCATTTTTTCCCCCTTTCAGTGCTTATCTGAAAAGACATCTTTTTCCCCTTAGTTGCTGTAATCATAAAGGCACAGGTGGCAAACTGCTTCATGCCAGGCATCATCCGTTCCAGCTCAGAGTTGTTATAAATATATATATATATGTATGTGTGTATACCTATAGAAAAGGCAGCAGCAGTGTTCAGGCTCTGTGCCACAGGTGAACCCTATGGGGTCACCAGGGAAAAGCCACCCCAGGGACCTGAAGGGACAGCTTCCATCTCCTCCCTGCGTGGTGCCGATGCCGTGTGGGGCTGCAGGTTTAAGGGATGCAGTGCTGCTCCTCGGCCACCAGCAACGCTTTGCCAAGGCACCGTGGGCGAGTTCTTCTGGGCTTGTAAACACTTTCATCTCGGTGTTGTGCTTTCTCCTACCGCGGGAAAGCAGGGTAACTTCTAATGTTACGGCTCAAAGTTGTCCCAGCACAATGTCAGTGGGCAGCTGAGGGAAATTGCTCTGAGTTTCATTATCAACCTGCTCATCTTTTGCCCAGTTCAGGTGGCTCTGATGTGTTTACTGTCCCCCCAGCTCCCAACTGCAGGTAGATGAGGGCAGAAAACCCTGGCAGAGCTCCGAGCACGTGCTGGGTGTGGACATGTCACCTGGAGCACTGAAGGGAAATGTCTGGGAAAGACAATTTGTGTGTGGAACTGGGTGGTGGATCTGCAATCCATGTGCTCAAGGGAAAAGGAGGCAGCAATGGGAATGCAGTTGTGTGAATTCCTCTGCTCGGAGTGGGGCTGGGTCTCTGTGATACCCAGGCATGGCTCTGGTTTCCAAGGTGACTATCTCCTTCTCCAGCCTTTGAACTCAGAGGTGATTTCTTGTCCCTGCGCACCACAGCGTTCCCCGGGCGTTCCCCCACGCTGTGCTGGGAGGGCTCTGCTGCCTGGGATGCTTCTCCCTCTGATCAACAAAGTGTTTGGGTCAGATAAGGCTGACTCGAGCTGTCACATGCTTAAATAAATAAATATTTCTCCCTGTGACAAACGTGCTCAGTGGTGCTGAGGAGGCTCCTGGGTGTTTTTCTGCCCCATGTCTTCCTCCTCCAGCTTAGCCCAGGTGGGCAGAGGCAAGAGTGCATCAAATCGAGCCCCTCAGGGAGTGAGGGCTGGGGAGGTGGGGAGGGGAGCTCCTGGCAGTGGGTATCTGCCTGCAGCACCAGCCTCTAGGGCATCATGTCCTCTCCAGGCTGCTGGAGGTGATGCATCTCCCCAAAAGAGCCCTGCTGGAGAAGCTCCATCCACCCCACAGGACCTGTGTGAGTCCTGGCAGGTGAGGAGGGGCTGGGGAAACTCAGCTGCAAAACCCCCTTCCTAGGGGTTCATTCAGCCTTAATCTCAGGCTCAGCAAGTCAGGGGGCGCTGCTCCTCTGGGCAGCAGGACAAGATAATCTGCTTATCTTTGAGTCCATCGCCCTGTCACAGCCCTTTCTGTCTCCGGAGAATTACTGAGCTGCTATTAGGGATTATGTCTGCCCCCCCCCAACCCTGACCTCCCATAAATCCCTTGAGCTCCAGTGCCCGAGTGCTGTGATGTGCTGTGGAGCAGTTGTGCCAAATGCTAATAGCACCAGCCCGTAAATCTGTCCTGCACTCCAGAGTCTGGAATTCCCGTGCCCTGTGGGTGGCAGTGTGGGGGATGTTTGGCAATACCGATGTTGTGGGGATGTTCCTCAATATGTACAGCCAGAGGTGAGGTGCTTCAACATCCAGTGATTGGGAAAATGCTCTCTCCCTCTCTGTTTGGTTATGGAGGACAAGGATGCCCACCATGGCACAGGCACCTTCCAAACCATCCACCTCGGGCTGGGTCCTGCCTCTTGCCTGCAGGCATGGCTGTGGTGCAGGGGCTTGCAGAGCCTGCCCATGCCTGACTTCATGTCTGAAGGAGGATTGGAGCCTTTGGCTCTGCAATGTAAAGAGGTTGGGCTAATCCAGCAAAGGATCCAAACACGTTGCCTGTGGTGCCAGCCAGCACCACACTGCACATCTGCGGTTTAATCTGCCTGCTTCTGCTCTTCCCAGCCCCAAGAGCAGCTTTTTATGAGGATGCTCAGAAAAACCCGCGTGGCAGCTGCCTGGGGCAGGGCCATGGCAGAGGAGGAGGGGGCCTGTGTGGAGGCAGGGCACAGGCAGGGGATGCTGGTGCAGTGGTGATGGCTGTGGGCACCAAATTTATCCTTCTCCCTTTGTGGCACCCCTTGTGAGCAGGTCTCAAAGGCGGCTCTCCCCCCTCCTGTTCTTTAGGAAGGTTTGCATAAAACTGTAATTATAGTAGCAGTGTGTAAAAGGGATCGTTACATCTCGTGAGCAAACAGCAGTCACGAGCGTGCTGTGAGATATCTGGGTGACAAAATCCTCCCTGTGTTCTCTGCACTGAGCCGGCTCCCCTGGCACCAGGCAACACCTCTGTGAGGAGCCTTGTGTGTGCTGTGCCCTGTGAGAAGTGATTAAACGAGGTGTTCAGATGAGTCAGGTGTTGGGGGAGGAAAGGATTCATCCTTCAGTAGCAGAACATCCTGCAGACAGCCCTACAGGTGAGAACCCCTGGTCACCGAGCGAGTGGGCAGAGGAGGTCTGAGCCGATGTGCTGGACTGCAATTCCCAACAAGGACAACAAGAAAATGCCTTCAGGGACTGTTTTTTGATGGGTTCTCCTGCTCTCCCAGCTCTAACCCAGCAGTGACAGAGCCTGGGGTCCAGGCTAGGACCTCTGGGTAGGAGAGCTCCTGCCTCTTGCACGGTGCTTCTCCCCGCAGAGCTGTGATGGCTCTGCAAAGGAGGGTTTTACCCCTGAGGAGAGCGAGGGATGAGGCAGGGAGCGATTTCCTGAGGTGGCTCAGGGACCTGGTGGTGGCAGGAGCTGTTCCTGCTTCTCCTGGAGGCTTTGGCAGGGTTGGTGCTGGGGCAGTAGTGCAGTGAGCCCGGACACGGCGTCGCGATGCAGCCAGCGGCGTTCGAGGACAACGTGGCAAGTAATGGCTGAGCAGTGGAGAATAAATCTCCAGCATTAGGGTTGGATGTACAGTGCTGTAAAGCAAAGAGCCAATATAACAGTCTACATAACACCATTAGTCTGGGACCGAGGCATTTGATATAGAAGGAGAGATGGCATGAGCCAACAGGTCTCTACTTTATTTTTTTTCCCTGTACTTAATACAGTGTTCTGGATGCCGCTTTCTATGCTCAATGTGTTTTATTGTTTTGCTCACCCTGAGAGAGGAACTGCTGGAGCTTTGATAAATGGCCAGAAAGGCTGGGCTGGTGGTGGCTGCGGCTTCCCCAGGCAACCTGACCCAGCAGAGCCAGCCCCTGTGCTGGGGGGATGCGGGATGGGGGCCCTGGGTCTGCAGCCATCCTGTCCCCTCCTAGGACTGACCCATCACTTTCCTTTGTGGCCTCAGGCAGAGTGAATTCAGTTACTGATTTTGCAGGTGAAGGGAGCTGGAGGGGTGAGAGGGAGACACAGGAAGCAAAAAGCATCCATCACAGCATCTGCATCACTGGAAGCAGTGCAGAGCCCTGATTATCTTCCTTTGATGTTGGTGGCCAGGGCCGGATCCATCCCAGTTCCTTGGCTAGATCCCTCTGACAGCTGCCTGACTGGTGCTGCTGGAAGGCATGAGGATGGCAAGTGGTCCTGGGGCATGGCCTGGCTCAGTGCTGGGAGCTGGGGTCTGGTCTCCAGGCGGTGGCTGGGCTCGGCATCGCCAGAGCATGGAGCCAGCGGGAATGGGAAGGTTGGCAAGTGGCTGAGCAAACCCCTAAAGAGCAAACTGGGGAAGGAGCTACCGGCTGAGAAAGCAATTTTGGAACACAAATGTAATCTGTGGATCTGAATATCCACAAGTGTATAGGAGGAAAGATAAAAGGAGCAAAAAGTCAGGGAATCCAAGCGCCGCCTGTTGCACTTCAAAGGGGAAAGGAGCTGGCTTATAGATTTACCGCCAGTCGCGGCTGTGCCGGCGCCGAGCACGCAGCCAGCATGGGAGAGAGCTGGGGAGGCAGAGGAAAGGGAATTTTAAAAGCAGAATTTCAGATGCATGTTTCCCCCTGGGTGAAATTACACAGTGAAATATTCTGGCAAAATACGAAAGGGACCGAGATGAAAGCACAGCCCAGAATATACACTGCAAATGACATCTGTCCGGGAGGGACAGCCGAGCCTGCTCCCAAGCGGGGGGGCTGTGCTGGCTGGGGGGGCACAGGCCAGGCTGCCAGAGCTGGTTTGGGGGCTGGAGGTGTAGAGGGACAGGCTGGGCATCACCTGAACACAGGTACAAGGGGAGAGCCCATCGCTGCCCCAGCCCCTCTCGGTGCATGCACAAACAGGCAAAGCATGGGTGAAGGATCCAGGGATGCTCGTGTGAATCCATGGGTGCAGGAGGATGTGTGGGTGCTGGAGCTCCAGGCCAGGGGGTGTGCCTGGGTGAGGGGACTTTGCACAGGGCAGTGGGAGTGGGTGGTGAATGGAAACAAAGGCTTGGGAAAGGTTGCCTTTGCTTGCGGCTGAGAGCGCTGGGCAATAATAATCAAGATTTATTGCTCGGCAATCACCATAGCAACATCAAAATACAAGTGGGAGAGAGATGCTCTGCTGCGGAGCCAGGAGGGCGCCCGCCCACCCGGGGGGCTTCTGCGCCTCTTCCCTGCGGTCACTCAGCCCCAACCAGGAGAAGGCAGAGGCTGAGTAGAGCCTGGTGGGAAGGAAAGCGGAGCTGAAATGGTGAGGGAAGGAGCTCTCCCAGCCACCATTGAGCCCTGTCTTGCTGCAGAAATAATTGAGGATGAAGGTGACTCCCTGCACAGCCTTGTGATGCTCAGCCCCATCCCCCTCGGGTCACTGTTGTCCCTCACTGCCTCACTGGGTGCCAACAGTGCGTGGAAAGAAGAAAATGCCAGATTTTCTGCAGTGGCTCAAACCACGGGTCACTGGTGTTGGTGGCTCTGTGCCCTGCTCTGGAGGACATGGGCTCCTCCCCAGCACTGGCACCTCCCCGGTAATGCTGGGCAGCTCTGCCACGAGGAGCACCTGCCTCACTGGCACTAGCTCCAGACACATCTCTCCTACCAGAGCTGCTAAGCCTCGATAAATATGCTTTCAATAATCAAGCAGTGTTTGTTTAGCATAAACCAACTCCCCTGGTAAATGGATGTGGGAGCAGAGAGCAGCGTGTGGTTCAGAGACATCGCTCAGGGGCTGCCTGGCAGGGCTGGCGAGGGCAGCATCCACCCTGCTCCCCACTGCTGTCTTCCCCCGGATCCGCAGGGCTAGTGCTGGCCCAGCTGCTCTGGGTTGCTTTGGGGACAGGGTGGCTGCAGCCCGGGGCTGGGAGAGGCTCCCTGGGACTGTCCCAGGGGTGCACTGGGAGGGGTGTGTGTGCCATGAACACATCCCTGCTCATGTGGACACCATCAGGGATGCTGGACGGGGTGCAGATGGAAATCTCCCACCTCATACAGGGCACAGGGATGGGCTGGGGTGTGCTCAGCCTCCTGCGGGGCTGCCAGGCAGGAGCAGCTCTGCTCCATGGAGCCTGATGCTCTCTGACAGTGCATTAATAGTGGCTATTAAGACCCAAGATTCCTCTGGCTTGCGTTGGTGTTTGTGTATTGGTGTCAGTGCGCTGGCGCAGGGCAGAGAGCCAGCCCAGCCCTTCACACATCTATATCCCAGTTTGGGGCGGGGGGGGACGGATGCTCTTGCTGGAGGGAGTATATCTGCTGTGACTCGGTGGTGGGAGGAATTACAGCCTCGTATTTCATTGGTGTCCATGGGAGAGTTGTTGAAAGCAGACAGAACTCTCCATCCATCTGTCAAAGTGCTCACGGTTCAAGGTAGAGGAGGAGTGTGAAGGGAGCAGGGAGATGACTGGTCCCCAGAGCTCTTTGAACAAGCAAGGAGACGGGGAAGGGGGGAAAAAGCAGAGGAAGGAGAATTGTTCTCGGGATTTGTAGAGCTGGAGGGTGAGGGATGGAAGGAGAAGTCTTCTGTGGGGTGCGGCAGGGCTGCTGGTGCTGGGGCTCTGCTTGCCAGCAGAACAGCTTCAAACCAACATCTCCACGGGATGTGTCTGCTGAGAGGAACTGGGGCTGCACACAGACAGAGGGGGTTGCCTCTGTCATGGTGGGCTGTGTGGGGATTTCCAGGTTGCCGGGGAATCCTGGGGAGCACTGGGGGCACTGGCAGATGAGGCTTTACCTGCTGGGAGAGGAGCTGTAGGCTGCCAGCTCCTCTGCTTGCTGGGCCAGTGCCAGGCTGCAGGGGCTGGAGCAGCCTGTGGAGCTAGCAAAATCCTTTATTTTACATTTGATATCTTGTTCAGATCAATATGGATTCCTTGAGCAATTTGGGGGCTTGTAGTCTCCTGATTAGCTGTCCCTTTATCCAGTTAGATTTTTCTTATCTGGAGTAACTGTTGTTCCAGAGTACATCTAGGGCTGCAACGTGCCCTTACCAGCAAGGGTACACCAGCACGGGGCTGGGAGCTGCACCCCGAGGCACACGGCTTCCCCTGCCTGACCCCTCCCTGCCGGTCCCTCCCCGATATCTCCCTAGAATTTGTTTCTGAAAGCTTTTGTTGTCTGAAAGCTGAGATGGGGCAGTTGGGAAGGCAAATATAGGAACATGAAATGCCCAAAGGCCCCAGAAGTGGTTGCTGTGGCCACTCGTGCATCTCGGTGCCCACAGTCTCCCTCCAGCAACTCCCTTGCCCACGTACTCTACTGGGAGTTTGTTACTGGTGCAGCTCGGCACTCCAGTCACAGCCCCAGTGTCTGCAGTGACTTGGTGCGAGATGCTCCAGCCCAGGATTAGTCAAATTGAAAATAAATTGGTGTTTAAATAAAAACCCTCTCTGCAAGAGACAGCGCTGAATGAGGGAGTGAAGGGGACAGGGGAAGGTTGCTCCTTTCTGGAGACGCCAGCGAATGTCTTGGCTGCTCCTGGGGTGCTCAGTGCCTGCCCCGCACTGCTGTTTGCCTGAGCAGGACCGTGGTGTCTCGGGTCTGATGGAGTTGCTTGTTGCCCCTAATTAGTTCATGGAAAGGCCAATAAAGGAGAGATTTCCCGGGTCAGGCTCGACACGGATCCCCCTGACACTGGCACAGGCTGTCCCTGGGAAACAAACAGCTCAATGCATGCGTGGAGAGCTCTGGAGAGGCTGTCTCCATGGAGCACCTGCCTGCTCCTCCTCTTCGCCTTCACCCGAGCACAATTAGAGCCGCGGGTTTGTTTCTGTGGGATGCCCGGCTCCAACTTGGTGTCCTCCTGCAGGAGTTGCCTGGGGATGGCGCTGAGCAGCTCTTCCCAGGATGAATTAGGGGCCGGGTCGGGGGTGCTCTGCCAGCAGCTGGTGACAGGAGGTAGAAGCGGGGGTGTTTTTCCCCCCATGGGCTCCGCACTGGCGGCGGGCAGGAGCAGGGATGCTCGGGGGAAAGCACTGCGCTGCGGGGCCATGAGGGGGAGCTCGGCCATTGCCGGAGCTCGGCGGGATGGCAGGAGCCCGGGCGAGCGGGGATCGGCCGCAGCGTCCCCAGCCCCGTCCCCATCCTCCCCTCTGCCACCGCCGCCTTCAGCGTTTCCCCACGCTCGGCGCGCCGCCCGCACCCCAGGGGACACACGTCCGTGTCCCCAACGCTCACACCTGGGTCCGTGTCCCCGTGTCATTGCTGCCAGGCAAGGGACACAAAGGTAGGCACAGCTGGGGATGGAGGAGCCTCTCCCCAGGGAGAAGGGAGGTCCTCGGCTTGCCAGGAGTCCGCAGCATCCCCCTTGTCACCCCCGGCCACCCTCGGGCTTGTGGCAGACAGAGGGCAGGAAAGGCAGGAGCTCCACATACTGAGATTTTCTGGGAAAAAAGGCAAATTCCATCCTATGGCTGCAATTATTTTATTATGCAGCACTAATGAAAAATACACTCGAACATCTAAAAAAGGCCTATGGTAAAGAGTTACTTAATGGAATAAATCGATTTAACTTAAGCAATTATCCCCTTGATTTTCTTCTTTAAAACACCAGTGGGCCAAAGGTGCTCCAGTCGTGTGTTTAACAGCGGCGGTGAGGGCACAGCGAGCGGTGCAGCCCCGTGCTCAGGGTGTGTGGAAAATGCCTCCTTCTCCTCCTCTCTGTCCCAGCTCTGCCACTGGCACAAACAGAAACCAGGCAGCACCCAGCCCTGTCCCCCCACCAATTCCACCCTTCCCTGCCTTATTTGTTAAATATCCCATAATTATATGGAAATAAAAGGCTCCTGCGGATTAGTGGGTAATTATACTTAATAGGAACAAAATGAATATTCCTGGTTAACCATTTGGGTTTGGGAGACAGATGGCATATAACCCCGTGTTTGCCTCCTAACGTCACAGTGATGACAGCGCAGTAATTAACCGGTTGCTATCTGGCTCGTCACCAAAGGCATTAATTGGTTAACGGTCCCCACGTGCAGGCAAGCGGCTTGGGGGATGATTTATACGGCCTCACACTCAAGGTGGGATCTAGGGATGGTGTCGGGTGCGAGGCAGGCACAGGCATGGTCCTGCCCTTCCCCAGGGCCGTGGCCACCTCGTGCTGGCCACAGGAAGTCTTTCTGGCATTTGCCATTCTAGAAATTCCCCGCGTGCAGTCAATTGAACAAGGCGGCTGCTGATGGCAGCCTGACAAGCAATATCCATAACTGCTTGAAACCTGCCGCCAACATTCAATTGCTCCATTGAAGATGAAGAGGCTCCTATTATCTTGAGATCCTTCTGCCACCGGTATCGCAAAGCGATGCTGACACGCGGCCGGGCGCGCAGAGCGACGCGCTGATTACAGCGCCTCTTTTGTCATCGCTGGCGAAACCGGGGCGGGGAGATGGCTGCTGTGTGGGTGGGAGGTGATGGCACTGCAGCGCCTCCTGCCCCAGGCAGGGTTTGGACAGGAGTTGCCCCTCGGTGTCTGCTCAGGAGCACCCGGGTAAGGTCTATTGCTGCTGGTGGAAGCCTCTTGAATGCAGGCGCTACGATCTGTTTAAATAATAATAATAATAATAAATACAACAGCAGCCACAGGGAGACCTCAGTACTTACTGTAAATTCAGCATCTAAACAGGGACATTATTTTGTCTTCCACAGTTTAACGCCATTCATAATTCCGTGTTTTAACCGATTTCCTCCGAGGGGCTGCGATGCCTCTTGTATCTGAGGCCATTCCCAGTTATAGAAGCAGATGTGGCTGCAGGGAAGAAATTGCCTTATCCATGGGAGTGAGGGGGCAGTGGGGTGCTGGGCTGGGAGCGTGGTCCCTGGCCCCAGGGTGGGGAGCGGGTGCCAGCAGCTGCTGGGGCTCCCTGGGCACACACGCAAAGGGAGGAGGCTGCTGGCTCTGTGTTCTCCACAGAAGTTTTGATATGAGATGGTTTTGATGAAGGTAGATTTTTTTTTTTCCCCCAATTCACAGAATTTTTTTTTGTAACAGTGCAGGAAACACTTCATTATTCTGATATCCCCTGTTCTTGCCGTGACAAGATCTGTGTTGTTACACAGAACGCTGTGTGTGCGCGTCTCGTCCGGACCTGCCGCCTCCTCAGCGCTCCCTCCGGGGAGCGGGGCCTCTCCCCCCCCTTGCTTTCAACCTGCCAGGGCTGAATTTATTGGGATCTGGGCCATTACCTGATTTCTTGGAAAATTAATTAATGCCCCTGGAATGGAAAGCAGCTACAGGCAAACAAAAGGCGCGTCCCAGGGGAGCTACTGCAGCAGCAAACGGAGTGATTGCTCCTGGGCTGGGCGTGTTGGTGCTGGGTTTTTGGGTTGCAGAGACAGGGATGCTTCAGGAGCCCCTGGCTCGATGCTGCTGGGAGCCTTCGGTCCTTGCTGGGCCTGAAATCTGCCTCCCCTCTGCCATTGGTGTGCCATGAGAAGCCCCATCGCCTTCCCTTTGCTCCCGATGTTGGTGTGTAGCACCCATCTAATGAGCCAATTGCTCCTTTTTTGCCTTTCTTGCTCTCTTTCCCCTTCACTGTGCACCTCTGGGGGCACTCATGGGGGTTGGCACCCCTGGCCCCCCCAGCCTGGCAGCGCTTGGCCTCGCCTATGGGCAAGGGGAGGCTGAGCCTCCTCCTGAATCCAGATTTAATTTGCAAGTGAAAAAGATCGTTTTCTTTTGTAGCTTATGCTGCAGCCCAAATGTCTAAGCTTCTAGGGTTTAAGTCTAATTAACTGCATTTCACAGCTTATTTAAAGAAAAGAATGGAGGCATTAAAATTGTAAAATCTAATTTTTAAGTAAATCTTTCAGCACAAAATTAATGTCGCAGTCTCCCAGCCGCCTTGGCAATATATCTCTTGTCTTCAAATTTCAAAATGAGCTTTTGCAAACATGAAATTATTCATTAGACCGTCTGGTAAAAAGATAAATAAGTGTCTCTTCACATCCAAGATTCCCGGTTTTTCACTTAGCCAAGAGATTGGCTCCTCCAGCCTGATGCCAAGCGGGCGGTGCATCCTTAAGGCAGGAGGTGAGGGGTGGGAGTGGAGAGCTGGGCTCTCCAGCTGGGACCTGCTGTGTCATTCCAAGGAGCCAGGAGTGAATCCCCCCAGCATTTTCTCCCATGAGTTTTGCTCTGTTAAACCTTGGCGTCGCCCACCCCTGGGCCACCCCTCCCTCCCCAAACTCCAAAGCCATCAAAGGGCGCTCGGTTATGCCCTCGTTAAAAAGGAATAGATTTTGTGGAACCAAAAAATATTATTTTAACAGCTCCATTTTTTAAATCTCTTTAAAACCTTGGTGATTTCTCTTTTTCTTGATTAAAATCAAATAATTAATTGTAGGAGTGATACATTCAGTGTTAATTACACAATTACTTTTGTGCAGGATGTCTCCAGACCCGGTGGTTTGACCTTGAATGGGCTCTGCTGGGTGGGTGGATGAGAGGTGGGTGCTGTGGAGCCCTGGGGGCACAGGCAGAGCAGATGGGTCCTTGCTGTCCTTGGCTCAGGGACAGGGAGTGGAGCCCCAGATGCTGGCGGGTGGCTGGGTTCGGTATCGGCACTGCCCACTCTTCCCTCTAGATCCCAAAGGAAAGGCAGGATGTGTCTGGCGGGTTCGCAGGGAGGGTTGGCCCTGCCAGCTGCAGCCGCTGGGATGTGCTGACACTAAAAAGCACATTAATTACCGGTGGGATGCCGCACGCAGGAGAGGAGTCATTACCACTTAGGGAACGTGCAGAAAAATGATGCTCATTAGCACACCCCGCCATCCCGGTTGGAAACTGGGCTGGAAAGAAATGAGGGATGGTTTGGCACTGCTGGAGGCGGTCGCCAAGCAGTGCAGTGCCAGGGAGGTGACTGGTGGGGTATGGAGGTACGGGGGGGCGGCTCCCTGGCTGTACTGGCACCCCGGGGTGGGCAGCACCGGCTGCGGGATGCTCCGATGGGGATTTCCGTAGGGAAACTGATGTCTAAACCTGTCACAAAGCCCCTGCAGAGCACCTGTGCATCGCCTGCCCATCGGTTACTGCTGTTTGTAGGAGCAGTTGTGAACCAAGCGTCCCCCTGCTCCGTGCTGACAGCTTCGCCTGGGACCCAGTGCTGTGGGCACAGCCCGGAGCTGCTTCCCAGCACCGGGGGCATTCCAGGGAAATAACGACCCGCACTGGGGCTGGCCTGATCCAGAATCCCAGGAAAATTACTGACTGAGTGGGGCATTTCGTTTTTATTTTAATTTTGCACAAATGGAAAGTGAAGGGTGGTGAAGTGTCACCGTGAGCCAGGGAAGCACCGTGGGCCCCGGAGGGACGTTTCTCTCGGGCAATACAGACCTGAGCTGGCCCTGGGACACAGAACCTGGTTTTTGCTAAGCTGGGGCAGCCCCTCCAGTGCCCACCGAGCAGCAGCTCTCACCTCTGGCCCAGCTCACACCCCTGAGTGGGACAAAACCCTGCCAGGTCGGAGAAGGGAGCGGGAGCAGCACTTCAGATAACTCCTTGCAGTGCTGCTGTCTTTGGTGATGTTTTTTACAAGTAATTCTGAATTACAATGCGGTTCTGCGGGCTCTACTGTATTCCCGAGAATCACGCTCTGTGCTAAATCAGTCCGTGGCAATCAATGCTTTTCTAATGAATTCTGAATTCCTAATGTCAGGACATCACATTGCCTGTTTATTTTCTCTCTGCCCTTGTCTTATTCCTCTGCGTTATTTCTGTAAGCTGCATAAACTACATTAGTTGTATATATACATATATATTTTTTTCCCTTTCTCCTCTCTGCAGACCTCATTGGAAAAGTTAATGGTGTGTTTCTGGAGTAATTAGAATGATTTAAATGGCCTCGTAACAAAGTTCTTTTGCAGAAGCAGCCACTTCTCACCCTCTGTGTCTGTCATATCTTGGCTAGAAGAAGAAGCAGAGGAGAAAACAGTAGGAAATGGAGAGGAACAACCCCCCAGCGCGGGGATCTGGGTGCAGGGACGTGAGAATTAATTATTCATGCCTGGCAGTTGGGCAGGGTTTGCTGTACATCTGGAAATCAATTAAAAGGAGGCAATGGCCCTTGTGAGAGTACACTGTGGTGACCCCTCCATCCCTTCCCCGCAGCTCTCAGCAGGGCACAGGCAGGGCAGGACGTGGCGTGCTCCCTCTCTCTGGAGCTGGTCGGGGGTTGTCCATGGGCAGGAGGACCCTCCCCAGCCCCAGAGTATCCCAGGATATGTGCAGGCTGGGATTTTTGGCTGCAGGCAGGTGCTGGCTCTGCAGACAGCTGCGCATTCTGAAGCCATTGCTGTCTCCAGCTGTTTGCTGCTCCCCCTCTCCCAGGGCTGTCCCACCAGAGCAATCCGGAACCAGCTCCTGCCAAAGGGAGCCCAGGCCACCCAAATCAGCACAGGGAGGAGCTCATCCTCAAGGGTGTTCCACTGCTCCCGCTTGTTCAACATCTGCATTTTGGCCCCCAGCAATGGGCTCGCCATGGCAACCGCTCTGATGGTCCAGCAACCCTGGTGCTGACTGAAGGAGCAGCCTTGGCTGTGTGTTCTGGGAAGCGATGCGAGCTCCAACCCTGCTGCCATGGGGATGGATCCCAGCTCTGCCCTGCTCCTGGAGCACGGCAGCGGCAGCCCCAGGGCCGTGGGTGTCTGCTCCATCCCTGCAGTGCAGAGCTGCTGCCATCCTGGGTCCCAGTCATTCCCCTCACTCCGCAGACCTGTGTGGAGATGCCGGGATGGAGTCTGGCTTTGGAGTCTCCTCTTGTGTTCCCAACAGTGCCTTAGAAATTAAGAATCAATCCGATTATTCAGGCCCATAAACAACATCATAAAAATAACATCAATTTGCACAGAAAGGCTCTGCATTAATGTGCTGAAATAATGATGCACTTTTACAACATAAATTTACAATCAATCTTGCTTTTAACACCGTGAAACAATAGTTGGAGGAGGATCAATCCTGAGCCTGAATTAGATGGCTTGAGTCAGAGCTGCTTCAGGGGGTTATTTTTGGAAGCTTTTAGCAGCAGCTCTGGCAGGGCTTTTGCTGACGGACCTGCCGGGTCGGGGTGAGGAGCACCCAGCCCTAGGGTTTCAGCCACCCTGGCGGTGGCGGCAGGAGCTGTCCCTGCTCCACGTGCGTGGCCATCCCTGGGAGCAGCAGGTGCTGTTGGAAGGGAAAGGCATGGCCATATGGAGCTGCAGAAAGCTCCTGGAGATTTCCCTGGAGCCGGGTGGGAGCGTATCTCCCACTCCCTTGGACTTGCCCAGCCCGGGGGCCGAATCTCCTGGGAAAGGACAATTGCTAAAGCCAGGTAACTGCAGCTCCATGTGCCAAGAAACATCCCTCTGGTATTCCCACCCATCTGAGTGCTTGGATTTCTGTTCCAGTAAAGACTCGGAGATTGTTGACTCCAGCACCCCCAGGCCCTGTCACTACCGCTTTTTACCTCGCTGCCTTTCTATATTTATTATTTTTTCTTGTAAATGGGCACCCAGATGAAATCTATGCTTATGGAGAGATTGATTAGTTACCCAACTCAATTAGATCTGTAGCCGAGAGCTATGTTAAGTACTGCAGCAGAACTATTGCTCTGAGCAGCCCCGCTTTGTTCAACAGCTGCTCGCCGGCCCAAGGAGGAGGAGATGGAGGCTAACGATGCTTGCAGAGGCACAGGGACAGGAAAACTGCCAGGCAGCCGATCCCATGGGGATGGTGTGACCCTGGGATCCACAATGTCCCTGCCTCACTCCCCACGGCAGGGCTCCAGTGTCCCTTCCCAGGGCGTTTGCCATCCCACCCCTGCTTCCCGCCCTCTGTCCGCCTGCCCTTAAAACATTAACGGCTTCCAGGGAGCTGCAGCAGCTCCAGTGGGTTTTTCTGCATAATTAAAACAGAGCTGAACTCCTCTTCTTGTTCTGAGAGTCTTTTAGGAATACAATTACCTTCTGCACCGCTTCTGTACTTCCCAAACCTTTTAATGCAGTCGTACAAGGACAGGGTGTTAGTGCTGGGAACAGGTACGTGCAGACACAAAGGATCTGGGTCAGCCTTGGTTGTGATTAAAATTGTATGCCCCGTGTTTGAGTGCTCTTCTGCACGAGTTGTCTGCTGGTAGGCACGATGGCGAAGGCCCTGGCAGGGAGAGGGGAGCGGGATGCTGAGTCAGCAGGTGGGCAATCCTGCAGGGAAGGATGGGGAAGTGGCCAGACCGACCCTCTAAGAGCAGATTTGCTGCGGCGTGAGGCTCCTTGCAGCAGTCTCGGGTACACCGTGTGGGCCAATCACTCCATAAACGGGAGTTGCTCGTTATGGCTCTGCCCGGGCAGCCGTGCAGCCCTCTGGAAGTGCCCGATGGATCATTACGATCCGGCAGCTCCGGTGAAATAATGAGTTTTCATTGCCGCGCAATAAACTTTATGGAAGTTGTAAAAAAATGAAGGTCCGTGCTGGCACCTGGAAAAGAGCAGCAGGGGGGCTCGGGGACTGCTTTGGGCACCCGGCGAGTGATTAATTACAAGGATGGCAGTAATTGGCACTGAGCAGCCTTC
Source organism: Aegotheles bennettii (assembly GCA_013398125.1). Taxonomy (NCBI): domain Eukaryota; kingdom Metazoa; phylum Chordata; class Aves; order Caprimulgiformes; family Aegothelidae; genus Aegotheles; species Aegotheles bennettii. The sequence continues at coordinate 146,283 of VZRW01009673.1, forward strand.
CCAACCCAGCTGGGGTGGGTACGAGGTGGAAGAGCTCAGTGCAGTCCGGCTCAGTGTGCGGGTACCGGGAGCGGAGGGGATGGGTGCATACGGAAAGAGAATTAAATCCTCCCCTGGCAGCTTCACACGAGGGTCACTTGTTTTATTGACTGTGTCACAAATCAATCCATTTCCAGCCTGACATTTCTGGCCCTTTCTTCTGCTTCTACAGCAGCTCAGCTCCCCAGAGGCTGAGGTTTTCTCTTCCGCTGCCATTGCAAACCTCCAGAGGTTCCTGTGCTCTCACCGCGCCCAGCACAGAGGGGCCTGGGGCTCTGACACTAACGGTACCAGCAGTAGCTGAGTTGGATGTATGTCCTCATTGTCTGGAAAGGAAGAAAGGCTGGTGCTCATGGCTTGACGTGGAAAACCAGTCTTTCACTTGGAATTCTGCCTGGGCTTGGGACAATCTGCTGCCTTCTGGGTGCTGGGGTGGGTGGGTGGCTGCGGCTGCTGCAGCACTGGCCTGTGACCACATCCCAGGTGAGATGCTGCAGGGTGGCAGCTTCCACCCCAGGCCGGCAGGGACAGTGGCACATCCCTGCCATGGCCACCCAGGTGGCCCCCGGCACTGCAAGGTTCCCTGATAAATATTTATGTCGGATTTAGCGAGTCAATAGGGTTGGTGCTGTCTGTGGTCCGGGGCTCGCTCCCAGCCTGCTCTGATTAACCAAGTCCCTGGCTGGCAAGGAGCTGCTGAGCCAGACGCGGGGCAGTGTCACACAGTTACTCACTGCTCAGTGCTGCCGGAGAGGCAGCAGTAACCGGCGAGCATCGATTTCGGCATTAGCCGGCTTTTACATCTGAAAGCAGACAATGCAAGGCCCTTCAATTATCTCCCGAGCAACTGAAGGGAAGGAAATTGGGTTTGGATGTGGTAAATAGGCTCCACAAACTCTACTGAAGCATGCAAAGATGATCACAAGGGAATTACAGATCCTTGCGCAACTGCTTGGAGTTTACTCACACACGAGATTGGAATTCTCCGGATTTCGCAGCAGCTGTCCTGGCGCTGCTCTGCATCAGGGGTGGTTAATCCCATTGGGATTACTGCTGTAAGAAGCAATCCTACTGTAGCGTTTCCCAGGGGGCCCGACCCTGCCCGGGAGTGCCTGGAAGGAGAGAGGTTTCCACTTGCAATCACCCCGCGAGGAATCACTGCCTACCTCTCCTCGGGGCTGGCACTTGTGGGGCTGTGTGAGGAGCACAAGAGCTGCAGTTGTGTGTCTGCCATGGGGTGATGGTGTGCCCAGCTCCAGGCATCCCTCTGCCCCCCCCATCCCTCCCCGCCAGGTCATTGATGCTGCTGGGGAGTGGGGCTCTCCCTGCGAGCTGCTCCCGCACTCCCTCTGTGTGAGGCAGGAAACACCAGCAGGAAAACCACTCCGTTATTGTGCCAAGCCTTAAATAAGCAAATCCTGTTTAAAATGGGTTTTTTCAAGCCCTGGTGGTTTCCCTGGCCCCAAAGATTGCATTGAGCAAATAGACCAGATCTTCCTGACAAGGATTATTGACTGGGAGTCGCACAGCGTGTAAACAGGGGTGACAGTTCTGATCTGCAGCGCGTCCGTGTCAATACTCCCATTGATCCCAACAGAGGGAGGTTGAAGCCCACGAGGAGATGGGGCTTGGTGTGCAGAAGCAGCGCTGCCAAGGAGGGACCTGGCTGTGTGCAGGCTGCCTCAGCAGTGGGTCCCTGTCCTGATGGTGAGGGGGGACACCAGGGTGACTCTGGACCCTGCAGACCCTGGGTGAGGCACCACTTCCCATCCCAGCAGGATTTGTCTGTGTCTGCAGGGCAGGCAAGGCTGGGCTTGCTCTCCCTATTGCTTAGCAACACCACAGGGCAGCAGCCACAGGAGGGGGAAGAGGAAAGCCATGTGCTGCTGAATTCAGTGTATGCAGTGTGCCCACTCTATGGGATCACTCTGAGCGGGTGGGAATGGTGCCCTGTGGAAACGCAGAAGGACCGGGCTCTGTCCCTGCTCCAGGCGCCTTCCCCGAGAGCCAGGGGAAAGCCTCCACCCGCCCGTGAGCAGCCAAGGGATGCAGGTCCAGGAGCAGAGCCTGGCCTGTCAAGGAAACTTTCCTTGAAACCTCGAGATGAAATGTGTGTGATTTTATAGGAGCAGAATGAATCTCCGGGCGGGTGAGTCAGTGGCGACATTGCGGGAGGCACCAATGGGATAAATACAATGGCTGTGACAAGGGGAATTCAGCTCTGTCGCTCGGGAGACAGCAGAGGATGAGCTGCCTGGGCGGGTGGCACGGCCAGGGCTGTGCCAGGGAGGTGGCCAGGGGAAGGTGGCTGAGGGCAGGTGCCCCTCTCACCAGTATGAAATCATGCTGACGTCATGATTAAGAAAAAGCCAAAACATAACCTGCAGATGCTTGGGCACGACCCAGGAGATCTGAAAGCCTCGGTGAATGTTTTATCTCCCCCTTGTACCGCTGTTGCTGTGCAATGAAAGAAGGGCTTAAGCCATGGGTGCCCCTGGCAGCACCCACAGCACCATGAGAGCAGTGGTAGGAACTGCACGGGGCTCCTGGGAACTCCCTGCAGAATACCTTCTGTTTTGTACCCCCAAATAATCCCACCTCCCTCTGTAATTATCCTTTTCTAGCTGCATTTGCCATTGTCTGATAATTAAATCAAGCAGCACCAGTGCAGAAGCACCGAGCGAGATCCGCCCTGGCATCGGATCCCAATGGCCTGGGTCATGCTCTGCTTGCCTGGGACGTCCTCCAAACAGCGTCCAGTCAGAGGGAATTTTCAGCCTGAGCGGTGATTTGGCTGCAGCCTGGAAGCAGCAGAATGTTTCCTGTGACACCAGGGACGTTTCGGCAGCCACTGCATGGTGTGTCCTTGCGGATGGATGGTGGGCAGGTGGGCACCGGGGATGGGGAGAGGCTGGGAGGTCCTGGCACGGACCCCCTGTGTGTGGGATGGGTCTGGCACCACCGTCCTGGAGCAGGGATGCTGGGTGCAGGCAGCACTGGGGGAGATGGGCAGCTCCTCCCGTCGCTGGAGCTATTTATCTTGGGGGAAACAGAGGAATATTTTGTATCTTTGACAAAGCAGCACTTTGCGGGCGCCTGACACTTTATTAACTAATCTCTGGTACTTGAGTAATTTATTATGTTTAAGCTGGTGCCATCAAGTCTCTCAGCAGTGTCCGTGTGCGCCGGGAAATAAATTAAAGACTGTCCAGAGATACTTGGCTCATCGCTGTGATTGCTGGGCTAGCGTGATGGAGGGCTAAGGTTCTCTACTCCTGCAAATTGGGAATTAGGAATTAATAAGACGACAGGACAGAGAGCCCCGCTCGCTGCATCTGGCAGAGAGCTGCCAGAGAGGGACAGGCTGTGTGGGCAGGGTGGCCCTGGGAGTGGGCACGCTGCTCACTGGGTGTCCTTGCCAGGGAGACTCTGGAGGCAGGACCCAACCTAGAGCCATGCCAGCAAGTCCGACCAGTCAGTGGGATAATGTGGGTAATTACAGGCCTGTCAGGCTGATATCAATCCTGGCCAATATGATGGCAGAGCTGATACAGGACCTCATTAATAAAAAATTAAAGGAGGTAATATAATAAATGCCAATCAACACGAGTGCATGGAAAATAGATCTTGTCAAAGGGACTTGGTATCTTTTGGATTAAATTGCAAGTTTGCCTGATAAAGGGAATCCTGCTGATGTGGCACTCCTCAGCTCTGGCAGGTGGTTGGGTTGGTGCTCCAAAGCTTTAGGACTGGGAAGCAAGAAGGCAGCATGGCAGGCGCTGGTGGGAATAGCAGTGGGCTGAGCCAGTGGCCTCGCTCTGCATCCCGAGACAGGGCATCAATGCCTCTGCCAGCATCCCCAGGGCCCCTCTTTACAGCTCTTCCCACCCCAGCAGCAGCACCAAGATGGTGAGCTGCCCCAGCCACTGGTTTCCATGGCAACGCACAATTCCTGTCTCGGGGAGGCAGAAGTAGCTCTGGGCAGGAGCCTTTCTGCTGCTGAGGATGGCTGGGGGTGGTTTTCTCCTCCGTGAGCCATGGGTGACACAGATGCATGGGCAGACTCACAGGATAATTAAAACGTGTACCGTTTAATGAATGACAACAATTGCAACTTTAATTACTCAGCTTGTGCCTTTTTTTTTTCCCCTTCCCAACTTGCCCACCTCACGAGAGGCAGTAGAAGGAGTAGGGAAGGAGACTGAGGGCCAAACCTGATTACGCTTATTAAGCCAATACAAAAACTCGGCATTGTAATAATAATTAAATTAATTATAAAAGCAATTTGCTTCTGAAAATGCGATTTGACAGCTTGTGAGCTGTTGCACTGATCTGACAGCTGAAAAGAGGCAGGATGCAAACCCGCCGCAGCCCACAGCAGGGAGCTGGTCCCCATGCCCGGTGTTGCGGGGTGGGATGCTCCAGCCACGCCATCGGAGGGGGAGGGGAAGAAGCTACCCCAGTGCAGGCTTCTCCTCTCCCAGTGCCCCCCAGTTTGGCTTCCCCTCACCTTGAGGGGGGAGGTGGGAGCTGAGGTCTGTGATTGTTACCTGCAGCATCGTTCCCAAACTGCTGTGCAGAGGGACTGGGGCTGGGTTCTCGCAGCCTGCTGGGTCGTGTTTTGCAATTTTGACTCCTTTTGTTAATGATGGAGGCTGCTGCCGCCATGCAAAGTAGGTCAGAACCGGAGCGAGGAGCTTTTCAAACCCCCGGCTTGGGGAGCGGGGAAGTGCAGCGCTCTTCTCCTCTCCCGTCCCACTCCTCTCTCCAGGGGCACGCTGACATCCAGCCACGGCAAACCACCGCCTTTGGGCAGCAAATGATAAGTTCAAATATAAATAATGCCCCGCTCCCCCCGGGCTGCGCCTGAGCCGCTGGGCTCGGAGCCATCCCCAGCCTGTCTCCGCACGCCGGCCAATGCAGTCATTATGTCTGCGGGGTGCCTGGCTGCATCGATCCGCCTGAAAAATGCATGAGCACCTTCTTGGCCAGGAGCGGCTCCGGCGCCCGGCATCCTGCGGCAGCCCCAGCCACGGCTGCGGGGCCGGGCTCTGCCTGCGCGGGCGAGGGGGGGCAGCAACCCGGCCCCCTGGCAGCCCTGGGGATGCTGCTGCCCACGGGCACGGGGATGCGGTGCTGCCGCGCGGGTACTGCCACTGCTGCGGGGGGGCACCGCGGGTCTGAGCAGCCCGTGCGGGCACCGGGGGGAGCTGCGGGCAGAGGAGGTTTTGCCGTGTTTTAGCGCAGCAGTGCCGGTCTGGGGAAAGACGTGGGAGTTTTCTAGCGCCGTTTCCTAAGTTCAGCTGGAGAGGAAAGTGCTGGCTAAGCTGTTCCTCTGGCTCACCCTGTGCTTCACCCGCCGGGTTTCCGTGTAGGTGTAATGGATGGAGAAGAGCGGGTTTGAAGGTCTCGGGGGCAGAGAAGACAGCATGTGAGCCATCAGTCAGGTACAAAAGCAAAGCAGTAACATTTCAGTGCAGTAATTTTTAATAATTTATGATTTTCACTCGGTTCCCAGAGTGTTATTACCTCACTTAATATCATTTACAAATTACACATGATCCCATCAATTGCAGTAAAGTGAGGAAGTGTCTGGGAGATGCTCAAAAATCAAATGGTAGAGAGCAAATGAGAATTTATGAACCTGAACGGGCTGCGGTGATAGCGGGGGCAGCGATACGGTGCCCGGGATGCCACTTGCCTCAGTGCTGCTGGCTTGGTCCCCACACCCGCATGTCCATGGGCTGCCACAAAGTCAGGGTGGGAGACGGGATGAGGGATGAGCTCTGGAACCCACCCGCACTTGTGTGAGCCATCAGATGGGTTCGTTCGGGTTAAAGAGAGGGTTTGGGGTGAGCACCCGAGGTCCTGCTGACAGAGGGGATGTGTGGGGACAGTTGGCTCGGGGCCCATGCTCTCCTCTGCTCCCCTCAAACCCAGCTGTGTTTGTGATGGAGGAAACCTGTTGTGGTTTCCTCTGGTGAGTGCTGGAGAAGGGCTGAAATGATCCTGTGCACGGCTTCCTCCGGCATTCCTTAATTATCCTTTTCAGAAGGTTCAGAGACAAGCAAGGCACTGCAGAGAAAACAGTCCTTTGTTATCTAATAACACACAGAGAGCAGCGATTTGCATACAGCAAAAGGAAGGGGAGAAAAAGCGGAGGAAGACGCCTGCCTCTGAACATCACAGAGGCATTTGATGGCAGTCGCTGGCCCTGGCCGCTCGCCCTGCCTGGAGTTCTCCCCGGAATCTGGGACAAGCAGGACTCGCAGTTCTCTCTCCTTAAAGGCACTGCACTTGGCAGAGCCTTTCAACTAAATGGAATGTCTGCGTCCTGCACAAACCTGCCCGCGTCCTGCCTTTCATGGCAGCGCACCTGGGCGCGCTGGCGCTGCTGCAGAGCAAAGCCAGATGAAACAGCCTCTGAAGTGTCTGGGGAAGGGAGGTGGTCTGGAGCTGTGCTGGTTTGCATCCCCGGCTGAGCGGGGGAGCTGAGCCACCCACACTCAGTGCCACACGTGGAGTGGTTTGGAGCAGCAAAGCTCTCTGCCAGAGGCTTGGTCTGGTGATGCCACTGGCCCCTGGGCTGCCTGCGCGGGGAGGGGAGTGCCCAAAGCAGGGAGGGTGTCACAGACAGGCACCATCTCCTCTGCACAGGCATTATTTTCCAGTGAAAAGCCAGTAGCAGCTACTTCAATGCATTGACTTGTTGCAAAGCACAGATTCGTGTCCCCACGCCATCAAGTGCCGGCGCTTGGGTGTCTCAGCCCACCCGCGCGGAGCCGCGGTCGATTGTGGCTGATCTGCATCGATCCCACGCAGCCTGCCCCGCTTCAGAGACGCTCTGCCAGGAGCTCGGGGGGAAGATGCAGCAGGCAGGCTCTCGCAGGGCTCCCTCGCTTTGTTAAACGCGCTCGTGCCTTTGAAGAAGAGAAGCAAAGCCAAACAAATAGCTTGGAGGGAATTAAAATGCATCGATTCTCCAGGGGGGAATAACGGCCCCGGTGAAAGCTTCTGGAGCCATGGCTGTGCAGTGATCCCCTCCTGCACCCACTGCAGTGGCACTTTGGGGCTGGGGAGGTGGCAGGCAGGCAGGCAGGCTGCTGGGCCAGTGCCCATCCTGGGGACAGTGCCAGGGCTGCCACGCTCTATGGGAGGCCAGGCCGTCCCTCGCTGTCTGTCTGTCTGTCTGTCCCGCCTGAGGTCTCTCCTCCCTCGCAGTTGTTTTAATTGGCAGGGAGCTGTGAGGAACCCAGCAGTGGGTCCAAGCCAGCCTGACCTAGCAGAGCCTCAGCATTTAGACCAACAGGCAGAGGGTCCATCTGGGAGAGCCAGTCCTAGTCCCTCCAGCAAGTCCTTACTGTTAATTAAAGGTATTAATTGGCATGCAGCCTGCTTATTGAAGGAGCAGGCAGGCTCTGCGGTGCCTGATGGCAATTAGAGCTCCCCTGAGCTGTTCTCATACCCGGGTGCACGTGGGGACAGGGGAGCAGAACATCGCAGTCACACAAGGGACTTGGGTCCCCATCCTGGGGGGATGGGTGCTGGGGTTGGAGCCGTCCCCAGGATCTCCTCTGGGCTCCTCGTGGCACCAAGCTGGTGCTGGAAGCACCCGGAGTGCCGCCAGCAGGGAATTGCACTGCCAGGCAGTGCATTTCTGTGACAACAGATGATTTCTCACCAGTTCCCAACCTTTCACGTTAATTGTGTTAAGAGCAGTGGGAGGGATGTGTTCGATGCTGCAGTTCGTGGCCATTCCCTGGCTGCCCGGGAAGGGGATGCTGGTGCTGGCACTGGCCACTGCATCCCCAAGTTGTTCAGGCCCTAAATTCGTTAGAGTCTTTGCAGTTCAATTTCTGAACATAGTCTGGAAGCGACATGAAAATTAGATCTAATAATGAATGATTACAACTTTCAAGTTAAGTCTAGTTGGTTGACTAATCAATTTGGTTAAGTGAAAATCCATAGCAAATGAGTCAGCTGCAGTACAACATTTCTCCATCCAATTTAAATTAAAATCACCAACCATAATAATTTCACAATTACTCTGTGAGGATGCACCGGGGACTTGCCCCTCAAGAAGGAAAATGTCAAGGACTGCAGCAGAGGCCCCGGGAGCAGGAGGGAGTGAGGAGCAGGCTCCGGGGCAGTGGGATGCTCCAGCATCTCTGTGCTGTGGCAGGGATGTGAACAGGCAGTCCCAGGGAAAGTGGCCTCTGCAGCAGCCTTCAGTGGTCTGAATTATTTATGGGTGTACAGTCGTGCTATGCACCCAACTGTACCCCAATTAATCGAATAAATGGAGTCACTGCTGTCTCCACAGTGTTGGGTTGGGCTCGGGGTCTCCTCAGAATGGGTCTTGGCATCACCTTGGTGAGGGTCTGGGCAGGGGGCACCAGCAGCCCCTGCTCCCATTCTGGGCTGTACTCACTGCCTGTGTTGTGTACTGGAGATAATTAACGATCCACCTGCGCAGCGAGCAGAGGGCGAGGGAGCTCCAGGGGATGAATAATTTAACATCTTTGCAGAACTTTGTACCTGTGTGGAGCCGCCTGGCATGCGCTTCCCGGCGAGCTGCGGGCTGGGGCAGGGGTGGCTGCCCGGGGCTTTCGTGCCACAGATGCTGAGTGAGGTCCCAGCATGGGCCAAGGAGCAGTGGCTGCCCATAAGTTTCAGAGTGGACATCTCTTCCAGTCACCTTTCCCAGGGGGTTTTGTGCTGGGGTTGCACAAGAAATGCTTGTTACCTGTTGCTAGAATAATCAAAGCACTTCCCCTTGGAAAGCTAAAGGGAGAGGAAACGATCAGATGTGGTTTGTGTAACAGATGGATTTATGGATTATTTGGAGAGTCTTGTGCTAATTTTGCAAATGCTGTATGTCTACGGGCCCTGAATAGTTGCATCAGGTAAAGTATAACCAGCTAAATGTATAAAGAATACGTCCTGTGGGGACTGAAGGCTTTGGGGAAGAACTCGTGCAAACCCTTTGGTTGGAAAGCAGGTGGTGACGAGTTCCTGGCACTTTCCTCGGGATGGTGCAGGACCTGCCTGTCCATGCCACCTTCCTCTTCCCTCCTCCAGCCGAGCACCCCGCCTGCTCCCTGGCTCCAGATGTCTTTTGAATGCTAAGGCTCTGCCGTTATTACTGCTTTAGCTCTAACTAAGGGGGAGAGCTCAGGCGGAGCCACAACCCAGTTGGAGAGCAGGAGCTGAGGTGTTGAAAGATGCATTATGAATGCAAGGTGTAGGGAAGAGAAATTATTAAACTCACAGATAGCAACAGAGCTTCCTTTGTGAGCGGTGGAGATGGGAAATTATGCTGAAGCAATGCATTGCAAATCACCCACTGAAAGGCAGAGAAGGGCCTTTTATCCTCCGGGCCCTGAAGTTTTTCCGGTATCTTTGTATGCAGAGGCATTCCTTCAGGGGAGAAAGAGGAGCCAGCAATTTTGTGCCTGATTGGCAGGCTGTCCAGTGCCAATAAAGATATTTGTTTTTTCAGAGGAGTGCTGGCAGACTGAAATCTCGCTCTCGCATTTTCCATTACAGAGGAGAAGGGGCCTGGAAGGCGTTCTCCATTAGTGCTGCTTAGCCCAGGAGTAACAGCGCTGCTCCAGCCACTCCAAGGGGGAACGCTCCACTCCTGCCGCAGCAGACAGGCTGCGTGGCCTGGCTTCCAAATCGCCAGGCTCAGGGGCATGGCAGAGCCTCCTCCAGCAGCCCTAGTGCTTGCAGGTGGCATTTTGCATGGCCCAGGGGCAGCAGGGTGGATGGAGCATGTCCAGCCAGGAGGCGTGGGACAGGGAGGTGTTCCCCTGGTCCCCAGCACTGCATCCCGGTGTGTCCCGGTGAGCGAGCTGGGGTGGGTGGCACAGTGCATGGGCACATGTCCTTCTTCATGGCTTTGCCAATGTGACTTCACTCTCAGAGGTGGTTTGGAATTTCTGTAGGGTGTGCAGGGCTCTGCTGTTGCTTCCCATCCAGGTGAGCCATCAGGGATTCACATCCTTATGTGGGGCTCTACAGCACGTAGGGGATGTTCTGGGCAATCTGAGGGGCAATCTGTTCCCTCTGCAGGCACCGTGTGGGGTGTGAACAGAGGCCACCAGCCCCTTTGCCACCCTCACCGGGCTCCACACCGCTGGCCCCGCACGCACCGATCCGAGGCAGAGAGGAGAAACATCTGTTAACACAAATGCCTTTCTAATTTCTTCTTAACTCTCGCTCGGCATCTGCGTCGAACAAGCCCCCGCTCGGCTGGTACAGTGTTTGATTCTGGAACGGATTCAAAAGGCGCTTCGGAGCTGGGAGCAGAAGGGAAGAGCCTCTAAATCTTTAATAAGGCGCCGAGTCAGAACTTCTGCCGTGCTCCGTCCTCATCGCACAGGGGAGAATAACCAGAGACAGGATTCCTTAATAACAAACACCTTTGCAGCAGCTCATTAAATCACTGCATTTCTGAAGCACAGCAGGACACTTGTGTGAATAAATAGTGCAATCTCCCAGTCTGAAGTATTTTCACATCTGAGTTATTTCCACTGCATATGATCAGCTCCTTCCTTGGGTTTTTTCGCTCCCCTGTCTCTGCCACGAATGATTTCTGCTGATGAGCACAATTAACAAATGAAAGACAAAGTTGAAAAAAGCACCTCTTCCCCCCTCCACCCCCCCATCCTTCCTTTAATGTTTTACAGTTTAACAAATCGCCCAGGAAATGGAGGAGAGGTTTCTGCTGCTGATCCAAAGGCACAGCTTTTCTCTCCTCCTCACTGCTTGCTCTGTAGATGACAAAATGCTAAAAAACCAACCAAAAAGCAGAGAAGAGGATGGCCATAGAAAGCAGGATGGGCAGACAGACCCTCTTCAGGATGCTCACCCAACTGCCATGCATGCTCCTTCCCTACCCCAGCTCATGCATGGTGCCAGGGAGATGTTTGTTCCCCCTGTGCCACGTTTCACACGGAGCGCGCTCCAGCAGGGTCTGGTTACAGGGTAAATAAACGGGCCCTTAACGTGTTAGGTAGGGTAATTACCAACAGGAGAGAGATGACACGGAAGGGTATCACATAGCATTGCTGGTAATTATTTTTACTACTTCATGTGAGTTTTATAGTGGCAGCAGAAAGAGTTTTGTGTTGCTGCTTCCTGTTTTGGTGTAATGAATGTTCCCCATGGACGTCGGAGCTGAGATGCGCTGGGGTCAGGCATTCCAGGGGATGCTCTCTGTGGTCAGTTCCTGAGGGCTCATCCCTCAGGGATGCTGTCATCTTCAGGCCCATTTTCTTCCCCACTGCTTGGCCAAACTCTCTATTTGCAAAGCAAACCACTTGTGTTGGCAAAGAATCCCTCATTACTCCAAAGAAAATGAAGGTACGTGAACATGGTTATGAAAGATGATGAATTCCCACGGTCTACTCTAGTGAATTTTGCTTCTGTAAATCTCTCCCTCTCTCTTTGCACGGGCTAATTGGTCTTAGCATTAATTAATCTGATTTCATTATATTCTCTTTAATTTGTCAAGATATCATTTCTTTCTTGGGCAAAGAAACACTTAGAGGATTGTCACAATTGGAATAATTCCCCCCCTCCCCTTCTTTCAAGTAACGGAGAGAAGTCATTATCAATTAAGCTAATTTGCATACACATTAGGGTAATCATTTTAGTTTAGCCAAATTTGTGAAAATTTACATAGCAAATTGACCTTCCACATTTTCACTTAAACATATAAAGCGCCGGAGAGCCTTGCGCCGGCGTTGATAATGAAAGGGAGTTTATTTTGTGCGGCTCCGTTCCTGGAAGAGGTCTCATTAGAGCAAGCAATTTTTTATTTCATCCGTGACTGCCAAACAAATCAGCTCCTTGGCGGTTTCTCTCCTTTGCTGGTGCCACGTGGAGGGGGAGCGTTGATGGGGAGGTGGGGCAGGGCCCGGTGCCCCCCCAGCAGGGCCCTTTGCCTTTTGGTCCTGGTGTTGCCAGCGGAGCATCAGCCTCTGTGCCCATGGCCTGAGCACAGCTCCCTCCCCTCCACCGTGCTTCTTCTGGCCTCGAGTGTTTGTAACGGCAGCCTTCATGGTTTGATGGAGGATTTTACACTAATGCAAGGCATTACCTAGTTAATTTGGCTGGAATGGAATGTCATTTTGCATGGTCAAAGCCGTTGCTACTTGAGCTAAAAGTTCCATTACGGCGCGGAGCGCACCCGGCGGGTGCGGAGCACGGGGAGATAAGCAGCGCTTTATTAATGGGTGTCCTCAGGAGCTCGTGGAGGGGATGGCTCCTGGGCTGCATCCCAGCTGCATGTGGGAAGCAGCTGAGGCAGTGACGGGTACCAGTAGGGATGTCCTGGGCCAGGGGCTGGCCTCAAGGTGCTCACAGCAAAGCCACCACCCCTGCATGGATCATCCCCATTCCTGACTTCTGAGCAGAGATGGCTGCGAGCAATTCCAGCAAAATACCTCGTGCCGGTTAACCACCGGATCAATTCGGATGGTGATCCCTTGGAATGCCCTCCTCTGATTCCCAGCCTCTCTTCCCAAAGCCTGCTCCGTTCAAGCAAAGCGACGCCCAGGCGTGTGTGTCCAGCCCCGTGAGGCTCAGCAGTGCTTTGCTGGGAATTCTGCCCTAGCCCTGCCCATGCTGTAACGTGTCCAAGGCACAAAGCCAAGGGCTGTGGGCACACATTTGTCAGGCTGAGCGAGGGAGGATGCTCGCTGGGACCCGGCTCTGAGCAGCCTCTCCCTCCCAGGTGCCTTCCCCTGCCTCCTGTCCCAGCGGGTGGCAGGTGGCACGAGCCCTGCGTGGTGGAATATCAGCCTCAGCGGAGCATCCGGGGAAGCAGCGGGCGCCTCCGATGTCCCCTGATGTCCCCAGCACTGAGGCTGAGTCAGCAGAGCCGGAGGCACGCGGCAGCCGAGCAGAGTCATCACAATATTAGCAAAACCACGGAGCAGGAGAGGATGAGTAATTTACTGCAGCCCCAGGCAGCCGCCTCCTCCTCGGAGGTGGCAGCGGCAGCGGCGAGCGTGCTGACAAGCTGCTTGCGCTGAACATGCCCGTCAGCTTGCTGGCTCGATAAAAAATGCATGGCTACCGCAGCGCCCGAGCACGCCATGAGCAGCTCCTCTGCTGCCCGACCGCTCCTTCCACAGCCGAGAAATAAACACTGACCAGGGCTGACACCAGCCCAGCTCCAGCCTGTGTCCAGGGCGATGGTTCTGTGCCAGCCTGGGGATGCTCTGAGTGTGCTGGGGGCACGCGGGGCACTGCTGCCTGCGACGGTACATGGGGAGAGCGAGCACGTGAGAAAACACCTATTTCTGCTCGGAAAAAATGGAGCCACAGGCTTTAATTTGTCGGTAAGACACATCTAGCACCCAGGCAAGCCCATTCAACACCTCCGAATGAGGCCTGGCAGCATCCTCCCCGCGGGGTAGCACCTTGCCAAGGCAGGCGGGGAGGATCGATCTGGGGGGGAGAAAAATCAGCGGTACCCGGAGCTGTGTGGGGAGGTGATGGAGAGGTGCAGCCAGGGCTGGGTCCCCAGGCATGGGCCAGCCGGTGGCACGGGATGGAGGGTGCTCAGCCCCTCCTGCAGCAGGAGCATCTCCCTCCCGTGGGATGTTTGCAGCCTGCCTCACGTGCCTCTGGCCCTGCCTCATTAGAGCGTGGTGGGGGTGAGGTGGGCTCCTGTCTGTCTAACTGTCAGGGAGGATGAGTTCGCCGTGAGTCAGAGGCAGAGACATGGAAAGGATGCAGGAGAAAGGGAATAGTCTGTGCTGGGCTTGATCAGAGGGGCCAGGTGCTTTACATCTTCTCCAACACGGCTGTTCCCTGCGGGTGCCTGAGGCTAGGAGCAGGCTGGCTGCCAAGGAGGGGGCTCATCATGCTGCCTTGCCCGCCGGGCACTGTCTCTCATATTGCAGTGCCCTGTGCCTTCTCCTCCTCAGCATCTTCCTGAGGCCAGTCCTGGCATTGCAGGTGCCTTCCTGGGGCAGGCGAGGGGCAAAACGTGTTCAGTTCATGGCCCGGGCTCAGCCTTGCTGTGCCAGCTGTTTGCTGTTTGCATCACTGCTGTCACTGGCAATGACGACAATATTGGGATTCTCAGCAGCATTGCCAGACTCTCACCTCTGTGAAGGATGGCATCTTTTTCTTCTGGAGGGATCCAGGAATCTTCCAGCTACCCGTGTTGTATTTCTTGTGCCCGGTTAAAGATCATTAGAGCCTTTGTTAGTGGAGCTGACTGACAAGGGGAGTAGATTAATATTAGAACACCCTGTCAAAAGTGGTGAAAAGGCTGGATTGATTTTATAGGAAGTTTAGTCAGAGTTGTGTGTAAAGCCCTTGGGGGGTTACACTGCAGTGAATCAATCTCCTATATTAGCAAGTCCCCCTGGGAACAGTCAGCTTCACTGTTTATTACAGCCAAGGCTGCATATAATAGATACAGCACTCGCTTTCTCCCTCTCTCAAAATTCACTCCTTGAGCTCGCAGCCGTGCAGAGGAGCACCCAAGGTGATGGAGGCAACGGGGCTCTGGCCCCCTGCCCTGGAGCTGGGGCTGCTGCCCTGCCCTCTGCTCTGGCCCCCAACCCCCCCAGGAACTTGGGGCTTCCTCACTGCAGCAGCTTTCACCCTGTACCCAGGTAATGAAACCAATACACCCAGGGTGGTGCCACAGAAAGCTTTTGCCAGCGTTAATTAGTGCTTACATTAAGAGAGGTTTTGGTAACTCTCAACCACAGGGAGAAGGCCACATGCAGAAGTGATGCATGCTGGATATCCCTGCGCCCCCTTAGGCCTAATTGCATGCAAAAAAATCAGCAGTAATGGGTGTCCCCTCATCCCAGCTCCTCGTCCCCTACCTGGACACTTCCCACCCCAACGACAGCCCTGGGGAAGGGAGCTCTTGCTGCTGCTGAAGATAAGTAGATCTATTCGGACACAGAACACTTCTGTTAGCAGAGCCAATATTGCCTCAGCACAGCACAGCCCTGCCACACATGGGGAAGCTCCCGGGAAGCATCCCAGTGGAGATGTGACCCCAAGTGTGCACCCATCTCCAAAGCAGCCGGTGGTTCCTATTGGCACGCGTGTGCTCGGTGTGCATGGCCTCTCTGCGAGGTGCTTAACAAGCCGGATCATGCTCATTCTTCCTCTTCCCCCGTCACTTACTTCACTTTGTATCTGCGCAACAGATCTTCCTCCCCTCACCCCCCATCCTCTTCTTTCACTAATGCTCTTCACTTTCAAATGCTAATAATCCGCAGCACTAAAAGACTTAGAAGTGGTGCTGGATTGTTTGATCTTTGCCCTGTCATCTGCTTTCATCTTTCAGCTTTCAAACGGTACTTTGGGTTTACTTTAACCTATTAGCACGCTCGGCATTCCCAGGCATGCACTGCTGCCGGATTTTGCACCGAATCCGCCCACATCCTAATGAAGATGGGGAAGGGGAACTTCTGGACATCAACTTTTCCAAGTGCTTGGTCACCCGCTGTGACAAACACAGCCGGGATTGTCCCCTCCTCACACTCGGGTGTTTCCGAGGGGCTGCTGGACCGCCCCGAGGCCAGGGGACATGGTCCTACCCGCCGGAGAGGGGGATGCTGGGGGAAGCAGAGCTGCCTGGGACACAGCCCGGAGCTCTCCCGGGGCATGTGGCAGGTGGGGAGCTGTGCTTCTCCTTCCCTTTTTGCCATGATGCTGTGGAGAGGAAGGGCTTTGAACCCCCTGCTTTGTTCCGGAGCTCCTCCGAACTGCCTCATCCTTGGCAGAGCAGTGGCAGAGCCACCAGAGCCCTCCTGAAGCTCTCAGAGCTTCCTCTGGCCCCGGCCAGTGCCTCCTCCGCCCTCACCAGGAGAAGAAGCTGGAGCACCAGGTGATTTTCAGGCGTTAGGGAGTGCAATAAATCTGAAAGCAGCGATTATCGAGTGCTTTGCTAATGGACGTTTCCTTCCCGAGCATCCCCTCTCGGGCTCCCCGGGGCACGGAGGCTCCTTGCGCAGGGGGAAGCCAAGGGGAGCCTAGACAGGCCCTGGTCTGTGCTGAGGAAGGAGGATGTGAGGTGAGAGGAAGGCTCCATCCTGGAGCTGCAAAACGCCTGCACCCAGGCACAGCCCACACCGGCCCCTTGGCCTCGCCTCTGCTGCCAGCCCGTGCTCCAGCACGTCTCCAGGAGAAGCAAAGCGTTTAATATTTAAACCCCAGCAGCCCGGGCAAAGCTGCTTCTCTTTTCTTATTTATTCTTTTAATTAAATGCCAATTAGAAAGGAAGAGAGAGAAAAAAAAAAGGCATTAGACACTTAAATACACACTACACCCAGGTTGCTCCAAGTTGCTACAAGCTAATTAGCTACTTAAGCGATCATTTGAAATTCCATACCAAACAATTCATAATCTGCCCCAAAGCTGGCAGCTGGCACGCAGAAGCACCCGCCTGCCTGCCCTGTGCCCATGGGGCTGCAGCCCAGCTCCGGGCACCAGCTGAGGGCACCACTGTCACCTCTCCCACTGCCGTGTGGCTCAGGCATTGGGGTGCCAGGTTACAGATCAGGGCTTGGCTACTTGAGGTTGCCAGGGCCCATTTGGGAAACTCAGCCATCGTTTTTTTCTCTTCTGCTGGTGCTGGGGAAGTTGCTTCCCGGAGCATTGCCAGCACCCCCTTGCCCTGGGAGGCATGGGGTGAAGGAGCTGGAGCTGCTGGAGCTCACAGCCCAGGTCATGCCCCGAAGCTAAGCTGGGTTGTTTTGCTGTGTGCAAACAAATCTATGGAAACATATATTTTTAATGCCCATTTGCCATTCCCCTGCTTGCCTGCCCCTGCCCGCAGAGCCCCTCATGCCGGGAGCCGGGGCAGCCTGCAGAGCTATTTATTAGCATTTGCATGCCTGCTAATAGGAAAACATCATCTCAAACTTCAGCTCCCATTTGCCTGCTACCAAACAGCCAAACAAAGCGAGCGGGAGGCTGCGGAGGGAGAGCATGTTCGAAATGCGCTGGGGAGAATTCAAAGGCACTTTAAAGCGGCGATGTGGTCTGGGGAAGAGTCTGTTTTCAATGCAGATTTGTTTTTGTTTGAATTAGTTGATGCTTATTTTAAGCTCCTGTGGCACATTGTCATCTCTGGATTGCTTGTTTTCCTGTGCCAAAGTCAACCTTAATTTCTCCCCTCCTTCCATGAGGGAGCCGTGATTTTCCCTCTGCTGCACAGAGCATCAGATGGGCAGGATGGCCCCGGCTTCTCTGAGCAGTGCTGACAAGATTACCTCCTGATTGCCGCAGGAAAATGTTGCATTTCAGCTACAGCCGGGGCAGATGGCGGAGGAAAGCACTGGAAACTTGTCTCTAATTCCTGGCTAAGGACAAACCTCGTGGGGACTGGAGATCGCCTTGGATGAGCCCGAAAACATTGGCTGCTTTGCTAAAGCTCATCCGTTGATCTGGTGCATCCAGCAGCTGCCAGATCTCCCATGCCACGGGTCAAGGGAGGTGACGGGGGGAGTTTTCTGGTCCAAACCCGTCCCCCTGGCAGCCGTGGCATGGGCAGGGCAGAGGGTGCCATGCGGAGACCGCCCGCCCCGGGCTCTGGGTCCTGGGGGCACTGCCATCAGCCCACGCCTGCAGACACCGCAGAATCTGGGCCAAAGGGTCAGATATTGCCTAATGAGCCAATTAGTTTCTTAATAGCAGTTAATGGTCAGGAACTTCTCCAGCATCTGCTGTCTTCGTGGGCAGATTGGGTGGATTCTGAGGCAGCGGGATGTGGAGGAGGACTTCAAAGGCAGGTTCTCCCCATGCCCACCACCCTGCTGCTGCAATGCCACTGCCCCCAGCACGGGACCTCTGCTCAGGGCTCTGTACTTGGCACCAGCACCTTTGAAGGTGGGCACTTAATAAATTATTTAAGGCTGTAAATAAAGCTCGTGAGTTGCCCTGAGACACTCCTCTCCTCCTGCTCAGCTGCTTGCCCACATCACCCCTGTGCCTGCCCCGCTCCCCATCGTGCTCTCACCCCTCGGGATTTGCTCTTCGTTAATCCCTGTCGGAAGGGTGCAGCATCCAGCACTGGGCTGGGGAGGGCTCTGGCTCCGTTAGCTCTCATTGTAAGCTCTCATTGTATCTTGGAAGATAAATGTATGACTGAACGCGGAGGGATGCTCGCTGGTGAAACGGAAAAGTTATCGGTGTTAGCTTTATGAGAACGCTTTCTTATGGAACCTGAAATGACTGAGATTAGATTGAATTCACATGTATGGGGTTTTTATAAAGATTTCTAGCACAAGCATTTCATAAAAATGCAAATCTCAGCTGAGATTTATAATTAGTAGAGATATGTGTGGTGCTAACAAATTATCAGCACCACCAAGCTCTCCACAGATAATTGCACGGGCTGGGCACAGCCTCCCCTGGCAGCCCCTGGACTTCACGGGGAGCGTGGGGTGCTCCAGGCACCACAACAGGGCCTGGGGAACCAGCCAGAGCTCCATGGTGAAGCAGAGAATCCTCTGCCACCCTCCCTTGGAGGAGGAGGAAGAGGAGGAGGAAGGAGAGACCTTTCATGGTCTGTGTGTCCTCAGTGGAGCAACGATCTCGATGCCTCTGCACGCTCCTTCCTGGAGCTGTAGATGTTTCCAGGAGCATCTGACTCTGGACGTCGCATCAACGAGCCCCACAAAAAGGTGTGTTTGCTCTGAAGTCTGTGGGGAGGAGCTGGAGTGGGGAAGGGCAGGGAGCCCTGGAGGAGGGAGAGCCACATGCCACGCCACAAGGCTTCATTTCTCTTCCCTCCTCTCCCTGCCATTCTGGAGGCCAGGAGACCCTGGTGGGATACGAACTCCACGGTTGCCCAGTGATTATTTATTACAATCATTGCTTTTGGGTCCTTTGACTCCTCTCTGTTAATTAGACTGCAGGGTGTAATAAACTTGATGAACGGTGCCCAGGGGTGGGGGGCCAGGGCTGCTCCCAGGAGAGTGTGGAGGAGCAGTGACCATCACCACTGAGTCCAGCCCCAGCTCTGAGCATGAGAGCAGGAGGAGACCCCTGGAACTGAAATGCTCACCCTGGCTCTGCTGGAGCCACTGCTCCCGTTACCCCACCCATGCACCCCCGCGCGGTCCCTAGGGCTGGATGATGCTGCACATCCACAGGGCAGAGCAGGGATGAGGGGGAGCCAGGGCCCGAGACAAAGCTGTCCTGCCCCTGCCCCACGCTGGAGAAATATTAAGAAAGGAAGGAGAAATGAGCTCATTTAAATGACATTTGGATGCCTCTGGGGACTCTTGTAGAAGCAGAATGTGAATAGTGCGGCTGAGCGCTGGGTCGAGAGCTGAGAGCAGCTCTGCTCCAACAGTTATTTAAACTTTAAACCCACAAATTAAACAGATTCTTTTTTATGATGATAGAGTCCATGTCCCGGGTCCCCGAACACCTCTCACTCCTTGCAGTGATGCCTTGGGGACTGATGCCAGCTGAAATATCGCTGCTCGCCAGCCGCTCGCAGGCTCTGGCAGCAGCAGCAGCCGTGCTCTCAATTCCTGGTGGCCTCGCCAGTCTCTTTGGGGGCCCTCACTGGGCACCGAGCGGGCGCTTTTCGCTCCCCCGGGATTTTCCTGGAGGTGCAGGACAGATGGAGCTGCCGCCTCTCTTCGCCTTCCTGGTGTGCTGCTGCAGGACAGGGTGAGCTGGGCTCTCAGCCCACCTCTGCGTGGAGTTTGGGCTTCATTTTCAAAAAAGGCTGCTGGAATGTGCCTTTTTTCCCTCAAAAGTGCCCAGGGGGGTGGTGAGCTGGGCAGGCAGCATGGGATGGGAGGTCAGGAGAGACTCAGGTCTTGGTCCAGGTCCCAGCTGTGATGCAACGCAGGGTGAAAGGGAGGGAGGCAGAAAGAAGGGGGAAAAGAAAAGCTGTTTTATTTCAGTGTGAACTATCCACTTTAAATACCCTTTTTATTACATTATCTGCATAGTAATACTAATAATAGATCTTGTTGGCAGTTCTAATGAGGCTGGAGAATATAAAGTTTCCAATAAAGTTAATTGTTGTCTTTAATACTCTCATACATTTATACATGGTAAATCTTTAAAGAAAAAAACCACTCATTTCTTTTCCATTAAACTTTCAGTCCTGGTGCCTCCTGTGATGGGCTAAAAGCACAGGCTCTGCTGGGTCAGAGACTCAACCAGAAAAGTGGAGTTATCAGTGAGGAAACCTCTGCCAGAGTGGGAAGGGGGAGCTGGGGGCTGGGAGTTGCATGAAAAAAAAAAATCACATTAAAGAACTGAACAGGACCTTTCTCGGGGTGAAAATAAAGAGTTTCCATTGACCTGAAATGGGGAATTGCCTGGATCACTGGGAAAATCCCTGTCTGCTCTCACAGGCTGCTCTGCCAGCCCCCTGCCAGGTTCCTGGGCTCACCCTGCTCCCTTCCCGCAGGACCCCAGTCCCAGGGGAACCCATGGGGGATGCTGCCATTGCCTGTGCTGGCGTTCCTACCAGGTGCTTGGATAATTAAGTGCGCTTTATGCACACAACACTGTTTTGCTCAGTGTAATTGCAGATTCCATATAAATAATTCACATGGAATTATTATACTGAGGACATCACCCGCCTCCTCATAATTTGCTTAACTGAAATAGGCTCTTTCATCACCAGCGGTGATTTGCTTTAAGTCCGTGTACACACCATCCCTTACAGGCTGACTTCAGTGGAGATTACTGTAAATTTAATTAAGTTATGCAAATTGTTTGTCCACTTGGCGGTGGGAGGGTGTAAGGCTGCTGTACCACCCAGTCTAAGGGCAGGGAATGGGGGCAGCGAGCTGATGCCTCTGAGAGAAGTGAATTATTATTAATAATCAAATAATAGTGGTGACCAACTCCTGACCTCGCGTGCTGTGCCTCTCCTGGGGGTGGTTCTCGTGCTTCTCACCGAGTGCATCCGGGGCTCTGCACCTCACCTCGTGCCAAGGCAGCACCTGATGCTCCTGTATTGATGTTCAAATACACAACAGGGAGTGGGGGCAGGTAACAGCTTTCCTCCTGTGCTGCCTGCTCGGAGCAGCAGCATCCTGCCATGAGCATCCCTCCCTCCCGAGCATCCCTCCCTCCCGAGCACGGGGCAGCAGCCAAGGTGCTTCAAGGGGGTCTGGGTGCTGCAAGGCCTGGCCAGTGCCCAGGACAGGGGGGTCTGGGTGCTGCAAGCCCTCCCCAGTGTCCAAGGACAGGGCTATTATTAATAACAGCCATAATTCCTGCCTTGGAGGGCAGAGAAGAGGTCCATGTGCCTAACGCTCGCCAGTGGCAGAGGTGATTCAGCAATGATGCTCTGATGTATGGGTGTGTATGAGAAGGGGCAGTGAGGGCTGGGTGAGAACATGGGGATGTGTGGCACAGCCTGCCCTGTCCTGGGCCTTGTCCCATCTTCCAGTGCCACCCAGGGAATGTGACCTATCCTGCACTGCTCGGCTGCGGCTCCATGGCATAGAATCATAGAGGTTGGAAGAGACCTTCAAGATCATCCAGTCCATGTCGAAGGGGTCCAGCTGTCCTCAGAGGAAACACCACCAAGAGCTTGCCCCTTCTGTTTAGGGAGAAGAAATCACTCTGTAAACATTAAGAGTTATAAACACCCCCAGGCAGAAAATCGTGTGATTATCCCCGTCATACCCAGCCAGAAGCTCTGGCACGGCGAGAATTAGTGATCTGTTCAAGGTCACCCAGTGTGTCAGTGACAGAGATGGGTTCAGAGCCCAGGAGGGGGCTTAAAAAAAACCCTCCTTATCTTTATTTTTTATTGCATTTAAAAATAAAACACAGTTATTAAATATCATAATACCCATAATAGATCTCAGAGTTGAACTGCATCCAGAGATGCTAAATGATAAATACAGCTATTATCAGAAGCAGCACTCAGTGAAATGGATAGCTGGCATTTGGTTAATGGGTGTGTGCACACCCGCACACGGGCACGCGTCTGCGGGGGCTGGGGGGGCTCCAACGTGAATGTAGGGAGGAAGATCAGCAGCAGCAGCAGCACGCTGCAGGAATGAACGTCCCGGGAAACCACAGGGATGGACATTCACTTCTGAGGCACCCACCAGCAGATGCCCATGCTGATGCAGACACGTGCTGCCGGTCGGGCAGCTGTGGGCAGGGTGGGACAGAAGGGTTTCTGTGGGCTTTGGGGTGAGGGAGCTTTTCCTGGCCATGCAGTGCAGAATGGCAGAGCTGCGGTGCACGGGGTGGAGCCAACAGTCCCCAGGCATCAGCCCCAGGGTGCTGGTGGGTGTTGGGTGCAGCAGGGACTCCCTGGCTCCGGAGGGATGTGGGCAGGGCACCTGTGCCCAGGGGCAGCTGCAGTGCATTACAGGCAGCCCTTAAAAGGGGGCTGCCCAGCCCAGGCAGCTTCCTGCAGGATGGGCAAGCTGAGGGCAACAGCAGCAGCTTCTGGTGGGGCTCACCCTGGGGACAGAGAGCGTGGGGTGAGAGCACCTCCCCTGCTGCTCCTCCAGCAAAGAGCAGTCTGGGGGTGCTCTCAAGGCCAGTTTGCAAACTGGGAGGTCATGAATAGGTATATGTGGTGTTTTCTCTCCTTTTAGCCTGGTGGGGTTTGCCAGGTCCTTGCAGCTCATTCTTCTGGTGCTGCTTCTGTTGTTTGTTGGAGTACCTGAGCTCCCTGCGAGGCAGGCCATGTAGGCACTGCTCCTCATGCACCCATGGGTGCTACCAGAGGTGGGCTGGCAGGGGATGGGGACCCTCTAGGGGACAGGGCTTCAGCTGGCATGGTGTGGAGTGATGGGTTAAAGATTTCCCCGGCCCAGGGGGAGAAGGCTGCAGCTCTGCTAAGTGGACTTGCAGGTGGTGTAGATGAAAGTGATAATTGAGGGCTAATTATCTGCTGCTGCTGCTGGCGAGGGGCCGTGCGGTAACTTGGATGGCACAGAAGGAGGGGCCGAGGCTGTTCCTTGCTCCGAGGGCTGGAGGAGGAGAGGGGCTGCAGGTAGGGATGCTCCAGGGAACAGGTCTGTCTGGGACCTGCAGAGATGCTCTGGGCCAGGGGAGGGGAAGGGGTTCAGGACCTCTTTTTGGGGCAGGAAAAAAGTGAGAGCTTGTGTCTTTCACCTCATCTTGTTTCCTCTTGGCTCTGTTGGTTTGGCTGAGCTGAGCAAATCACCTGGCTCTGAATGTGCTTGGCAAGTGTTTCTGCTCAGGCCATGTCCCCTTCTCCCACCCGTAATGATCCCGCTGATGAAGCACTTAAACAACTTGTTTCCTCTCTCTGTGTGCTTTTAATCTCATCTTCTCCAAAACTGCTTTGCCTTTCTCTTCTTAGGCTCTAAATATCTATTTGCATCCCCTCCATAATGTCCTGTTGCAGTTGTTGAGCACTTACGATGCAGAAATTAATGTCTCACTCAGTTCCAATAGCTGCAGGGGAAGTGCAGTGCCAGGTCTGCTGCAGCAGCTCTCCCGGGGCCACCTGGGTGGGAGTTTGGGCTGGAGAACCCAGGGTGCCACTGCAGAACAAGCCCCTCTCTTCCCGAGCTGGCTGCTCTCAGAGGATTTGGGCTCTGCTCTTGTACATGGTCAGTAGGGATGGGAAAGGCTTTTCTAACCGAGCATGGCTTGAGAGAAGCATTTTCAGGAGAGATGTTGTATGACGGCAATGACAAATGGTGTGGAGGAGCAGGAGATCAGGATCTGGCTCCTGCCTGTGGCTGCAGGACCTCAGCTTGGCGTGGTGAAGCAGAACAAGAGCAGACCCTTGAGCCTGTCCTCACGGGTGCTCTGTGCAGGGGTGTGAAGGTGGTGGCAGGAAGAGCAGCTCAGTGCCTGGTCCCCAGCCCTGCTCTGCAGCCAGCCCATCTCCTGTCCATCCTCCACCCTGCCCTGGCTTTATTTATTTATGTTGTAGCAGAAGCATAATATAAATAAAGCACTGCCATAAAAATGTCAGGAAAAGTTCAAACCTATTCATTATCCATTTCGCTCAGATTAAAATTTCCATCAAGGCTGCTTGGTTTTGACTGGAGTTGCTTTCCTTTTAATGAGCTTGATGTAGAAGGTAAAAGATGCTAATTCATCCTTACATCTCTATCATCTCCCAGCTTTTGCTATATAAAGCATCAAGGTCGCATTCTGGGGAAATGCCTTTTTACCAAAGGTGCCATAATAATAATGAAGAAGCAATTTGTTTCAGCAAACTGCCTACAGTAATGAAGCTTAATTATAACCGTGTTATTAATACTGCTGCTTAAGGTAATTCACTTCTGAGCAGGGCGCAGAACAGTAAACTATAATTTAAACAAGAATCGAGACCTAATTTAAATCACCAGATCTGCTGTGGAAAAGGCAAGCAGCCCGGGGGGGGTGGTGGGGCTGGGGGTGTTCCCTGGGCTCAGCCCCCTGGGGCTTGGGGCTGGCACCCTGCTGCAAACCCCCTGTGCCTGGGGGACTGCTGATGTGCAGGCACCTGCAGGCAGCTTCTGGCTCTTACCCACCTCTACTGAGCCTGTGAAATGCAAAAAACCCCATTTGCCCTCAAAGATGGGCTGTACGTGCTGGTGTGTCTGTGCCTGGTGCTCCCCAGAGCCTCTCCCCCCCCGGCAGGACCACCAGCCTCCAACACCTGGCTGCATCTCTGGCTGTTTCAGGAAATCTATCAAATGCCAACATTACAATGAGTTTTTAATTTTAATCTTGCATTCTGTAATTTTTAGGGCATGTGCCGGGAGGCTTGGGACCCTTGCAAATTCCCAGCACTTCCCATCGTGCTGCCTCTGCCCTCCTGCCTGTCCCAGCTCTGCTCCCCGCCTCTGGATCTCTTCTCCGGGCTGTCTCTCTCCATCCAGGAGCCCACCCCTTGGCAGAGGCACACATCAGCTGCTTTGCTCTCAGATGCTCTTCCCTCCAGGCCTCTGCTCCCCCCATCCTCCTCTGTAACAAGCTGCCTCCCCTTTGCACAGCTGTGAGCCCTGACATCTTCCTTCCCTGTATCCCTCATTATTTCTGTTTCTCCCCTCTGCTCTCTCACCTCAAAGCCTCCTTCCCACTCCCTCCAGCAGCATCTCTGCCTCCTCCTCAGCTCTTGTCTGGTTCCCCCGGCTCTGGGAAGCTGAAGGACAAGAGATGCTGTTTCTGCTTTGCCAGGGCTAAGGTTTCCTTGCAGAAATGGAGCAAGGAACCGCAGCATCCCCCCTCCCTTCCCACCCCTCACCAGGGCTCCCAGGCAAAGCTCTATTCCCAGATCCTGGGGTGCAAATGGAGCCACCCGTGCGGGGCTCAGGCAGCTCGGTTTGCTCGGAGGTTATCCCCAGCTTGCCCTTGTCCCTGCCAGCTCTGCCTCTGCTCGCCACGGGGATGGGGGAGGAGGAGGAGAAGGTGTGGAGGAGAAGTAAATAGGTGGAGTGTTTCTTCTAAGGAAGGGGAAAAAAAGCCTCCATCACTGTTCCACTTGGCTGCAACCTCCCGCAGGCTGTTTCATCTCATATTATCTAAGCTCCAAGGGGGTGTCCAATTTGAGGAACAATAACTATAAAGTCATTTACTGTCCCCTGCTGCACCACAGCACATGATAGCCTGTGTAAAGCAGCAAACAGCCTTGATGGCCCCTTCTGCCGAGCTGGGCTTGGCCAGCGGCGTGGAGCTGGCAGGGTCAGCTGGCTCCTCAGCCCCGAGGGGGACAGAGCCTCCAGCAAGGGCCCCGCCAGGGAGGCAGCAGCTCATTTCGTGCCTAGAGCAGCAAGGGCAAGGCTGGGACCTCCTGCATCCCAGCCGTGCCGGCGGGAAGGTCACTGGGGCCACCGTGCTGTCTGGCATGGAGCTGATGTGCAGTTGCCACCCGCAGACCTGCTCCCCCCAGCCTTTCCCTTCTCATCCCACTGTCCTGCTGCCGGCAGTGCAGCTCCATGGAGGTTAAATGGCTGGAACGAGCCTGGTCAAGCTGATCCTGCCTGTCCTGCTGCATCAGGAGCAGGAAACTGGGGAAAACGTGGTGTCTGTGTCCTGCCTTCAGACACGTGCTGGAGGGCTGCCTGCTCCGTGCTGGGGACACCTGGGATGGGGCTGGGGTGCATCAGCAGTGTGTGCTGGGGGGTGTCTGCATGGATGTTTCCTCTGGGTTGAAGTACCCCTAACAGATCTCTTCTCCTGATATTTTCAGCTTGGTTCCCGGAACCAAATGGCTGTTTAGCTGTGTGTGGGGTGGAGGGCAGGCTGCAGGGCAGGGCAGGCAGTGGGGTGTCTCTGCTTGGCACTGCAGCCATCAGGGAATGTCATGTAACCTCAGGCAGATTAGTCAGCTCTGCTTTGCCTCTCCTGACTTGTTCGTCCTGCTTGTTTTCAGAGTCCCACCATCACACACTGGTGCAGCTCAGCCGTGGCTGTGATGTTCCCAGTGTGGCTCTGCTCCTGCCAGGCTGCTCTCAGTCCCATGAGTGCCGGTGGCTCCTGCTGGACTGGCTCATCCCAGCTGCACACTCCCATGGCACGCTTCACAGCCACGCTCCTGGACTACAGGCTTAATCCCTGATAAGAGCCTTGATCGCAGCGGGGGAGAGTCAACTGGCAAACATGGTGAGTGATATAAAGCAGCACAGCAGGACTGAATGCCTTACCGGGAGATTATTTCGAGAAAAGCAGGGCAGGGGGAAGAACCAGGGAAAAATAGAAGTAAGACCCAGGTATGGAGTCTCCCTGTGCATTGGTGTCACCTTGTGAAGTGCCTGAGACCTCTCTAGAGCCTCTTCCCATGCCTTGAATGGCACGAAGAGCCCCTGTGGCTGCATCGAGAGTGGTGGGCAGAGCATCCTCAGCTGTGCAGAGCAGGCCTGGCTCACCCTCACCTCATTTCAAATGGAGTTGGAGAAGAGGAGAAAAAGTAGTCAGCAGGGACTTGGGGAAGAGCAGAAGTTTTAATTGGCTTTTATCTATTAGTTAATCAGGAAGTATTTCAGTGACAATTAGGTCAAAGCCTCTGGCATATCTGTGAAGCAGCCATCCATCATTAGCCCTACCTGGGCTTGCAAAGTGGTATTTATGAGTTTGCAACTGGTGAAAAAGCCCTTCTAAGAAATTAAGGTGAAAAGCACAGTCTTGACCATGGGGGGAAGGCTGTCAGTGGTGATTGATGGCCGGGAGCAGGGAAGAACAGCTGCTTATTGGGTCCAGCAAGGTTTGAAACCCTTTGTCTGTCGGCAGCAGCTGGCCCTGCCACGAGTGGGTGGGAGGGATGGTACCCGAGGGCTGAGTGAGCAGTGCTGGGGCTGTCTGGGCATGGGGAGCAGTGGCTGCAGCATCCTCCCCCGAGGGTGCAGGGCAGCTCCATCCCTACCCAGGGAGCTGGCTCTGGGTGGTGTGGAGCCCAGCTCTCCACAGGCTGCTCTAACCTCATTGCTGCAGTGAGAAAATCAGATTTTCCCCGAGTGCCTGCTGCTCTGAGTGTTTTTCCAGTGGCTCTGCCCAAACATGTTTAAATCTTTGAAACTCAGTTAGATTCCTGATGTTGTTCTCCTCGGAGGGGAATGGAACAGGGAGCAGTGTGGGGGTGGCTCCCATCTCTTTGGAGTGGGGGCTTGGGCACAGCTTGGTGCAGATGGGACAGATGATCCCTGGTAGGTCTGCTTGGGGCAGAGCAGCAGCATTCAAAGGAAGGCTGCTTAAGCATCCTTTGTGTTTTCCTTTTGAGATGGTGCTGGCCCATCCCACCAGAAGTGATCTGTTAGGAGGGGATTGAGTGAAGAAGTGTCTGAAAATCCGGGCAGTCGTGCTGTCAGCTGGAAACTGTGGTTCTCAGTTTCCAAAACAATGACCACTGCATGCAGTCCTCTGGGCTGAGTGGCCATTACTCCTAATTAGGAGCAGATACATATTTTATGTGCTTTGGGCTACCACAAGTGACCAGTGGAAAGCCAGGAGTGCTGGTGAGCATCTCCTGTGCACACACTGGGAATTCCCACTGCCGCACGTGCATGTCCCTGGGATTCCCACTCCTCCTCCGCTGCCAGCCCTGTGCAAGGCGTCCTGGTAGGGAGCAGGAAACACAGCCGTGGCTTTGCCTTTCATTACGTTTCTGTTCTGCAATAAACAGCAGTGGGTATTCGTTATTATTTAACCCCCCCGTGCTTCCGAAGCCTTATTTAGGTGGCGTTTTCCCACAGCATATGTTGGAATTTACAGTAAGTGCAGCCGTGGTACAGTCAACATTTGGTTTCCCTCACCCACAGACTGCAGTGCTAATGAGGGGAGGTTTTCCCTCGTTATCCTGGGGAGGTCAGGGACAGCAATTAGCATTTTGCAGAGATCTAAGAATAGTGATGGGAGAGCTCAGCCGGCTGGAACAGGGGGAGAGCTCCTGGCGGGGAGCTCCCCAAAGCCATGGTGCCCAGCCCCAGGGCTGGCCAGGCTCCCCAGAAGGATGGTACACACAGAGGATGAAGGGAAAGGAGCTGGAGGCTTCATCTGGGCTGGAGAGAAAGGAGAGGTTGTTCCTGGGCTGTGGGGTGCTGCTGCCTTCGCTTCCCCAGCAGCACCCCCAGCCGTGCCCGTGCTCCTCCGAAGCAAAGCATTGGACTTCATGGCAAAGCTTTGACTGAATTCCTGAAGGGCTGGGGTGGGTGCCCATCATCTGCCCTCAGGCATGAGCCTGCAATGAGCATCCCAAGGGTTGAGAGGCCTGATCAGGGTGCCGTGGGAATACGGGTACCAGAGCCTGGCCCGCTGTGTTGGTGCAGTGCAGGTTGTGAAGCTTCCCAGGCTTTAAGATCATGGCATCAAATTAAACTCCTTCCTCCTCTGAGCTGCCTGGGAGCCAGTGATGCTGGCCTGGTGGGACAGAGCACACAACCCCAGCTGTCCTGCCTGCTCCAGCAATTTCACCTCTGTGCACGCCTGAGCGATGGCAGGATGGGTTCCTGAGCAAAGCTGCTGTGATTCTGCCCGCCCTGCAGAGCCAGCCCTGCTCCCTCACCCCGGGTACCATCTGCAAGCTGCTCTCTGTAACTGCAGTCACATCTTTCTGCAATAATTGCAAGGAGAAGGGCTCAAAAGTTCAGGATGGGAAAGAGGGATCTTTGATGTAGGAGGCTGTTGTCTCTGAATAAAGCTTTATATTATTATGTAAAACATAAAGGGCATTAGTTGGAAAACTGTGCTGATTAATTTAAGAACACTGTCTCCTTGGGCTCTTCCCCCTCCTTTCTGTAATGAGTGAGGGGGAGGTAGAATCACTGCAGAAATGAACCTCTGGTTTGCAGGCTGGCAGCGGGGGACTTGCCATGGCAGGGAGAGGTGGCACCACTGCTGGGACACGGCGAGGCAGCTCCGTCAGGCTGGGCACGGGTACCCCTGGTACCTACCTGCCCCAGGTAGGAGAGCTGAGGCCAGGGGATGTTGTGCCAGCACCCCTGCCCTGCCAGGCTGCAGGTGCCCCCTGAGCCCAGCACAGCCCCAGAGTCTGCTCCTCTGCCAGGGCTTCTCACCCCAGCCCAGCCCGTGCTGCTGCCCACGGTGTAATGAGCAAAGAGCACTCTTCCCCTGAATCGATGGGGAGACCTAGGGGGTCACATAATTGGATAGTGCTCACGGAGAGGCCGTGGCAGTAAGAAACCCAAGCACAGCACTGCAGCCTGTCTGCCAGATCATAAATCATGTTCCCAGCCCGGCTCAGCCTCCTCCGCCTCGATGCTCCATTGATCCGGTGCCGCGGTTCTCCCCCGCATGAGCAAGCAGGCGGCCGAGCAGGACGTGCCCGAGCTGTGCTGAGCTGTGCCCGGGCTCGGACGGGGCAGGCGATGCCCCAGGCTCCACAGGATGTCCTTTGTTTATTGTTTTCCTTAGCGAGGAAATGGTTTGTTTTCTTAGCAAGGAAATTCACTCGGGTTTGCTGCTTTATTTATTTGTTTTGGCTCTGCCTTTGGAAACACTCCAAGGATGTTGGCTAAATAACAGCTAATTAATTGGTGGTGCGTGGCTTTGACCAGCCACTGCTCTGCCTGCACAGGCTGGGATTGAGCCTTTCCCCCCCCTCCCTGCCTCAGCCACTCCCAGCACCTTGTGCCCCACAGCTCAGGTTGGTTCTCCATCTCCAAAACCCTTTTTGTGCACAGCCTGTTTTCCAGACTACACTCAAAAGCCCAATTCCCCAGGAAAGAGGTGTTCCCGATCCAATCCCATCTGTGTATGCACAGCCGTGCTCATCCCTTGCAGGAACAGATCTGAAGCACCCACTTCTCACCCTCTTCTAGATGAGCAGAGCTGGGACCTGCTCCTCTTGTGCTGGGCTGGACATTCCCACTGGAGACTGTGCCAGCAGAGTGGGTGAGGAGCCCTTATCCCTGCTTCGCCCTGCTCCCAAGGAGCCCCCCTGGCTCAGAGGTGCTGCTGCTGCCTGGCAGCCTGGCTCTCCTGCCATCCCCAGCCGGGTCCCACTTCCATAAATCCGAGCCCGAGTGATTTAGAAACTGCTTTGCCTTCCCTGCTTGCCTAACAGCCTGCAAGCTCCCAGCCACTAAATCACTAGCCCAAAGGGAATGCTTCCAGCTGCAGCACGGGGATGGGAGGCTGGGGAAAGGGGAAGGGGCTGTTGGACAACCTGGATGAAAATACAAAATCATTGGAAAAACCCTGGGCAAAGCCAGCCTGGGAGTCTGAGCCTCACCAGCTGCACTCCCCTCCATGCATGGCACAAAGCAGAGTGGAGGGAGCTGTCAGCTGGGGGATGCTCCCCTGGGACCTGTCCTGGCTGGAGCTCATCCTGCAGCCAGACACAAACCCTGCACAAAGCAGAGCAGTCCCTCCTGTTCACCTGCAATTAAAAGCCAAAAATCCCGACAGCCACACAGAGCAGGAGCCATGCAGAAGTGGCACAAGTCAGGGATGCTGCCAAGTCTGGGGTGTGACCTAGGAGGAGGCTGCATCCCTCTGAGCTGCAGATAAAAGACTCTGTCCCGGTGGTGTTCTTGGAAAAACACTCGGCACTTGGTCGAGAGCCTGCGTGCTCCCTCGGATACACCCAGAAGGATTGTTCAGAGAGGAGCAGGAATAATCACCACATACCCAAGATTAAAAAAGGTAATAATCAAAGACTAATCCTAAAACCTCTCCTTTAATCTTTATGCTTCCAGACCTAGTCTCCCTTTCATCTAGGACTTTGCTGTTCTCTAGTTATGCCACTGTCCTCGAAACCACAAGGCTGGAAGAGGGGAAGAAAAAAAGAAAAGATTAAATTAATGAGCAGGTAAGCAGGTTTATTATGTCGTCTGATCCTTCCTTCTTTCCCACTAATTTCTCTGAGCCAATTTGGGAGGTAGAGCCCAATGTCAACTTTGACAGACTGTTGTATCCATTTTCTCCCTTAAACCAGTTATCTGAAGGATATTAAGGTTCAATTTGCAGAGCTGCTGTAAGGAGCAGCACAGCAAGGGTGCACCAGAGCTGGGGCGTCTGAGGGAAGCGTCTGCCTGCAGAAGGAGAGTGAAAGGGATACTCTGGGCTCCTGGTAATTATAGATGCTCTATGCTGCAATTACCCCGTCCAGCCATAGCATCAGCAGCCACAGCACCCAGTGTGGGCACAGTGACCCAGCTCAGCTCCAGCTGCAGAAGCAACTCGCCTTGGGAGGGCTTGGGGAGCAGCTGCTGTGGAGCTGACCCTCACCAGCCAAAAGCAGTGGAGGAGCCGTGAGGACCTGCTGGGGAAGCACCTTTCTCCACATTCTGGGAAAAGCCTGCACTGCCTCTGGAATGAGTGGGTAGGGCTGCAATGATGGGAGAGATGCATGCTGTGCTGATGGCTCGTGGCTTCCAGCCTTCCCACTCTGCAGCAATGGTTTAAATTAATTCCCCTGGGGCCCCTTGTCCTTCTTGTGGGCCAATACTTGGTCCCAGTGTGGAATGGAGAGCCAGCATTGGACCAGGCTTAGTGTCCCTGCTACTGTCCCTGTTGTCATCCATATACTTCTTCCCTCCTCCGTGCCCTGCTCCGCAGTCCCAGCGGGATGCTGCCTGTCCTGCAAGGAAGGAAGATGAACGGATGCCTAGCAAACAATTACAAGAGAGCACTTCACCACCAGGCAGGTGGGTTCATAAATCCTCCGGCCCTTTCCAGGCTAGAGGAGATTACTCCCTGCCCTCACTGAGTTTTGCTCTGAATTGAATTATGGCTGTGGCATAAGACCCTGAAGGGAAAGGTCCTGTTCCTGGAGGCAGGAGCATTCTCGTGCAGCATGGCCTGGTGGGTGGATTGTCCCACTGAGCCACCACACCCTGAGGGCTCCTCGCCATGGACATGGGTGCTCTGCCAGGGGGTCTCCAACAGAGCCACGCTCCGTATATCTCCTGGGTCCAGGACTTGCTCCTCTTGCCTGCCCACACCTCTGCTTCTAATGATGTTTGTTTCCTGCTTTGTTTCTTTCCACCTGCCACCTCCTTTCAATCCAATTAGTGCCGTGTTGGTGGCTCCTGGGCTGGCAGTGATGGTGCTGGTGTGACCCTGCTGCCGGGGTCCGCCTCCCGCACCCCCTGAGGCTCTGTCTGACGCCTTCCTCCATTTCATCTCCGCCTGCCAGAGCTGCCTGGGCTCCTCTGAAGTGTTGGTGCTGTCTCCAAAGTAGAAAGCTTTTCAATTAAGAAACTGATCTTTTTAGGGCTCATTAAAAGAGAGTTGGTTTTTTTTTCCTTTTTGGGTGATTATTATTAATGGCTTTTCTTTTGAGCAGAGGTTTGCTGTGCTCGCAGAGAGGGGGCTGCTGGCAGGCTCCTGCAGGGGGGTGTAACTGGAAGTGACGAGAGATGATGTCTCTCACATTATTTCATTACAGCAGGAGACATCTGAGGGAATACGGGATGGGGACAGGCGTGATTCCCACCTGTGCCAGTCAGTTCCTCCATCCCCTGTCCTGGCCTCCCCCCTTTCCCTGTCTGAAAGCATCTCCATGCCCCACCAGGCATGGCCCACTGCTGTACCCAGAGCACTCGCATCTGTTTGAAGCTGGTGGTGCTGCAGCATCCCCGATGATCCCAGGCTCCTGCAATGAAGTCAGGGCTGAGGCAGGATGGGGCGGTGGGGCAGCAGCCTCCAAAGGAGACCTTCCCCTCTACCTATGTCACCCCTAGCAGCCAGGCCATGCCGATGTTCCCCCAGGCACATTTTCTCTGCCAAAGCCACTTTGTTTCCTGTAGTAGGAGCAATATTTATCCTTCCCCCTGCTGCACGACCAAGCAAAGCCTCGCTAGAATTAAAAGGCAGCATGTTTGAAAGCGATGCAAGAGCAGCAGGTAGGGTTACCTGGGCAACTCGTGGCTGTAGGGTTGTTTTCCAGTAGTAATTTGGTAAGAACTCAAAACATGACCCCGTGTTGCTCGTGTAAGTGGCCTGCTAGGTCAGAAGCTGGCCAGGCTTGCAGCATCCAAGGGATGGATGGACACACGCCCACACGGTCCTGAAATCATAGATCTTGTTTGCGTGGTGGATTTCTGCACGCTTGGCTCTTGAAACTAAATATTAAAGGAAAAAAGCATCAAATCCCCAAATCATCAGCTGAAGGTAAGAAACAATCCCCAAGCTGTTACCCGTGCAGCAAAGACCGTTCTTCCTGTGTCGAGGAGGGAGCGCAGCGGCAGGAATAAGCCCTCCATTATCTCCTGCATTCACACAACGGTTCGGAGGCGTTTACACAAAACCTTCATTTACCAGGGGCCAGGAAACATCTCGCAGCGCCTGTTACAAACTTCAGATCTGTAGAAAAAGGAAGCATAACAGCTGTGTGGCGGCGAGAGCAGGAGAAAAGGGAGCATTGACCTTAGGCCCTGGCAATAGCGAGGAATTTCTTCAGATTGAAGGAAAAAGGAGAGGCTGCTATGATTGCTGTTAATGTGAGCCGCAAGGAAAACTTCTGCTCACCCCCAAATCTGTCAATTTAGGTGTAAGCACCGTGTGCCTCCGCTTGCCTTGCATCCTGCCCAGCCCCAGCGCGAGGACAGCAATTACAGCAGGTGAACCAGGAGCCATCACGCAGGACCCTTTCTCCTGCTCATCTGCAGAGGTCGCCAAAGGAGCTGCATGACTTGGTGGCAGCATTCCCTGACCCGGGAGAAGCCAGGGCTTGGTCCGCAGGGGTCAATGGTTGTCATGGCTGAGACTTTCCTCTCCCTCGGAAAACAGAACAGAGCAGAGATTTACCTGGAAGGTTTGTCAGGAAGGAACTCAAACAAGCCCCTCTTCAAGAATGATCTCTGTGGGTTAATGATGGCAGAAGGCTGCGAGATCCAGCTGGGTGAAAGAAATCTCCCAGCTGAGCTTTGCTCACAGCCCCCCAGAGTGAGGAAGTTATTAAAAATCGTGTCCCAGGGAAGGGCTCCTTTCTGCATTACTGTCACCCAGATGGCCATTCTCTGATTTTCTGCAGTGTTTTCAGAAAACAGGTTTGTTTATTTATTTATTTAAAAGACTCAGCTTCTCTGCATGATTTTCTTCTTTTCTATTTTTCAGCTGCAGCTGCAATGGAATAGTTTCCCGCATGTAAAGGGTGTGCTTTGTGCCTGGTGCCTGGCAGGGCCAGCTCTGTGTTCTCCCAGGGACCTTCTCCCATGGCTATGCATGGCAGCAGGAGCTGAGCCTGCCAGGCGTGTGGAGGTGAAGTGTGGGAAGGGGCAGGATGAACGCAGGGGGCTGGACACTGGGTTTGCTGTCAAAGATGGACCTGGGGAAGAGGAGGCTCCCAGCAGGGTGCTCTGTCCCCTGGGTCCAGGCTGGGCACAGATGGGAGCAGAGGCTGCAGCCACAGGTTTTCTCAAAAGCCTGGGTTTTTCCCTAAAGTGTTGCCTGCCTCCGGCGCTCCCCAACATGCCTCTGGCAAGGGTCAGGGGTGGACCTCACTGCCTTGGTGGTAGCTGCAGCTCTTCCTCCTCAGATCACCCCACCTCAGCTCTTGGGCTGTAAATCCCTTCCTGCTGAGCACCCACAGCTCACAGACTGGAGGTAACTTTACTCCAGAGAGCCAATTAGTGCAAATGTAGGCCTGGTAATTACTGCCCGATAAGATCCTGGCTGCTGCTATCTCTGGGCAGATAAGGCACAGGAAGCAATGGCAGCTGCTGGTACAGCCTCCCCTCCATCCTGCAAAGCCCCTGGGAGGGTCAGCGTTGGGCACCACGTTGGTGCCGCAGCTCTGGGAGCAGGGATGCAGCTGTCACTGCCCGGGCAGAGCACGGACATGGCCCCACCACAGCTTCTCTCTGCTCCAGCATCTGCGAGAGATGGACATCTCCTCCTGGGCTCGCAAAGCCCCAGCTCACTCCTCCCGATGGTGGGCAGCCTCCAGCAGGCAAGTGTTTCTCTGTGGGGTGGTTGAACTGTGCCTGGTGGGACGTGAAGCTGCTGGGGGGGTGTCTGCAAGCCCTGAGGGGTGGTTTACATGTCCCTCATCCAGGGGTAAAGAGGGGAGGGTGCAGAGCAGATTTGGCTGTGTGGGGAAAAGAGGAGTCTACAGAGGAAGGAGCACCTGGGCAAGACTCTCAGCCACGTCGAGCCTCTCTGCTGTGCTGGAACGGCCCCCCTGAATGCAAGGGAAAACCCAGTTAGGTGGGTGCTTTGGAGGTGCTTGTGTCTTCGGAGCTGAGGCACTTGTAAGGATGATAATGCATCGCCCCACCCATCTATCGCAGAGCAATTTGCCAACTGTCCCAAATCCCTCCTCTTGTTCCAGCCCCCAGCAATAAAATGGGATAATGATTCCCATGTTAGGAAACCTGAGGCTTGTTCATCTCCCTTAAAGTCATACAAGGGAATTGGAGCTTTTCTGGCTTCTGTCAGTGTCAGTTGGGACTAACTCAGAAGAAGCCAGCATGGGGATTTTTGTATTAAAAAATAAATGCTCTCAAGGAACTTGAATTCTGAGTTAGGTGTGTGAAGAACATGGAGCAAAGCAAAGAAAGCATAGCTGCCATCCTGCAGAAGGTCACTGGGCGTGCGGGAAGGGAAGGAAATGCAATGTTGCCCCTGGGGCAGGGCTCGGGGTACTCCGTATGCACGGGGTGTGCGTGTGGACCAACCAGTTACAGTAATTGTGATGAAATGAGAGGCTGTATAACACCAGGAGCAGAGCAGTAAAGGATCCTAAACCTCCCTGACGGTTCTGGTTGTTAATGTCTGCCTGTAGCTTAATTACATCATCAATTCCATTAAATAATGCAGTAACTAACCGGGGTTTAATGAATACATAGAAAAGAATAAATTGGACTTACGGTGTAACTGATGCCCCTTTACGGGATCAGAAGGAACCGGAACAGAGATTCAATTTCTGCTAAGTAAAATTAGGGAAAGAAATAAATAACAGTGAAAAGCTGGACCTGTGGTGGCAGTGGCCCTGAGGCTCTGGGGTGGCACTGCCCGTGGGCCGGGACCCCCCCCACTGGTCATGGCCCAGAGCGGGGGCTCCCCTAGACGGGGCAGGAACCCCCAGAGCAGAGCAGGGCTAACTCTGCTAATCGGTGGAAGATGTGTTTGCTTTTTTTGCTTAAGTAACTACCCGCTGTTTGCTCTGGAGGTGCTGGAGCACCTGGCCACGTCTCCTCGGTGTTGGCGAGGAGCAAACAGCCCCGCGGAACACGAGTTCCCGGCGAGCGCTGTTTGCACAGCAAAGCCAGAGGCGTTCGGAGCTGGGGGAGCGCTGGCACCGCTTGCTCTGCCCCCCCTGATGCCCCTCGCAGGGAGCTGCGGCATCCTGGGGGGGCTGGGGAAGGGATGCCCGCTGCGTGGCCTCCAGCCAAGAGCCGGGGGTGCTCCCATCACCCCGGCAGCGATGCGCTGCTGTCAGGACGCGCTGGAGGCACCGCACTGGGGGGGTCGGTTCGGCCTCCCCCCATCGATGCTAACGGCGCTCCCGCGCTGTAATGATGCACAAAGGGAGCTCGGGCAGAACGGGAACGCGCTGCGCTGCGGGGAGCAGCCGCAGTGGAAGCCTCAGCACCGCAAACGCTGCGGGCTGCGAGTGCTCCTTGGCCCCGCTCCCCTCGGCCTCTGCACAAACTGCTCCCGGGCTCCTCTGCAGCCGACACCGGATTTTTTTCCCTTTAAACCCAGTTGAAATCACTGCTTGCTGACAGCTCGCCCTCCCCGAGGCCGCCGAGCACCGCGCAGCACGGGCAGAAATAGCGGTGCTGCTCCCTGCGGCCCCTCCCCGGGCGAGGGGGGCCGGGGCGCCCCGGGGGCTGCGGGCATCATCGGGGAGGCTCAGCCGCCCGCACCTCGGCTGCTGGCCCTTCCCTGCCCACCCTGCGTGCGGGCAGCCGCCTCCCTGCACCTCCCCGCTCGGCCGTGGTACCGCATCCTCCTCCCCGCGCTGCCCGTAGCGGGGCGGGGACACGGGGAGCGAGCGGCGGTGACCGATGCGAGGGGCTGATTGTCTGTATGGAGATGCTGAAAGGGGTCGCGACTCTCTAAGTGCTCGTCAGGATGAAGGATGACAGCCCCAGACACCGAGCCTCTTCCCTCCCCTCCTCTCCCGCTGCTAATGAGCGCTCGGGCGGCCAGGGCTGCCGGTGCTTTTCGTTTATTTTCCCTCTGTTCTTTCCCTATTTATTTGTTTAATTAATTTATTTATTTTAGCTTT
>VZRW01009673.1:183937-289044 GCA_013398125.1 Aegotheles bennettii
GTTGGATCCCGAGCAGTTCGCGC
The DNA here is from genome assembly GCA_013398125.1 of Aegotheles bennettii. Taxonomy (NCBI): domain Eukaryota; kingdom Metazoa; phylum Chordata; class Aves; order Caprimulgiformes; family Aegothelidae; genus Aegotheles; species Aegotheles bennettii. The sequence continues at coordinate 183,961 of VZRW01009673.1, forward strand.
TCAGAAAATTTAATTAGGCTCTTGGACGAAGCCCGAAAGCTGAGCCTGCACCAGCCCCCGCCCCCCCCCGGCCGCTCTCCGAAAGCCACTTTGCAGAGGGCTGGGGGGACAGGACCCCCCGGGATTGCCCTGGGGCCGTTGCCCTGGTCCTGGGGGCACACAGCCCACCCCAAAAATATTGTTTGTTCCCAAAGGAGGAAGTGGGATGGAAAGGGAAGTGCGTGTGTCAGGAAAAGCCTCTCCCCAGCTGCTTTTCCCCCAGTCTGCAAAATGAGCTGCAGGGGCCAGTGATTTCTCTGCTAAACTGCAGCAAATAGCAATGGCTATATCCTCAGTTCGCAGCCGCAGAAAGGAGAGGGGGAGCACCTGGCTCTGCCCCCAGCAGCCCCTCGGATACTTGGTGTGCAGAAGGCTCGGTAGTGGCTGGGTGCTGGCGTGGGGTTGACCCCAAGCCTGGGGAATGGGCTCAGGGAGCAGGAGGAGGAGGAGATCTCTCCCAGCCTGGGCTGCTGCTCTTCCCGACAGTTTGGCTTTCCTGCCTTTTTTCCATGCCTTTCAGAAATGAGCTTTATCTGGCTTTGAAGGTGTGATTCTGGGGACATTGCCTTCAAAAAAGCCAACCACCACCTCCTGGCCTGCGGTGACACGAATGCCTGGTTCTCCCACGCTGCTGCCAGCGCCTTCCCGAGGTGCTGTGGAGGGTTCCCGGACAGTGCCAGCAGATGGGCACACGCCACACACCCACTTTCCACTGTCAGAAGGCATGGCGGGGTTTCTCCCTCCCCTACCTTGTTTGGGAAATAATTGGGGTCTTTTAAGTCCCTGCCTTTTTGGATCATTTTTCCCCTCCTCCTCATTACCGAGCAGTAGGATGTGGCTTGCTGTTATTCATGACGTGATCTTGCATCATAAGAGCTGGAGCAAGGAGGAGGTGGGGCTGGGAGGGATGCAGCGATGCCCAGCAGTGGTACCCAACAGTGGTACCCAGTAGCAGATGCTGGGCTCCAGCCCCCCAGGCAGCCCCCTCGGTGGCCCCAGAGCCAGGGGACCACGTTGGCCCCCTCTTCATGGTACATTAAACGAGTACGTGCTCAAGAAAGCACCAGCACTGCCTTCCCCCAGCACTAGCACAGCAATACTTCCAGAGTGAGCAGACATCCATAAACTCCTCACCAAACTGACAGGTTGGGGGTTTTTTTCTACTGTAAAACAAGTGAAAAATACGCCAGGCTCTTTCTTGCCTCGCTCTCCTTTTTTTAAAAGGATCGGTTAGACACAGGGACTCCAGTGGGAATAAATGCAGATTTATGTCCCCACCAGTCGGATCCTTACACTTCCAAAGTACTTAAAACGTACACATTTTAACTTGAAAAATTACCAGGTTTGTCTAAAGGAAAATTTCCGACATAAAACAGGAAACTCATTTGAAGGGAGAAATTCTCCAATGAAGCGAACCCAGGCAGTCATAAAAAAGTTAAACCAGGCATAAAGGGAAATGTCAGATGTGTGGGAGAGCCAGATGTCTCTCTAGTTTTTCTCTTTTTTTATATATTTTTATAACCTAGACCAGATTATAGGAGACTATATGAATGTCTCACACAGGGAGGGGTATGCGGTGAGAGGGGGAGAATTTCACTTCCAGCCTTTAACTTGATGTAATGCAGAGCGCTCTACAAAGAAAAACAGTTTTTTATTTCTAAGTAAAGCACTTTAGAGTGACACATTTATTGCTGGCAAAGAATTACTCAAATAAGAGACATTGTCACCTATTTATTTTAAAAGCTTTTTATTTTTTTTATTTTTTTTGAGTTTGGGAAAAGAGGAAGATCAAAACACCTTTCCATTCTTCTCAATATTCCCCTAAAAGCTTTCAAATAAAATGGTTTTATGTGCTCCTAAGCTGCTTTTCTGGTGTTTCCAGGGGTCTGTGGGCACCAGGGACTCTTCTGGGGACCCAGGGGTGTGTGTGGGATGCAGCCCAGAGAGCCCCGCCAGTCTCAGGAGGGGTTTGCCAAGGGTTGCCCACCTGGGTTGTGCCCTTGCCACTCCGCTGAAGTCATGAGAATATTTTCCAGGCTTCCCACATGACGGGCATGGCCAGGCCAGGCTGAACACATGGGCACTGAGCTCCTGGACCCCTGGGACAGCTTCAGAGCAGCCTTTGTGCCTCTTGCTGCTGGAGCCGGCGTTCCCAGCTGCCTGTTCCTTGCCACTGGCAGTGCCTCCATGAGCAGCTTCCAGGAGAGGGAGAGAAATGGGGAGCCCAAGGCTCTCCCGGCTGGGAACTTGGCGACCTGGAAACAACACAGTGTGCAAGTTGAGCAAAGCATGGCGTGCTGTGCCCTTCCCTGGGATGCTGTGGTATTAAACATGTGCTCACTCGTACCCAGAGCAGTGTGAGGCCCCTGAGCCACTCCTTGGTTTGCAGAGGAACGGGAGCAGAGGAGGGGGAGAGGGAAGGGGAGATGCTGCGGCAGGTGCACGGGCAGGGATGCGATGGGGAGGGATGGGGCTGGCCAGGTCTGTGCTGATGGTCGGGAGCTGGTGGCTGGCAGGAGAGGTTTCGGGGTGCTGAGAGACTTTGCCAGCCAGGAGACCCCACGGCCCCGTGCGGGGGAAGGCGCTCAGGCTGGCAGCACGTCCAGACATTTGGAAAGCTGTGAGCATTCCTACAAGGTCGGGTGATGTGGAACACCTCATTACACTGCTCAGCCACTGAGCTCTGTCTGTAACCAAGGCCTTTTAATGTCAGCTCCTCCAGCTGAAGCAGCCGAGCATTAGCATACCTGTCAAGGCTGCCCGGTTCACCTCTCCGACGAGCACAGTTCAAGCCCCTTCCTTAGCCCATGGCAGGTCTCCTCTCTCTCTTGTGAGAAGAAGGAGAAGGAAACCAGATCTTTCCCCATCCTCTCTGTTTGTGTGTGGGGTGGTTTTACGATGCATTAAATCTGCTTGACCCCACGGCACTGGAGCACAGAGCCAGTGTGGGCAGTGGTGACTGGCAGGGGGGCTCGGGGCAACCCCCTTTGTGTTGCTGACCATCAGCCTGAGAGGAGGACATGGACCAGGCAGAGATGTGGGAGGCCACGGACAAGACCTGGGCTTCAACCTTGGCCTGCCCTCCCCTCTCTGTCTAATGCCAAATACCCTTTAATTTCTCTGTGCAGCACTGCATTTGGCATTTCATTAGCTTTTCATCTCAGCTCCTTTCTTTCCCCTCCTAGGTTCTTCCATTTCTCTTGCTCCCCCCACTTCTTGTTCCTTGCTTCCATAATTGGATCATTTGCAGTGGAGTTTGAGAAACAAAAGGTATTGAAAATGCAAGCATCCAAAATTATGTGTCAAGCTCAAAAAAAACCAGGATGAAAAGAAAATCTGGATCCTCTTTCTTTGCATTCCAATTTATGAATCTGCAGAACTCATTGGTTTCCCATGTCTGGGGTTTTTCCTGGGTCTGTGGAAACTGGAAACCTGCTTGTCAGAAGAGCTGTGGTCGGTTGCCTCCAGTGGCCGGGGATGGACAAGAAACCACGATGGAAAAGCCCGTGGTAACTGCTCTAAACCCCTCTTCTCTTCATCGGGTGAAGCTTTACATTCAGGCCCAATGCTTTTCACATGGGTCCTTTAAAAAAGATGAGCAATTATTGTCTGGAAGGGAACGAATGGAGTTTTTAATGTGGATTACTTGTGCTCGGAGCGAGTGGCTCCTCGCTGATCAGGCAGCGCACAGAACACTCCCAGCAATCCATGGCAGCAATTCCCAACCTCCAGCTCCCTTTGTGGAGGAAGGGAGTCGCTGCCATTCCTGCTGCCATTCCAGCTCTATCTCCAGAGCTCCGGATGGAGCCTCTAGACCTGTCCCCAGCACGGAGCCAGCCGGGGTGCCCGTGGGCAGGGACCGAAGGGGGACGCTGGCACGGGGGGGCTGTGGCTGAGACAACCTGCCGGTGTCTGACCAAGGCTCAGACCAATTACTGCTGGCATGAGCCCAAGCCATCCATCTCAGCAAATTTCCCTCCAAGGACCGCCCCATTAGTGGCAAATAACTAATTATTGCTGTCAGCTTTAATAAAAAAACATTAGTTGAAAGATATTCCCCCCCCCACTGCCCGTAACTTTCCAACGCTGTATAAATTATTGGAGTCAAAACTAACTTCTAAACTGAGTAATTCCAGACATTTGTCAGACTCCAAGAAATGCTTTAATTAGCATTGGTTAATAAAGTGTTTAGGTAATTAGGGGAACATTTGTCCTGCCTGTGCATTTTTTTTTTCCTTTTGCTTATGACAACTCAAAAAAATGGAGTCCAGGCTTCAAATCACCCCTTTCTGTAATGTAACTGCTGTCTGCTTTTGCTTGCCAGCCCCAGGTGGCCGGGAGGAGCATCCCGAGTGCAGGGGCAGAAGGAGTTAAGGGCAGCCCTGGCTGGTGGAGGGGCACAGCTGCACCCTGTGAGCAGCGTTTGCAGGCAGAATTAGGGCTGCCTGGCTATAAAAGGGCTGATGCTGGGGGCAGCTGGGTTCTGGCTGCCTGGGAGGGGGTTTGTGTGCTGGAGAGAGGGACAGTTATTTTTAACAGCCTTTGGTAACAGGGCTTCAGCGAGGCAGCAGCCAGCAGTGCTTTCCCTGGACAAGGCCATGGAGACGGCAGGGCAGCGATGGAGCCCAGGAGGTGAGTGTGGTGTTGGGCACAAAGGTGAGAGTCTAGGCTTCTCCTGAGGCTTCCACTTTGTGTTTGTGCTGTAGGAAATTCTTCTCTGCTCTTGCAACAGCTTCTTCTGCCCCTCTGTCACTGGGTCTCCCACAGTGGTTTTAGCAGCCAGCATAAGCCAGCTCAACTCTTGCCTTTGCTTGGTGGAGAGCAGAGGTGTTCAATGGATGCTCAGGTGTTAAAAATTTAAGGACTGGTTAGTCTTGAAGATATCCTCATGGAAAGGTCTTCACTTTCTGAGTTTAAAAACACCACGTAGGTGTACTTCACATCTTGCCAAGCCTTTTTAGTGAGAGCTGAAACCCATGGCTGCTGCTCTCTGCACTCCCCGTCCTTTGTCCTTTAACCCATGGTGAGGTGTCACTGCTCAGCACAATTGGCTCTAATAGCTCCCCAGGTAGATTCAGAAGAGCAACGAGTTGAACATAAAAATCCCTTTATTATTGCCTTTTTACTTTTATATACCCATCAAGCTTTCATATTTAATCTCCTACATCACAATAGCTGATCATTTTTAACATTTGACATTGATAAAGTGCCCACTGCTATTATTCTGACATGCTATAAAACATTACACCCATTTGCAATAGAAAAGGCAAAGAATCAATACTCAGCCCCATTTTCCAGCGCGGCAGTAAATCACAGGGAGCCTAACAAATTGTTTTAAATATAAGCACCTTCAGAACCAATAAAGAACCCGACCGATCCCTGTCCATTGTCATATCTGTCAAACATCTTTTCTGTTAAATAGGCACGTGGGTGTTCACCCCAAAAAGGCCCCCAGGAGACAGGCTGGGAGCTGAGGGTACTTGGTATAGGATGTGCCCCGAGTTCCTCTGGGCAGCTGGCTGAGGTGTCAGGGATGTCTTACAGCTTCCCTCTGGCAAGGGTGAAGGTTATTGAGCCCATAAGCTAAATGAGGTTCAGGAGGTGATGTGCTTCACCCAGGGGTACAAAGACAATTGGTGCCCCCGCTTGGCCCTGGCTCTGGAGCTGGGCTGTGAGGTCAGTCCTTTCCGGAGGCGGCACAGAAAATGGTCCCAGATTGCTTATTTTTATACCCATTTGTTGCTGGAGTGTGGTGAACTCGCTGTGAGCGTGGGTGGCAGTGTTTGCCCCAGGCATTGCTCCTGGGGATGGTGTTGCCTTCTTTGTCAGGTCCATGAGCTTATGAGTCCCCAGGTCAACCCCTGCGTTTGCTTCTCGTGAGTCGTGTGCGTCCCCGGGTAACCTCTGCCCATCCATCTGCTCCCTGTGCACTTCTGCCTGGTGGGCACTTAGTCACAGAAAGGTAAAACAAAAAAAGAGTGTGTGTAATTTTACGTCTGAGATGATGTAAGCCTTGTGTGCATAGTTTAAAAATGATTTTGGCACGTCTGCTGTCAAATAGCTCCTAAATAATACGGTTTACCTGGGTTGACTGATTTATAGGAACCTGGCTCCCAGACCCCAAGGATGACATTTTAAACACATCTTCCTTTCATTTGTAAGGGATTAAATGAACATGTTTTGACAAGATGGATCATATGGGGGTTCAGATGATTTCTCTTTGTGGCTTCAATCTATAGCTTGTAGAACTGATAGAATATTATTGTGTCTCATTAAAATAATGTATGGCTGGCAGGTGCTGCTGCACGCAGGAAAACAAATGTTCGGGGAGTTCCCTCTGCTGAGGCCGCCCTGGCTTGCAGAGAGGCGATGGCAGCGTGGGTGATGCTGCTGCTCCTGCATCACCTCCCGCAGAGATTCACTTGGTCCTTTATTAGACATGAATTTAATGCGTGCTCCTGGATGCTGCCCTCCGAAAGGATTGCTCTGAGCTAAATCGTGCCATTAACGTCAGCTGGGAGTGGGAGGCAGATTCCAGTGCCTCTCTTTCTCTGCAGGAAAGGTATTCCCTCTTTAGCTATAATGCTCCTGTTATTGTTGCGATAACGACATTTTGAGAGGGGGTTGTGTTGCTGCTGTGCACGGGTGCTGGTGGAGATGCTCCACTGGGAACGGAGTAGGAGCATGGAAGAAAACCTGTGTTTCTTCTGCCAGCTGAACGCAGAGTCAGCAGAAGGGGCCGCAGGGCTGGGCTGGTCCCAGTTCATCCCACTGGTGTTTTCCTCTCCTGCTAAGTCACAGCCATTCCCAATGTAGACATGCGGCCAGATGGGAATGGGAGAGGACTTCTCTATCCTGTTCTTCTAGACATGACTCATCTCCTTCCCAGCTTGGTCCAGGCTTAGGAAGCCGTTACCCTTGGAGGGCAGGTGAAGGCAGCAATCTTCTAGGTGTTCACTGGCAATTTGCATTGCTGCATTATGCATGGGCGGAAAAGCCAGAAATAAAGTACAAGGAACAGGAAATCATTGTGGTGTTTTTAATCTGAAAGGTGAGATCGAACTGCTGTTTGTAGGCTCCCTTTAATGGCCCCTCAATTGGTAATTAGTGTTATATTCTCACACATCTTTAATAGAATATTGATGCTGTTGGCAGAGATATAATCCCAGTGTCAAGAGTAATTCCCCTCTTTCCAGCGCGTTGCACTTATTACATACGGGCCCAGCAGAGCCGGTCGTGAGGCTCGGCTGATGTATCTCAAATCAATTAGATGCAGCACTTCACCATGAGTGACTTGGGGTACGTCAGAGAAATGCATATTAATGAGTTGCTTTGGGAGCGTGAACTGCCAGGGAGGAGGTGCAGGCTCAGTCTGAGCACTGCTGGCTGCTTGGTTGGCTTCAGGGGGTCCCCAGGGATCCAAACCATGTCCTTGGAGGTATAGCCAAGGTGGGCAGAGCTCTGGGTTCATTTATCACAGCGCCTTTGGTTTCCATTTGAAGGCAGGTGAAACAATAATAAATACCAAGCAACGAAAGTTCATCTCTATCCACAGCATTGTAATAGATGGGAAGTTAAACAAAAATCAATGCAGACCTGTGAATTCCAGTTGGCTCTCGAGCCCTCCATGGAGTTAAGCTGGGCCCTGGTGGGATGCTGGGCATTATTCCCGTGGTGTGGGGAAGCTGCACCTCCACAGCAGCCGCTTGGCTGGGCAATGAGCATCAAATCCTCAAATTATTTAGCTGAGTCCATTTCACTTCTTCTAGCTCAGGCCTATTAGAAGAATTGCTTAATGAATCACATCCCATCTCTTCCCGACGTGCAGGCACACAGGCAGGATCGGGAGGATAACAGGGTCCTCCCACCAGCACCTCTCCAGCAGCAGCAAAGGCAAAGGGGGATGGATGCTTCCCCCGCTCTCTGCCCGCTGAAGGCTGCAGTGTTCCTGGCACTTCCTCCTTCCCCTTGGCTGCAAACGCCCGAGCCCTCCTTCCTCTCACTCTCGCCAAGGATTTCTCAGCCATCCTTCAAGGGTGCCGGCAGCCCGGGGCGCTGGAGTGCAGACACATCCTTCAGCTGCTCTGACGGCCGCGATGCCTCGGCTCTGGTGTGCTGGGAAGGGCTTTCAGCAGGGCTGTGCTGTGGCAGTGGGGTCCTTAACTTAACCCCAGCTTCCCTCTCTGCTCCCCGAGCCCCCAGTGCACAGCGAGCTCCCTGATGGCTGCCAGCCCTTACCTGTCCCCCAGACCAGCCCCGCGTTGCCCTCTTGCCGGGGTGGCACGTGCTGCTCTGATGGATGTGTGTGCGGGAAGAGCGCCGCATCCCAGCGGAGCCACACTCTGTGTGTTCCTGCTACATCCTAATGTCAAATATCAATCATGCGTGAGAAACACAGCCTGAGAGCAAAGGACAATTCAGGAGAATGGGGGGAGTTCAGACCTTGTGAGAGACCTGGTCCCTACGGAGCAGGATGGTGCCAAAATGGTGAACCCCAGCAGTGGTTCCTGAAAGGAACTGGGTTTCTGTGGAAGCTCAGCACCTCTGTTTTCCCCTGGGATGAGAAAATTTGATTAGTGCAGAAACCGCTGTACCGAGACAGCCGTAAACAACATCCCACACTCAAGCTCAGTGTAAGTACCCCCAACCCCTGCAAACTTCTGGATTGGTAGAACAGCTTCTGGGGAGCCTTTTGGGACAGCAAGGACTTCTCTTCTCACAGGACCTCAAAAGTCCTTCTCTGACTCCTGTACCAACTCTTCCTTGTCCCCCCACTTCCTTCCACCAAGGGGAGCTGCAAACCCATCTCAGAAGGGAGGATGGTTCAAACGTTGGGCTCGGGCTTGGGCTCCTGTCTTGGCCACAGTGCTGTTCCTCCCGGGACCATCCATCCCTGCTGCCATGCCTCTGGAGCAGGCCCTGTTCCAGCCTCACCCTCTCTTCACATCCAGCGTTGTTCCCTCCTTCACCCACGAGTCCTGATTTAGAGATGACCCATGGATGCCTCCTCTGACATCAGCCAGCATCAGGCCACCTCCCCCAGCCTTGTGCTGGAGCAGGCGCAGTAAATCTGCTGGGGCTTCGCTGCCTCCATCTGCGCAGCTCCCTGATTTATTTCTTTCTTCCCTTCCAGCGCGTTCAGCCTCAATTAAGGAAAATAGCTCGGTGTGTGTCTGCATGACAGCCCCAGTCCCACTGACGTTTGCACTTGAGCACGGTGTTTTGAAGCACCCTGCTGTAGGGGAACCTTGAAATAGCCTTGTTTCCATTTTGTTGCGTGTCAGCGCCGATGACAAGGTACAAAACTCTGGGAGACGGAGCGAGGAGGCCACGCATGCACAGGCTGCGAATCCATTCCTCTTCCTACAGAAACCCCTTCGGAGAGCTCATTTGTCTCCTGTGCTTTCTGCAGCGCCCTGAGGTTCGGTGCCCAGGCTCCCTGGGTGTGGAAGAGCAAGCCTGTGAAACCAGGTCCTCACGACAAGCCCTGAAAGCAGTCAGGCTGGAAACGCTCACGCCGTTGCCCAGCACACACAGGGCATGAGCCATGGCAGCACGTGGGGTGCTCTGCTCCAGAGGGATGTGGTGTGCACAGCATCCCACCGACCTCCAGCAGGATTCACAGCCCTTGGAAAACTGGGTCCATAGTCTAAACAAATCCCAGAGGTGGGATACGGCAGATGGGAGCCACAACCAGGAAATAGCCGCTTCCCAAGGCCCCCGGTTCCAAAGCCTGGGTGTATTTAAGTTCTAATGAAACACCAGCAATCAGAGATCTTTCCTTCACAGACACAGAAGTGTCTGCGCTGAGGTCTCCTGGCTAATGATGGCGACGCGCATTAGCATACATTTTCTTGAGAACGGGACTGTCGTCAGGCTGGCCTTGAAAGCTATTCCCAGTATTTACAGCTTTTATGAGGCCCCCTGGGAGGGAATAATCTTAAAGTACTGCTGACACTGCTTGGAAGAGCTGTGAAAAACATCCAGTGCTGCCTCCATCTATCTGTGGTTCGTAAGCACCCGCTCCTGCTGCCGGATCTCCTCTGCCACGGCAGCAGGTCATGGCAGGAGTGGCTCTGGTGGCACCAGCAGACAGTGAAGGGTTTGGGTAGGGTAGGGGCAGCAGTGGGTGGAAATCTGCAGGAAAGAAAGCGATGTCTCCATGCAAATACCTCTGGAAATGAGAAGGAGAGGTGTGTGAGAAGGCGAAGCGGCTGAGCTGTCTGTAAGCATGTGCTTTCCACACTGTTCCAGAAGGCACTGGTGGATTCCCAAGCCTACCCCAAAGCACGTGTTGTGTCCTGTTGCCCAGTCCTTGGGATTCTGTAACCATATCAACCAGAAGGGGAAGCAAGTGAAACTAAGAAAAGGAAAACTCGGCCTGAGAGCCCCTCTCCTGTGGATGGTGCAAACCACCCGAGTACCTGACCCAGCCTTCCATTAAGGGTGGTAGAGCTTTCTGCTTCCAAGGGGGTGTCACAAGTCCTGCTGACCTGCTGTAGCATTCTGGGAGCAGCTGCCAACCTTCAAGCTCTGCGTGTTTCTAGAAAGGCTCTCGCTTGCTGTGGTGCTGTGAAGGGGTCTTGGATCTCCTCAGCCAGTTCAGAGCAGGGGATAAGGTTTGCCCGGGGGCATGTGGAGCTGCTCCCCTCCCATGGGAGCCATGAGCTGTGCCGCTCTGCGGACACAAATACCTGTCCCATCCAGACGTTCATTGTTTGGTTATTTAATTACAACTGCGCTGCCGCTGTCATTACTTGATTGTCCTTTTTCTATTACTTAAAAACTTGAGCACAAAGCAGAAACAATCCATCCTGGCTGGGTTCCCTGTGAGTAAATGAAAATGGCAAGTTGGGAGACTCTGAGTGGACAGCTTGGACCAAATACACCCGGCAGAAAATTCTTCTAGCTCTCTGGCAGATTATTTTTAAGTGGTAACAACGGCCATGGAGATGAATAGTGGTTTAAATGGTCTGAAGATGTACAGATGTCCTTGCTGAACACACAAAGCAACCCGAGAGGAGGAACAAGTGGTGTCCCTCTTTGCAAGCATTTGCCCAAAAAATACACATGCCTGAATAGAACAAGAAATGAAAGCATTCTTGGAGCTCGTCCTGGGGGCACAGCAGTGTGAACAACATGTTTTATTCAGTGAGGAGCAGCTGCCCTAGCTGGAGCAGAATTTCAGCTTGTTGAAGCCTAATCTAGGTAAGATCACTGAAGCTTTGGAGAGTCTAAACAGCCAGAGAGCAGAGATCTCTGCTTTGTTGCAAGCAGGATGCTTCTGCAGAGGTGGTTGACCTTCTGCCTGCATCTCGCCTGGCGTGAGCCCCGTGCATGGGCAGCACACGTGGATCCTGCCCTCCCATACGGATTGTCCCGATGCTGAGTCCTCGGGGGGGTTGCTTGTGGCTGCACCCTGCACAGTCTGAACCCCCAGTGCCTCACACGAGCTGAGCTGCTGCTGCAGCTCCCTCTTCTCCTCTGCAATCCCTCCCTGACTCCCCGAACTGTGGGACCAGGGCAGGACCCTGGGACAGTGTTCTTGCTCCCGGCCTCCAGCTCAGCTGGAAACCCGAGTGTGGGACTCTGCCGGCTCCTTAGCTGCTGTTCCATGTCCTGGGAAACATCCTGATGTGTTGGAGTCTGCAGCCTGCTGCTGCTGCTCGAGGCCGGGCAGAGGAGGTCGTGACACGTCTTTATTCTCCTTTCTTCTGCCTGCTGGGATTCAGAAGATAAAGCTAGTGAAATTCCTTCTGTGCAGGGCAAAGAGCAGCACTTGCAAAGGCGAAAGCCTGGCAAATAAAATCCCTCACATGCCTGGAACACGAGGCACTGGTGCTGTGCTGGGGCTGCGTGGGGCAGGCGAGACCCCTGCGTGTGCGGAGGGTCCTGGTGCCAAGGACACGGCGTTGGTCCTCCCTGTGGCAGCCCGATCCCATCACACACGGTTCACTTCTCGGCATGGGAAGGATCCAGGTGTCCGGAGCCCCTTCCAGAGAGCCAGGAGTAATCTGTGAAGATGTAGGCAGCAAAAGGCTTGTGTGCCTGGGAAAGGAGAGAAGTGGGGGAAAAAGGGAGATTTTATTACTTAAATGTGCCAGAGAGACTCTTTAATAATGTCATTCATCTTTCTGTCAAATATGTCACATTAGTGTAGTGAAAGGGAACTCTGAGAAGATGAATTAAGACTTAAATACATCAAAATGACCTAAGGAATATTTAAATAAATGCCATTTATTTTTGGTGTAGGCTTGTTCCGTGCCCAAGCCTCTCTGCCAGTACAAAGCCTGGGAAGGATGTGTGAGGCTGTGCATGAGCAATGCCACTTCCAACAGACACGGGACTTAAAAGCAGTCTTTTCTTTGGGCCAGAGATAAGCTGGATGCAATTAGCTGGCACAGAACCATCACAAAAGCCAAATTCCTCAGCAAAGTTCCTGTGTCCCCACTGCCCCTCGCCAGCCAGGGGAAGCTCAGAGAGGGAAACGTCGCATTTCGGCGTTGGCTGCTTATAAATTCCAGTCGCTGGTAACCCTCACCCAGGCACTTCCACCTGCTGCTGCATCTGAAGGGATAAGGAGGGGGGGAGGAAAAAAAAAAAAGAAAGTTGCCTGGAGCTGCTTCTTTTTTTGCAACTTTAGGACTAAAAATAGGTTGGTGGAGCCTTTCTGTCTGTTGGTGCTGTGTGTGGGGCGGGCGCCCGCTCTTCCCTGGCACAGGAGCCAGAGCATCCCTGCTTCCCGGGAGTTATTTGTTTGTCTGTCTCGCAGCAAGGGCTTGGGTTGACTTTTAGTCCCTTTTTGCTTCTCAGCCCTAAGTGTTTCATCAGAGAGAAGCCACAGGTAAGCGCCGAGTGTAATTCAGCTTCTAGGAAATAAAGAGGCAGGGGGGATGATGCCAGAGCACAAAACTCCATGAATGCAGGATGCGCCGTGCTGCAAAAATTGAACTTTCCCTGCCATACAGTGCTCTTTGAAAGCATTCAATTATCTCCACAGGCCTATAGAAAATGTTGGAATTGCTTCCCAAAGTCTTTAAAGGCTCTCTGTGTAAAAGGCACACGGCTGGGAGATGAAAACCCCTCAAGAGCAACCTGTTTGTGTCCCTTGGGAGAGATGGGTCCATCTGGAAACACCCGTGCCTGTGCCTGCACCTTCATCCTGGTCTTCCTGGGAGCCAGCTCTGCTCCAGCTCCGGACTCTCCATGCAGATACCTGGTTTGCAAGGACAATGGTGCCATACCCCATGTCAGATGAGAAGGGGGGCAGAGGACTCCAGCCCCCAACACTTGAGGCCAAATAAAACCAGAGGAGACCCCAGCCAGTTCAGGTTCTGTGTCCTCACCTGGCACATTGGCAGGTGCTGAATTAGCCTCCAGCTGAGGTCATGAGGTTAAATGTAGCTGGAGTTAAACAGGAGCCGCCTAATTTTATGATCAATAATGACATTTGTAAGCATGCAGGAGAGGCAGAGGGCTGATCACCCGGGCTGAGGGTGGTGAGCTGGTGGCTGCGGAGGTCGGGGAGGTTTCCTGTGGCCTCCTGAGTGCCTCTGTGCACGGTCACAGTGTCACCCCCCTCTGAAGCAGGGGACACGCTCGGTCTGGGTGACCTTCTGGCTGTCACCAAAAGTCTCCTTTCTGAGTCCTCTGGCTGCAAACGTCCCCCACCGCCGGCTTAACCAAGACAAGAGGCTTTTGCTCCATGGATTATGTCGTTAGGGCAAACTGGTTTTCTAAGATCACAATTCTCCAACTATTAAACCCCAGGAGCACTAAGTCTGGCTTTGTCTCCTTCCCTAGAGCTGGCTGTTACTGGGCACACTCGTTATTATACTGTGCAGAAATCCCTTGCAGTTATTCCAACATATAATACACGTCAAAGCACAGAGACCCCCCTGCCGTGCGTGCGTGTTCATGGAGCATCATCCCAGGGTGGGGGAGTGCTGGCGTGGGATGAGGGCTCCCCTGCAGCACCCTCTGCCCCATTCCCACCTCGCCTCCTGCCTGAGACACAGAGCGTTGTTGGCAGATGTGACAAACAACTGGTCTGTAATTGGTGCAGTTTGTCAGAGGGGTCCTGGTGCACTCCTGGGTGTGTGTGCTGCAGTCGTGCTGTGGTTGGGACTCCCCTGATCTCCCACTCCTGTCTCTGCAGAATATACACGAAGGATCTGAGCACACGTGCAGGAAGGGAGCAGGAGCTCACACTTGTCCTTCACTTCCTCATCCAGAGGCGTTATCTTCCCCCCAGCCCATGCACATGGAAGCTGGGGACAATGTGACATAGCTTGTCACTGGAAGGTGTCCTGTTGGGTTCAGGTTGGGTGCCGGCTGTTCCTTGGAACAGGACCCAGCGCTGGGAGGAAGCTGGCAGAGCAGAGGCTACCAGAAAGCACATGGTTTGTGGGAGAGGTGCTTTCCAGGGGCATGTTGGGTCTGGAGGGAGCTCCAGGGCTCCTCTCCCCCTGCTGCCCTGCTGTGGCCACACATCACTGGCTATCCCTGGCTGTGCCCTCATGCCGTTGAACATATCACCAAGGGCTGTGCTGCCTCCCCGGGCACCCCCCATCACTGCCCATGGCCCTTACTCACCATATCTGCCCTTCTCTCCACCTCTTTTTCTCAGCAGAACCCCATTAGTGCCTGTGATGTATTTTCAGTCAACCTCACATAAGTTTTCCCCCTTGCATTTAATTTTATGTCTTCTCCAGGATTTCATGAGCTTTAGAATATTTTGCTTCCTTTTCCTGCGATGTGTTTTACGAGGTTTTAATTATCATTGTTTATTATTATTGTGCTTTAATTGTCTGCTTGGGTCCCTCCGAGCCCTTGAGTGAACAATTTATAAATAACGCTGGTTTTATTATTGCTATTATTTGTGTAGCTTTCCCGTCCTCTCCACATCTCCCCTCTGCCCCTTTCTCATTTACAGGCCTATATATTAAGTTCCTTCGTTTCTCCTCGTAAGTCAGAGCTGCTGAGCCTCATTGCAGAGCTCCATGGGCTCCTTTGGTTTGGTGTGTGGCTGCGGTGGGGTGTGATGGGTGGGCAGGAGTGTGTGGGTGTGAAGCCGTTTCTTCACCCTGGCAGTGTCCTGGTGCTGGCTTCGCTGTGCCCGGCCGTTCTCCCTCAGTTGCTGTCTCTGCTAATGAGTTTGCTGGCAGGAATAACTGTGTGGCTGGCAGTTTTGAAGTCAGGGCCGGCTAGAAATGAGTTTTTAGCTGACACAGACGAGGGTTGTCAGCCGGAGGCTGGTGCTGAGTGCGCGGGGAGGTGCAGTCGGGGCCGAAATCCCTGCAATGACTGAGAGATGCGTGGGAGAAAACCATAAACTTTTGCTCCCTGACAACCAGAGGAGGGAAACGGAGGGAAAACACATGTTATTGTTTGCTAGAGACCTTTTGCCGGGCTCTGCTTGTGTCCTTTCCCTGGAGGACTAAGCTGCAATCAGCACCGCACGCTCTCAAGCCGCCGGGCAGCATCCTCGCCCCCCCCGAGCCCCGGTCTCATGCCTGGCACCTCTAACAAGGGGAAGCAAATCCAGCTGGCAAACGAGCATCCCCCGCACCTCATGCTGCAGAGAGATTTTTAGAGACGGATTAAATGGGTTTTGGGAAAAAATCTTTGGGATTGGAGCTACAAATGGCTTTCTGATCAAAACAAAGTGTTCAGTTTGAAAAGCAAAGCTGTTTCATTAAGCATGTTTGGGCTTTGTTTGTTTATGGTGGAAGCGATAGGCTCGACAGGTCTGAAAATGGAAAACTTTGCAGTGTTCTTCTATCTCGGACTTTCAACAGAAAAGCAAATCCGTTCCAAAGGTGATGAGGAAGAATAGGAGCAATTTAAAAATTTATTTCCTAGGAGAAAAAGGAATGATTAGAACGATCGGAAAAAAGTTCACGTGTCTCCTTTCAGGCCAACTTCTCTCGGCTGTGGAGGTGGGAGATGGCATCTGGTATGAATAGAGTCACTCCAGGTCCTTTTGTGTCATTTGAAGCTGGAGAAGGGAGTCGGCCCGGGGATGCAGAAAGGCTTTGCTGACACCTGACATTTGAGGCAATCTGCCCTTTTCCAAAGGCCTCAGAAGTGTTTTCACGCGCGGTAGCGATAATCAGCTCCCCTGAAGTCAATGGGCTCTTTGGCAGCCCCCGTCGTGGGCCAGCGCCTCTCTCCTCATCTCAGCCAGGGATGGATTGGGTAAAATTATTACAGCAAAATAATTCCCTGTGCTAGAGAGGAGAGGTGGCTTGGCTGACACCGCCCCTGCAGAGCCTGCAGCTCCCGGCGTGTCAGGAGCAGGATGCCACGAAGGAGCCACATGGCTCTGTAGGACTGGGAGCCCAGATAGCAGAGGGAACCCTTGTTTGACATCAGACCAAACCCAGTGGCCCCTTGTGCAGTGGAGGCAGCTGGCTCAACTAATTAAATGTTACAAATTGCAGCCAGACGAGAGTCCCAGAAAACAAATAGGCACAGCAGCCAGGAGGGAAGGGGCTGGGAGAGATCCGTGTGGTTCCCAGCTCTCCCGTCTGTGTCTGACAGAGCCCCGGGTAGGATGGCACCAGCTCTGCCTTGCCTCTGCTGGGAGGCATCTCCATCCCTCTGTGGTTAATGCCTTGGGGAGGGGGGTAAATATTTGTTAGCAGTGGCTTTGCAAATCGCCACTTTGCGGGGAGGAAATAAGAGCCATCCATTTGTGCCGGCGCTATTAAAGATTTTCTATAAAGTGCCTGCATTTCCAGTACAGCTGAATGGATTTCACTGCAGAAAACTGCTTGGACAGAGAGGCACAGTGGAGGAAAATATCATATACAGTGCTTCCAAACACAGAAAAATACCCTTCCCAGCTTGCCTCTCCTTCCACCGCACAACAAACACCTTGTGACTCATTCTCGAGTGTATGGATGCATTTGAAAATGAAAGTTGGATTTGAACATTATTCATTAAGACCTGGGATTAGTTCACTTCTCCATTTAGCTCTTAAAAGCCAGCGTGCCAAGTCAGGCTAAAACACATTCTAAGGCTGCCTTGGTCACAGCACAGCTCTAACAGGCACGGTGTTTTTCTACATCGTTTCTGTATTCAGCTTTTTTTTAAAAAAGCTTAATTCCTTGCTCCTTGCATTGAATTAATCAGATATCGGAAGGTAGGTGGAGGGAAGAGAAACAACATTTTTCTTGGCAGGCACATTTAACTGGAAGGGCCGTAGCTTTTCCTGCAGACAACAAGATCACAGTGCTGAGAAGATAAAGAAAGGGGATGGAGGGCATCCCTGGAGTGACAGCCATTTGAACACCCGGCCACTGGTGGTGGCCAAAATCAAGATATTAGTACAGAGCCAGCAGGATGATTTACAGTCACACATCGATGCAGCATTCTTCTTACAAACAGGTCAACTCCCACCTTGGAAGAGCTGTTAATGAAAAGTTGCACCAGTTATTCCTATGCCTGTCAGCCGAAGGGAAGGATGCTGCTGCAGGTTACAGCTGGGGCCCATGGATATGTGCCCAGCGCTGCCGTGCACCTTCCCATGGGAGCCCCAGCACGCTGGAGAGGAGCACAGCACAGGGAATGCCTGACAGGACATGAGTCCTGCAGGAAAGCCGGCCTGAAACAGATGCAGCTCAGTTCACAGCATCCACATCTGAATTTTTAGCAAGCTTGCAGCTGGCACTGCAGCTCTGTGTGAGGCTGCAGCATCCTTGTCTGCCCCTGCCAATGGGGAGAAGCAGCCCAGCTGTGCTTCCCACGGCTCCTGGGGAGGCTGAGGCTCATTCAGGAACAGCAGGGGCACTTGGATGCAAACATATGGATGTCGCGACTGCATTTCAGTGATTACTCAGCTGTACCCACCCTTCCCAATGCCTCATTCCATGCTGGGGATTGGAGCGGCTGTCCTGGGCATAAGGCTTCTATTAGTGATTCTCTGCCTGTAGGAGATGCCCTGTAAGGTTGCATTTCTCCCAGGCTACCAGCAGAAGAGACCCTGTGTGATGGAAAGCCAGCCAGCAGCCACGTTGCTGTGCTCGGGGTGTCCAACAATCTCTACCAGCAGCTGAACGAGCCAGAGGCCAAGGTGGCAGCTCCCCTGCATCCTTTCACAGGACCAACACCTCTGTGAGAAGCACGGGCTGCTTGTGGGCAAAGAATCCAAGTTCACAGAACAGATTATTTGCCTAGCTTTGTGGATTATTTGCAGTTAAAGAGTTGGAGAGAGCGGAGCTTCTCCACACACAGGCACCAGACGGATACTCATAGTCAGGAGGTGCTGGAGCTGGGAGAGAGAAGGGGAGAAATCCCAGTGCTGGAGAGAAGCGTCTGCCCATGGACCCCTCTGCCCTCGGGCAGTCCCTGAGGCTCAGGACAGGCTCACACATGAACACCAAGCTGTAGTGATCAGCTTGGTAGGGTTTACTGCAGCATTACTCAGCGAGCTGCGGTTTGATGGGGCTGGTGCTGTGTGAGAGAGGGATTTACTGTTTGCTAACTGAATGGAGCAAGGTTTATGGTATTGCCTGTGCGTTACAGAGCATTTAATGGCATAAATACAGTTTGGTGTAAGCATCAGAGCAAGTGCTCGGGTTGCTGTGTGCTGCTTTTCCAGTCCTGATCCCTAGAGACAGTGCCTGTCCTACCAGGGAGGTGGCAGCAGGGTGGCAGAGACCTCCAGGAGTGAGGCAGGGGCCTCAGAGACACCGACCTTGGATTTATTCCTTCTCTATTCGGTGAGGGCGAGGATGGCCAGGCAGATATTTGGGGAAAAGGGTGTTCTGTAGTTGAAATTCACCATGCAGATGATCTTCCATCGCCAGGTGATTCTCTCAGCACGGTGGCGTTAGTCCTGCCCGGAGCGTGCCCTGGTCATGCAGAGTGTGCCAGGGATGCTCAGCACACAGACACGGGGTCCTGCTCCTCCTGCCCCGGCCATGCTCCAGCTCTGCCGAGCGCAGGCAGCCGGCGGTGGGTCAGCACATCGAAGGGCTGTGATTGAACCCGGTGATGAATCGCAACTTGATGACTTCCTCTACATCAATGGAGCTGAACTGGCTTGGGGAAACTGTTTGATTTAAGAAGAATAGGCCTAATTTTGGAAGTGCTTCACACCCATCAATCTAAGTGAAATTCATTTATCTGAGGCACAGCTGATATGTCTCCCATTTACATAGTATTAAGTGCCTCACAAGCCTTGATATATTGAAGCTCACAGCAGGGGAAGAGGATAGCATTGCTATCCCCATTTCGCAGGCGGAGAAGAGAATTTGCAGTGTAATCAAATGAAGTCACCAGAGCCAGAAGCAGTGTCCACGTCCCAGAGAGGCACGTGGCTCCCGGGCACGCCGTGGCTTCCGGCCGCTGCCCACGAGGCAACTGAGAACACCTTCCGGCATGGTGGCCACAGGGGAATGGACAGAAGGAGCCTTCAAAGCATTTTCCATCTCCAATCTAACACGGCTTTATGAAGTGTTTGCAATAGTGTCTCACAGGCAGGCTTGGAAGGCAGACTGGGAATCACAGCGGTATCTGATGGAAGAGATATTTAGAGGGAAGAGACATATGGCATCTTAAATAAAAAGAACCTACTCAGTGGTTAATCTCCACTTGAAAAACATCCAGGACAGGCTCGTCCATCTACCGTTGCGCTCCCCGCCACGCAGCCTGCTGCCCAAAGATGCAGACGCCGAGTTCACGCCAGGCTCTTCCCTGCTGCTGTCTGGCTGGTCCAGCCCCTCCCAAAGCCCAGCTGGAGACCTCCCTGCCACGTGGCCTGGCTGATGTTCCCCCAATGCTGCATGCACCAGTTTATGGTCTGGCTGGAGACTAAGGATGATGTTGTGAACCGGTGGCGAGGCGGGGGCTTGTGTCCATGTTCCCCCAGCCCCAGGGCAGGTGGTTGGTGTCTGCCCAGCTGCAGCTCTGGTGCCCGCAGCTCTCAGTGGGCACTTAAGACAATGAAGACATACTCGGGCAAGCACACAATGTTTGTTTGATGCCAAAAGGATCCCAGGTACCTCACAAAAAAGCCTGAGCAACGGCGTGCTGGGGGAGCCTGAAGTTTCTCTTTCTTCCTCTGGGTTCTCCTGAGGATGTGCTTCTGCCGTGATTTCTCCTTGTGGCAACCTTACTGACTCGCTGGGGATGCAAATCAAGCAGCCCAACATTTTACCCGGAATTCCAGTTATTTATACATAGATTGAAAGGGTGTAATTATGGCTGCTAAATGCGGCCCGGCAGAGAGGAGACACAGGTGTCCATCTCCTCCGAGGTTGGGGATGGAAAAGTCCACGCTGGCTCCCTGCCCGCCCCTGCGGATCAGAGGCTGGCTCGTGCTTCTGCCACCCCGCTGAGGTGGGGGACGGGGGAGCAGGAGCCTGGGCTGACGTGCGGAGCAGGGATGTGTGTAGGGTTTGGCAATTAATCCCTCGGTCTTTTGTAACAGACCTGACAGCAGCTCTCTCCATTTTTTCCATCTCGCACATCCAATCTGTTCCGGGGAGAGGTCTGGAGAGGAGAAATCAATGAATCCGATGTGTGATTGTCTTCATTTCTCCTCTGGGAGCCGGTGTTTCTCGGAAGGGGATGTCATGCCACGCGCCTGCTGTCGCTGGGTGTTGGTTGGCAGGGACAGGTTACCTGGACTGCACCCAGAGCCAGCGCATCCCTGCTGGCCACCCCCAGCTGGGGCTCCTGGCACGAGCAGGGTCCGTCCCAGCTCACGTCACGCTAATCTTGACTGTCCTGCAGATGTTGTTGTGGTTGGAAGCAGGGAGTGGACATGGGCACCAGGGGTGTTGTACTTCCCAGAGGTCCTGGGGCGGCAGCAGCAGCAGCCGTGGCCACTCCTGAGTACGCGCATGGCATCATCTGCATTAGCTGATTTGCTCTGGCCACTGGGGAAAAGCTGCTGACAGCTGATTTTGTGTCCCTGGGAAAGCACGATGCAGGGGGAGACATCCCTGGCTGCCGGCACCTGGCTGCCAGGCAAACTTCCCCTGTTCCTTGTCTGGGTGCTCAATTAGTGCCTGTCGGCAGAACAGCAATCTGTTGTTAATTACAGGATACCCAAGGAGGTGACACCACCAGCCTGGGCCAGAAGTCAAACAGGCGAACGCTTCTGCCTCGTTGTTTGTTTCACCCCGTTGGCTCAGCCCCATCTCCCCCCCCCAGACCAGTTGGGGGGCACGGAGAGGAAGCCGGTGTGTGGGGGCCACACTGCTGCCCACGGGCCGGTGGGACAGCACATTACAGTAAAACTCTTACATGCTCGAAGGGATTTCAGCTGCGGCTGGGATGGTGGGAAGGAGATTAACGGCACCGCGTCCCCCCTGGCACCGGCTTGACTGGCAGCTTGGGGAAAGAAGAGCCCACTCTAAATGCTCCCGGGGGGCCCGCGGGAGCTCATTACGGCTGGGCTGGCAGGAGCCGGCAGTTGTGCTTTGTGAGCTGTGAAACTAATGTTTATCCACCACTCAGATAGACTGGAGGCAGGGCGTGGAGCAGGAGGGACGAGGAGGACATCACCCAGCGTGCTGCAGGAGCAGACCTCGTGAGGAGGATGGGTGCAGGACCCCATCCCGAGGAGCCGGCACAAGGAGAGGTGAAGGGGTCTGCAGGGTCTCCCACCCCACCCATCCTTCAGCAAGGCTTGTTCTGTGACAACTCTGCTGCCAGACGGGCCTCAGCCCCAGGCAGCCGCTGCCTGTCTCATCTGTAAGCTGCCACGTGCTTTAACAGCATCTCCCTGATCCCTTGTAATCTTGTTTCTTTCCAGTGCTCCAAATCATCTCTCATTCCCTCCCTCCCTGGGGCAGCTGCAGAGCCGGCAGCAGCCCCACACACCCAGTAAAGGCTGGAGAGCATCCTGGCAGTGCCCATGGTGTCCAGTAAAGGCTGGAGAGGATCCCAACAGTGCGCATTAAAGGCTGGAGAGCATCCCGACAGTGCCCATGGTGTCCAGTAAAGGCCAGAGAACATCCCAGAAGCATCCACAGTGCCCGGTAAAGGCTGGAGAGCATCCCAGCAGTGCCCACAGTGCCCAAGCATCCTGGCCTGGAGCCATACCCTGGCAGGATGTCCCATGCACCTCTCCACTGGGAGATGGGCTGTGGTGCAGGGTCCACCACACATTTCTTCCTTCAGATGCCTGGGCTGAAAGACATTTAAAATTGATAAATGTCAAGGAGGAAAGGAAGCGAGGACAACTAAATATAGACATCCAAACACCTCCTTGTAGGCTACAAAAGCAGCATGATGCACACAGCCTAAAAGCCTCCCTGGACTCGAGCCTGGCAAAGTGCTGAAGGGTACCAGGGACCTGCAATTCTGTGTGGGGAGGTGACCGCTGTGCACCCACACCCCAGCCCTCACCCCGCTCCCACACACACTGTGATGGTGATGCTCCTCATCCCAACAGCAGCACACAGGGCTGGGGATGGCTGCTCCGAGCATCCCTGTCCCGAGGGGCTCGCAGGGCTGCTCCTCCCCAGGAGCATCCAACCTCCTAAATGTGCTGCTGTGGGAACCAGGGCCTCACCACCCCTGCGGGTCTGCGTGGGAGGATGGAAGTAAGAGACCTCAGGCGTTTCTGAGTTAAAAATGGATTTTCTTTCTGTTTCTTTGTTTACTTCTCCATTCTGCTTCAAGGGGAACAAAATCAGGTCCTGAAATCTCTGGGTTTCCCATGGAAAGGAGATGCTGATTTTTCAAACAGGAATCACGTAGCAGAAATAGCTGAAACCCGAAAAGAAATCCAGGGTTGTCAGTCCTCAGTATCTGTTTTAATTATTACTCTGGTGGGATTTTCTCAGAGATTATATTTCCACAGCGATAACCATTACCACTTTATTTTACAGCCTCAGCTATTCGCACGCCGGGAACGAGCAGGATTGGTGTTGAGAGGAGTTTCCAGGAGGAGTTCAAGAGCAGAAAGCGCTGGCTGTCACCTGCCCCACTTCCCAGGAGCACAACAGTGTCCCCAGTGCTCGCATCCCGGTCCTGGCTCCACGCCACCCCTCCAGCTGTCCCTGCCAAGGGGACACACCGGGGACACGCTGAAACCAAGCACCGTGCAAGGGCAGGGCCAGGAGCTGCAGGGCTGGCTGCCTCGCTGTGCTGGCAGCATCTGCCCAGGGTTAAGTTATACACCAATGGAGCGAGGGAAATGGGCTGCCAGGGACAGCTCTCGGCAAAGCACAGCCCGCATCTCTCCAGCGCCATAATTTTTGTTGGGAAGTTTTATCTTTTTAATTTGTTACATATCATGCATCGTCTGATTAATTATGGCTTCTCTGCGGGGAGGACTGGAGTTTATAGAGCTATATAGCATCAGTGTTAGCTTTATACACCCTCAAAGCCCAGAGGAAGCTCAGCAGAGTACTGCTGCGATGTTCTGTCGATAATAATGACTCAGCATTTGGCCGCTCCACGGGTCTATCAGAAGCGCTTTATTAAAACGTACCCAGTGTATGCATCGGACATAAATACAGCCCGGGGATGGGGAGTGTGTGCCACATACATATCCGTCAGTGCTGGGGCTGGAGCTGCTGCAGGCAGAGCCCTGCCTGCCTCTGCCTCTCCCTGCCTGCTCCGCGGTTCCCCGGCAATGCAGGACTTTAATTGCCACGGTGGCCTGGGATGCGTTGAGCTGCTTGGCGTGTCCTCCAGCTCTGCGGGTGCAGAAACAGCCCCAATAAAAATCCCTTTACAGCCAGATCTCGCCGTCGGCTGAGCGGGAGCCCTCTCCCTGAAGAAGCCTTCCCGTCCAGCCAGCGATATTACGGCGGTTGTATAAGTGACTGGGGAAGGGACTGCAACAGGACGAACAGTGCTGAAATACAGTTGAACATTTCCAGTGCTGAGTAAACCATATGTCTTCATAATTTGATTGTGCCCCGGTCCCCCAGGTACCTCCCAGCTCTATTGAACACCGATGGAGTTATTTAGAATCATAAATAATGATATCAAAGAGGGTCTGCTGGGTAAACAGGGTTGGTGTATAAATTGTCGGTGCACGATATTGATTGTTCTGAGCCAACTAATGAATTATTCTGTTTAAGGGTCCATGAAAACAACGCTCAGCGTTTGCCAGGCAAGGGCCCTTTGAAGAACTTGCCCCCACACTGCGGGGCTTTGCTGTCCGGCCACTGCGGGCACAAGCGTGGGCCACTGGCACTCACCTGGCACCCGTCCCCGTGGCCAGCCAGCCCTCAGCAGCGAGTGCGCAGGGATGTGTTCATGAGGGGAGCTTGCCATGGGCAATTCACAACACATTTCCCTAACCTTTGATCCTACTGGCTTCACCTTTTCCTTCTCATTTCTCATCTTCCCTTCTTCCAGCTTCCTGTACTCGGTTCTTGCAGAGAAGGGACCCAATGGAAAACCCAGAGCTGCCCTTTGGGGTGCACCAGGAGCTGCACCACTGCCCTGACCCCGTGTCAGCCACCCAAGGCCTCCCACCACCTTCTCACCTCCTCCTGCTGCCCACTGCGCTTCTCCCATCACTTGGCATTTCACCTTTTTTGGGGTTGGTGCCCAATTAATGTGGTTTTTTTTCCCCAGGGACATACTAGCTGCCTTAAGCCCTGCCCCAGAACTTGGAGAAATGAGCTGTCCTTTTTAACAGAACTTGCTTTTTTTTTCTCCTCACCCACATAATATGTTTGTTTAATTTATAGTTTTTCAATCCCTTTGATGTAAGGGACTCAAAACCCTTCCCACTAATCTCACACAGCAGGGCCTGAAACACTGAAGGTGCCAGCTGGGGACATGGCAGGGCCCCAGACAACAGTTATTGGTGTTTTGGGGGCTGAGGCAGCAGTGAGAGCTGCTAATTTTAACAGAAATTATGCCATTAAAGTGGGTTTGGTTTTTTCCCTGCTTTTTGGACTAGAGACTCACCAGAGAAGAGGAGCATCCTCTGCCTGCCATGAATACAAGGACTTGGGGGTTTTGCTGGAGGAAGAGGAGTGACAAAAAGGATGTGGTACAGGACCCCACACCTTGAAGGCACGTTACAGCTTTATGAAGAGGCTTTGCATAGAGTGTGATTTGCTAGAATAGTGTTTTCCTGCTGCCAGCCCTGCCCATGCCATGCTGTGTGCTGTGTGTCAGCAGCCTCAGCCACGTTCCCTTCCCAAGGGAGATGCTAACTGAGATGGGAACATGGCTGCAGCTGCTTTTCCGAGGGCAGAACCTTGGCTCCCCCTAATTAATACTGATTTTGCCATAATACCTTCTATTTTAGTGCATTATCTTTCCTCCTTTCCAGCCTTTGAGGTGTGATTGCTGCTCAACGTTATAAAGGCAGCCCCATTATTTTCCCTCACCGATAGAGCTGGGTCAATTTTCGCAGCCCCTTTGCCAGCCCATTAAGCATTACTGAATTCACCACTTCTCTCCAGTATGACCCTTTTTCTGCCTCCGCTCGCTTTCCCTTTCTTCCCAAAGCTCGGGAAGACACTTGCTCATAACCGTGGGTTTAGCATCCAAGAAACCTGAACATTTGCTTAAACTGAAGCAGAAATGTAAATGTTTAGGAACTGGGCAGGATGAGCCTGGCACAGCATCTTCTCAGAAGCCCAGAGAGCTTGTTCTCCCTATGGGATTTATTTAGGTAATGAAGGTCTTAGGGGCTGTGTAAGGATGCTCATCCATGAGCTGGGATCAGAGAACATGGAGCTATCCCACGAGGGGCTTTGCCCTGTGGAAACACGTGCATGCTGAGTGGGATGGAGCCGCGATGGAGCTGGGGTGGAGCCCGGGGCCGTCACCAAGCATCCTCCCAGGAGCCTGGCTGGATGAGCACCCATGTTTGGTGCAGGTGTGTGAGGATGGGAAGGAGTTAAACCAAGCCACCTCAGGACCTTACTGTCCAGCATCGTTAAGACCATTTAATTAGTGTCCCATGCTTGGCATGTTCGATAGTGTTTCCCCCCCGGGGAGCAGCACACCGGCTCACATATATTGCCTGTTATCTTTCTAGTACTCAGAGCAGAATGCTTTTTCAGTAACCTCATCAAAGGATAAGCCAGGATTCAGATAAGCTTTTCAAGGAGGAAGTCAGGGTTATAATTTTCAGAGACTTCTGAATGTCACCTCCAATTTTCGGCTCTGCCGTTGGAGTGGCCGCTTTTGGAAGCCACCCAGCCTCAGATATTGAAATGGGTGACCTGTGGACTCGGGCCTCCTCAGTGCCTGGTCATCGACAGTCTGGCAGATCCCGGAGTTGAAAGTGCCTGAGATTTCTGACTTTATAATAACGCGGTTTCTCAGAAGTGCAAATTACAGAGGAATTGGTGCTAAACTCCCCATTAACTATAGAGCCTGAGAAATCCTCAGTGTCCCAAATTACCTGTCACTTTCTCTGTAACATGGCATAATTCTGTCGTTTAAAAAAAAAAAAACACCAAGAAATGGCCATAATTTGAAGTTTCAGTGAAATTCCTAATTGTCTGGGCTGCTCGCTAGGCAGGTGAGCTGTCCCCCACCTCCCAGCTGCGGGGCAGCCTGTGCTCGATGTGACCGTGGTTCCACCCCTGGGACCCCGCCAGGGATGCTGTCCCCTTCTTCAGTCTCTTTAGGGTGCTGGGAGCTCTTCTGCAGAGCTCAGCATGGGGCTGAGGATGTTCTCAAGGATGCCCAAGAGTGTGGGTATGAGCTTGAGGCTCAACACACTGGAGGGAGAGGGTGGCAGGGACACTCCAGCTAAGGCTCACTGGAGGGTTAAAGCAGCTGCTGTGGCTACAAAGTGCCCATGTCTCGTGGGAGAAACCAGCTTAGCAGAAAAGACTGGAGTATGGGGAGGTGGGTGGTTTGCCAGAGCAGAAGATGGAGGACAGATCCAGGAATTAGACTCCGAGCTGGTTTCTCGAGGAGGATGCTCTGTTGTGATTTAGAAATGTCTCTCGGCTGTTTCCAAGACCACGCTTTTAACTTTTTACCTAGACCAATTAAAAAGCACTTCTACATAAATATGGAGGGGGAAAACACAAATAAAAACCAGTGGCCCAGATGTTTTCTTGTTTGTACAGATACCTGCCGGGGGGCAGCAGCCAGAGCTGCCCTTGGACCTGCAGTTTCTGCCATGTCTCTGTGCTGGTCCCCAGCTGCAGATGTCTCTCCCTCCCCCTGCGTTTGTCTGATAGAATTCCTCTAACTTCCAAATGGCTGGTTTGGGCTTATCCCAGCAAGGGAAGAAAATCGGGTCCCTGGGGTCTCAGACACACACTCTGGCCTCAGTTGTTCTCCCTGTTGATGGCAGCACCGTTACCCTGGGACATTCCCAGCCCTGTGTAAGGGTAGCAATCCAGTTCATCTCCACTTCCACCCTCACTCCCACCGCAGTGAGCCTTGGCTGCTCTCTCCAGCCTTCCCTTACCATCCATTTCCCATTCTCCAGCCCCCTCCCTGGCTTTCCCAAGGCTTCCCTGTGAGGGCCGGGCACACAGGTGAGCTGGCCCAGCCCATCCCCAGCTGCTCCTGCTTGGGGATAAAAGGGGGTGCAGAGCAGCAGCAGCTCCCTTGGGCTCAGCCAGGGGCTGGGTTGCTTTGGTGCTGCTGCTCTGCCTTGGGGATGGACAAAGGTCCAGAGAAGGACCACAAAACTGCTCAGAGGCTTGGAGCACCTGTGCTACGAGGGAATGCTGGGACAGTTGGGATTGTTCAGCCTGGAGAAGAGAAGGCTCCGAGGAGACCTCATTGCCACCTAAAGGTAAGAGAGGTGGGACAGGCATTTTAGCAGAGCCTGTTGTGACAGGGCAAGGGGTAATGGTTTTAGACTGAAGGAGGGGAGATTTAGATTGGATCTAAGGAAGAAGTTTTTCCCTATGAGGGTGGTGAAACACTGGAACCAGCTGCCATGGGGCTGTGCTGTTGCCCTGGGGCTGTCTCCTCGCAGGAGCTCTGGTTCCAATGGGGGTCAGGGACCCTCGGTGCTCCCTCGGGAGGCTCAGCCAGGTGTCAGGGGTTGGAGTTGGCTGTGCTGTACTCTCAGAGGTGGCTGTTGCTGGGGCTCAGCCAGGAGGGGTGCTGGCAGGCACCCAGGCTCTTTACCCCAATGTGCTGTTCAGGTTTTAGCCCCGGAGGAAGCGTTTCTGGTTGCAAAAGGATGTCAGCCAAGA
Organism: Aegotheles bennettii; assembly: GCA_013398125.1. Lineage (NCBI taxonomy): Eukaryota > Metazoa > Chordata > Aves > Caprimulgiformes > Aegothelidae > Aegotheles > Aegotheles bennettii. Next base: position 212,118 of record VZRW01009673.1, read on the forward strand.
CCTCAGCACCACACTGAGTTTGGCTGGGACGGTCCCTGCAGAGGTGATGGGGTGAGGGAGCACCCTGCCAGCTCCATGTGAGGGTGTAGGGATGAGCCTGAGCTGTGCCAGTACCCAGGGCAGAGCTGGGGCTGCAGGCAGGGCAGCTCCCTTCCCCAGGGAGAGAGGTTGGGAATCTGCAGACGTTCAGAACAGCAGCTCTGGGACAGAGAGCTCGACGGTGGCTCCGTGCCTTTTCTTCCCCTCTCTATTTTTTTTTCTTTTTCCCTCCTGGCTGAATCAATAATTAAGCATATTCTAAGTAGTGCAGTTTTGCTTGATGGGGTCCATTTGGCTTGTGCATTAGTTGGAAATGAAATATTTAGAGGACAGAATATAGTAATAAAGCCAAGACACATTTTCTGCTAGAATATTTTATTTATTTTGTTTAATAATGAGGTTCTGTGTCTGTCTCTACCCCCCTCTGCATCAGTGGCTTTCTCCTCTTCCCCTTTCCTTTGGAGGCAGAAGATAATATCCCCCTTCTAAAAAAATAATAAAGTCAGGCTTGTCTAACAAATCGGGTCCTGGGCTCTGATGTTGTAAGTGTTCAAAGGAGTTTCCCAGAAGGCTGAGGGAGAGGAGTAACCTGGCATCTCTGCACCGATGCTCCTGCTAACCAGTGCTCTGCCTGCAAGGGCAAAGCAGAAGGGATTCCTTTGCTTAAAACTATTTGCTTCCCCATGCAAAACCATTAACCGTTCCGTGGGAAGAGAAAGGATCCTTTTCCCAGAGGAACACAACCCTCCCTGCACAGTCTGCTCCTCTGTGTCTCTCTATTTCCACTTGTGAAATACATCCCAATCCGTTTGGGGCCTTTGCCTTGCCTCTGTCTGCCGTGTCGAGGGGTTTGCAAGGATTTATCCCCTAGGGGATGTAGTGACTAAATTAATGGTACTAATGGTGAGGCAGGGAGAAAGGGCTGGGTGCCTTCAGAGGGCTGTGGGACCCGATGGCACTCTCAGATCTTCATGTGGGTGGGAAGTGGCTGCTCTACCCTAAGGAACTCTGTGTGGCTTCAGTCTTTTCCCCCCATTCTGCTTTTGGGATGTAAAAGCAAATGTAAATCCCTGAAATAGAAATTACTCCAAGGAAATTCATATCATGTACGGTGAAGCGCTTCATCCCGACAGCTTCAAAATATTTCACTGAGATTTTGATCTTCTCTTCAAAACCTGTTTACAGTTAAAAAAAACCAGTGTATGTATTTGAAATTGTGTGTGTATTTGAAATGGAGTATTTCTCACAGCAGCCTAAGTGTGTAGAAACTCTTCTTGTCTGAAAAGCAAATGAAGTTTTCCATCAAAGGAAAGAAACTCGGAGCTTCCTTGGCTCCGGGCAGGACTGGGGGGAGACAACTGGTCCTGTGGGAGGTCTGGGCATGTGTTCTTGTTCATGAATTTCTGCTGGGGCTGGGTCATGGTCTTTTCCTCGCTCAATAGGGTCTTGGTCAGGACCCTGTGGGGTTTGTGATGGTAGCTGAGCTGGGTTATGGCTCCATGGCTCTTGGTTTTTCCCAGGCTTGGGTTGCAAGAAGGGTCTGTGGTCCCACCTGGGTTTATGCAGGTGTCAAAAGGCATTTTCTGCTGCTAATACCAATCCCCAAAGCCTCTCAGTCATTGCTTTTGCTCCACAAAGGTGTGATGAAATCAAAAATACAAAAAAATAAATAGCAAAGAAAAATCCTCCAGCCTTCTGTTTCAGGTGTGAAGGTGCTGAAGATAACTAATTACTGGCACAGCTTGCCTCTCTGAGCTCTTCTGCTCCTCAGATAAACGTTTTGTGTACATTCAAACTCAGAAATTACAAAGAAAGCCGAGCCGTGTTGATTTGTTCGGGATCTCACTGTGTTTGCCAAGTCAATCCATTCATCTTCAGTAAATTAGGGGTGCTGAAAACTGATATTTTTCTAATATTTGCTGAGGCTGGCGCCTCGTGCTGTGTGCTCCTGGGAGGCAAGGCTTTCGGGGGAATTTAATCACCGGCTCTTAGGACTTCCTCGGCTCTGCAGGTGGGGGCCACACGGAATTGAGCAGTGTGCCAGTGCCTTCCTGGGGCCCGATCCTCAGGTGGCTCCTGCAGGGATGCTGCTCCAGGCAAGGAGCTGTGCTGCAGACCCCTGTCTGTCTGTCCTTCTGCAGCCATGGTGTGTTGAATCTCAACCCTATTTCGGGCAGCCCAGAGGGAGTTTGTTTCCCTTTCCATACTGGTACTGGCAAAGCCATCCTGCAGACACAACCACTGCTTTTACCTCTCCAAGCAATTTTGGTGCCAGGGCTGAGTTGAGGACGAGGGAGGGTGAGGAGCAGGGCTCACCGTTAGTGCTGGCAGGCGGGAGGAACCCTCTCTAGTTAATTCTCCATAATAGTCCTCCCATTGTTAATATTGTTGTTAAACTCCTGCATTCTCACCGAGCAAGAGCTAATTATAATAATTACCAGAGAACTCATGAACTTGTCAAACTGGTAATTATAAGCCACGGGGACTGTTATCATTAAGAGATGCCATCGGGAGGGGGAGAGGGGGTGTGGATCCTCTCTTGCTGAGCTCTGTGCCAGTGATGATGTCCCCTCTGCCCTGGGACTGGGATTGTGCTGCTCCAGCTGCCGCAGAGCCCATCCTCACCATGCCCTGGCTGAGCAGGGAGCTGGCACTGCCAGCTCCAAACCAAACAAGCAGCAAAGGCAAATGCCTGCCCAGGAACCCACCAGCAGCCCCGGGCTGGGCAGGCAGGGCTGCTGCCAGCACCCACGCTGCAGGGCTTTGCCTTGGATGGGGTGTGAGGATGCTCAGCCAGAGCTTTGTTCCTCTTGGCTTTCCCCCTCTCCTCCAGGGGCAGAGCGAGGGAGGGAGAGGAGCATCTTCCTACTCACCTTCCTGAAGGGCCTGGGCAACCTGGCTGTGAGCAAAGGGCAGGGCCAGAAGTGTGGGGTGCATCTCCCTACTCATTGCTACAAGCCCATCTCATCTCTTCGCTTCCATGTGCCCCTCACCCTCATGAGGATCCTGGATGTGCTATTTGGAAACAGGAGCCATTTCCTCAGAGGAGCTGTGTATGTAGTTGCTAGAATAAATTATGTTTCGCTCCATGTGCAATATAGTTTAGCTCCATGTGCTCATTTATATGTGCATAATTCTTCATGAAACAAGGAATAACAGCGCATTCCTGTTTTGCCTTTATTACAAGCACAAAACTTGAAATATTTTGGCTAAGTGGAGTTCTGGAGGTCTGCTTTGCTCTAGGAGGTGGCTCCAGCAGAGCCCATGGTGTGGGATGTGGCAGGGATGAAGGCAGGACCTGATCGTGGGTTAACCCAGGGGTCTCTGCTGTGCAGCCTTCAGGCATGTGGCTCTTTCCCCCAGCAGGAGGGAAGGTGGGTGCAGGAGGCACCCCTCCTCCAGCAGCATCCCATCATTTCTCGTGCTCTTGCATTCTGTGGCCAGGCAGGTTTTGGCTGGCTTCTTGGAGAGAGATGCTCCCAAGTCCTTGTAGCCACTGCTGCGGCAGAATCACCCGCGTGCCCAGCACTCGCTCTGTGGAAACCGAGGACAACTTTGATGGAAGGTTTTGTTCCCCTGGCAGCTGCCCCCACTGTGTTTGCCCAGACAGGCTCCATTCCCTGCTCCGAGCCCCGGTGGTGCTGTGCCTCCCCGGGGAGCCCTGCAGCATCACTCCCACCCCACTCTGCTGCCATCGCCCAGCAAGTCCTGCTGAGATGTTCTCCAAGTTTCCTCTCATGCCTACTGCGAGTTTTCTCCTCTGGACAGTAAACAACAAATGGTCCTTTTCACCCAGGAGATAAGATTGTTCATCTTCCAAAGTCACCGCACTTGTGATGCCGGGTCTGGAGCAGTTTGAATAATGAGCCTTCGGGAGAACTTGTGTTTCTCTTCGTGTCCTTTTCTTAACAAAGACCTGAGGCTCCCAAGGCAGTGGCAGCTCCGCCGGGCGCCGAGCATGACAGAGGCAGCTTCTGAAGGGCACAACTTACAGAGAAGATTTTCTTTTCTTCCTTCTTTTTTTCTCCTCCACTTTTCCAATTGTATTTCTGTCAGGCACCGGTGCCGAACAATCGGTCCTTTATAGAAAAATTCCCACCAGGAGCAACACGAATGCTGCGGCGCAGATCCCCCTCCTCCCTTACAGCCACTATCTTTCAGTGCTCTGCATACACATTGCAATCTAAAAAGCAAACCAGAAGTTCCCTGTGTCCTTAAATCCTTGCTTTTGTGGCTCTTGTGTCATGATTCCCACCCTCCCTTGGCCTGTCTCCTCTTCTGCATCCTCAGCTGCACCCGTGGGTCCTGCATCCCAGTTCCCCAGCCCTGTTGGTGTCCCTGCCTGCAGCCCCGCTCCTGCCTTCCTGCATCCCCCACAGCATCCCACTCCATCACATGTGGTACCCAGGCATTGGTGAAGGCAAAGAGCCCTTCAGTGCTCACTCCAGACTGTCCCTTCCAGGGCTCTGTTTGAGCACCTGCTTGGCGTGAGGCTTGTGCCAGGTCCCTAAGCTGGATCCCCATCGCCATCTTCTCCATCCCACCAGCTTGGTCTTGTCCCTCTGGTTCTTCCTCTGCACAGCCACATCTCTCTCCCCCTTCCCCTCCTGCTGCTGACTTTGTACTCTCCTCCGACTAAAAGAACTGTAACAAGAAAGATAAAGTCAATCTCACAGCATCCTTTGGAGAGGAAAAAGCATCATGGACAGATTTGGGATGTTTGCTGGCTAAATGTGCCTGGCTCCAAAGGCAGCTGGAAAAACTCCTGCCAGAGCCACATGGCTGCTCCTGCGCAAAGGGAACCCGCCATTGCCCTGAGAATGAAGACACATGAACATATGCAAATGACAAATAAAGGAAGGCTTTCTCTCAGCAGTAAGGCAGAGAAAATGAAATTCGCTCTCCCCACTTTCTGGTGCAGCTGCAGGGAAGGCAGAAATGCTTCATTTCCCAGCACCGAGCCTGCCAAGGGGGATCTGGAAACTCAGCCTGGGTTTTTCTTCCTCATGTGCCTTCCCGAGCCTCTCACCCACCAGATTTCCCTGTGTCTTCTGCAATGCAGCCAGGGCTGTGCTCCCTGCCCCGCCAGCACGGGCTCCCAACAGGACCCTGGCGGTGATGTGCAGCACTGGTGGTGGCACACAAACCCACCTGGCTGCCAAAGCCATTGGGTCCTCCTGGGTGCTAGGGAAGCTGGTGCTGCAGGAGCTGCCTCTCTCCTCTGCCCGTGGTGGGATGTGTGCTGGCCATGCCGGCCGTGCAGCTCTGGTCCCTTTCGGAGGCCGCAGCTGCCCTTGCCAGCCTGGTGCACGGAGCCATTGGAACCGCACATCAGAGCATTTAAAATACATTAAAGGAGCCCTCCCTTTGAAGTGGGAAACTATCTCTATTTAATCAGAGAGAAACAACTTTTCAAAAGATATTTTTTTCCTCCTCTTTACCTTTCAGCTGTCTGGCTTCTCCTGTGGATAGTACCATGAATAAAACATGCATATCCCAATTAAATCTTGATTTAATTTCTCTTCTTTGCAAAGCTGATGAACTCCAGTGCTTTCATAAAGACATGAGCATTAGCATTCTTTTGTGCTGCACAAGCCAGTCGGAGGAACAAGGGACTAAAATAATCACCAGCCTCTCGCTTGGCCTCGCCGAGCTCGGGAAACAAACCCTGGGCTGGGATCGTCCTGCGGAGCAGCTCCCGCATCTGGCCAAGCCCCTGGTATGAGAATGCCACCCTCGTTTATCTTTCCATGCTGGAAGCATTTCCGTTGTATCCAATGACCTTATATTGCAGCCAAATCTGAAATGCTTCTCACAGGAAAAATTGGTAAATTGTGTTTCAGCGAAGCCTAATTTCTGCCCAAAAAGCACACAGAGAAATGCCCCTCAAAAAGGTCTGTTCTGTTATTAAGAAATGAGACCCTAAAACCCAGGACACTTCAAACTTTCTTTGCTGGAGACCTTTTTCTTTTAAAAAAGTCTGTAAGCCTTCTCAGAACAAATTTCCAGAAGAAAATTGGTTTTGCCCTTCCATTTTTAATAGGGATTTTTAAAATTCATTTCCTGCGTAGCTCTATATGGAGCTGCTGAAATGTCACCATGGTGATTGTCCGCGTGACATTTCCATTCAGGACTTGAAGCAGGAAAACAAATATCTCTGCCTGGCCGGGGCGAGGGCCGGAGCTGAGGAAGTCTGGCAGGAGGGGGCTGGACCCATCCTGGTCACAGATTTGGGAGGGTTGAGCTCATTGGCTGCCCGTGCCTCAGTTTACCCACCTGCGGGATGCTGGTGGGTATGGTGCGGAGAGCCCCATCAGGGTCATGCTCCTAATGCAATGGAATTGCTGGTTTATTGCTCCTGGAGCCACCTCGTGCCCAGCCCTCGGTGCAGGGAATGGCACAGGGCGTGTTCTTCCCGTGGCTCTGCTGTGCTGAGCTGATTCACCCGCCCTGCTGATCGATGAGCGGGCTGGGCACCTCGTTTGTTTTGTAAAAATAGTGATTTATTTACACCCAGCAAAAGTTTTGCTCCGAGTTGCTTCTGATTTACGGCTGTGCTGTTGTGTATACACAGCCTTGTAAATACTGGATTTATGGGTGTGCACTGGCCTTGGCGGCACCAGCACGTGTTTCCCCACACAGCCAGGGATCCTCAGCTGCACTGGAGCTCTTTAGGGGCAGGAACTTTCCTTTGTGTCCCTACTTTTTGTCTGTACTTTGGAAAACAGCAGTCTGTCCATCCTCCTCCCCTGCAAAGAGCTCAGTGGCACAGAGTGACCCCATCGTTGTGTTTGATGGGTGCCGGCATCGTGGCTTCCTCTGCCAGAGCCAAGAGGGGAAGAAGGAGCCCCACTGTTCGTCAACAGGCAAAGGTGTTGTGTGTGGGGGGAGGGAAGCAGGGAGTAAAGTGCATTTACCTGCTCAGCTGGATAATTAAATGCTGCCCAAAGCACTGCTAACCTTTTTTCATCACAGCGTCGTTCATTATAAAGCCAGAAAGAATTAGCTATGCTGCATTATCAGATAGAGAAAAATATTAATAGCAGAAATGGGAAAGAGAAAGGAATTTTGGGGAAGTTAATTAAACTACACATCCTCAATGACTTGTTAAGTAGCTGCACGGGCTTCATTGGGCTCCTCTGGTCCCCCAGAGCGCGAGATACTGTCTTTGAGGAAGGAACTTGTCAGCCCGAGCAACTTTTCCATCTGAGGATCAGTGCATGTGTGGTCGTCCCAGCTCTCCAGGCAGAGCAGCAGCCTCTCAGAGTAGCACACATGGTTTTTTATCCCGATGTGGTACCTTTAGCACAAGGCATGTGCAGGGTCAGAGCCAGAGCGCGTCTCTGCTGGGTGAGGCTCTGGCTGTTAAGGGCTCTGCTCATAACACCTCACCGGTAACAACACTTGACAACCCCGACCCATAAACAACCGCTGACAGACTCGGCAGCTCCTCCTCGTGCTGCACAGCCACACAACTTCATATCCAGCCCTGCCAAATACAAACGAGGACGTTTCTCCTGGTGACAGCTGAGCTCCCAAGCCCTGGTAAATCATGTCACATAGGTATCGCCTCTCCAAGGAGCCTTTGGCTACGTGTGTAAGTGGTGGTGAGATGCTCTGCAGCCTGCGTGGGGTTAATTAAGAGAGGCACCCTTGTGCTGGTACAGGGCAAAGCTCAATTAAGTTGGGAACTGAAATGGATAATTCCATTAAAGTGGGTTTATTCACTGTGTTGTTGCTGATGCGCCTCATGCTGAGGAATATTTCAATGAAAGTTTGTATTTTACCAACTTTGCTTCCCTGCCCTCATTGTCCCCAGGTGCCCGCGGAAGGCAGAGGAGCCGTTCGCACACGTGGCAGATCCAGACCCCCGTCCTGCCTGTGCCAGGACATGGAGCCATCCCCAGCCTGGCCAGTCCTGTCCCCCATAGAGCAGGCATGAGGCCAGGAGCTGGCATTGGGATTCTCCTTCTCTCTGCACAGTGCCACAGAGCCCCTTCCCAATCCCTGTGACGCACCGGCTCAGCGTGGCGGAGGGACCCGGCACATCCCGACGGTGGGAATTAATGGGCCATCACGGAGCTGTGCAAATGCAGACTGACAGCAGCCCCACTCACGTCTAACCTGAGCCTGCGTGAACACGGGTGCTACAGCTAGACCCGCTGCCTGTTGACAAGTTGTTTTTCCTAATTAATAAATAACTGCCGGAAACAATTATCCGGCAAGAAAGCAGCCTTATTATTTTTATCTGTTCCTTTATCAGTCTGTTCGGGCTCTGAAAGGTACAGGAGGCACTAACAGCTTGGGATGCCTTTGAGCGGGAGCACGGCTGTTCCTGTGCCAGCCCCTGCTGCCCAGGCACAACTTCAGAAAAATCTCTTGAAATCTGTCTTGAAACCCTCACAGGGAAGGCATGGCCCTCTGACCAGCACCAACCCTCATCCCAGCATCCCTGGGAGGGCAGCCAGGGCTGGTGCTTCGCATCCCTGCTTTGGTGGCTCTGGGCTTTGCATGCTCCTGGGAGGTGAGGGTGAGGGCTCTGAGCCCTGGGATATGGTGGCACCTTCCTCTGGCCAGCCCGGGTCCTCTGGAGGGGGTGGCCTGGTGGCTGGAGAGGGGAGCAGGGAAAGGATCACCGTGTCCTTCCCATCTCCATCTCCACCCACACCTGGCCGTGGCTCCTGAGGTGCCAGCACTCCCATTCATCTGGGAAGCATCAGGCTGCAAAGGAGGAAATAAAACCCAAGCCTTGAACATTTAAGAAACAGAATTGTTTCATTCTTTCCAAAGGTCAGTTGCTTTAAACTCGGTTCAAGCCACCGGGGCACCTCTCAGTTTCATTTTTTCTGTGTAATTCTCGCCAGTTCATTACAGTCTGACCTTCCCTGCTCTTGGGGACTGCTTGTGATGGCCGGTGAGAGACGAGCCCTTCTGCTTCCGAGGCTATTGAACTGCCAGGGATATTTTGGGTTCTTTTTTTAATGTTTCTGATAGCAACTCATCTGTTGCTATCGGAAACCTTAGCATGCGGCAGAGAGCAGAAGAAGCAGCAGATAATGCAAAAGAATAGAAGAACGAAGGCACCGAACGCTGTTTCTGGTGAGCTGAGGAAAGGTCAGGAGAGATTCTGGACAGTTATCTCTTTGCCGTCGCTGATAAAGCACAGGAGAGATCGTGGCCACCAGTGGCTGCCTTCAGACAAAGAGGTATTTAATTAAAGCCCCTGAAAAGGCAAAGAAGGATGAGTGCTGTAGAGATAAATTCCTACAACCTGGCCAGGCAGTGAGATATGTGGAGGTTGAGATTTAATCTTCCTGTAATCTTCTGCTGGGTGCCTGGGCACCAGCCACATGCCAGGGACTGACCCGAAGACACCCTGAGCCGGGGCTGAGGGACCTGGGGGCTCAGGACAAAGCCCGGCGTTCCCTGGGTGCGTGTGCTGGTTGTGCTGGGGGTGACAGCGGAGCCGTCAGGAGCCAGAGATGGGTTGGAGATGATGCTGGCAGCTCCTGCCTGTATGAGTGCAGGGGAACTCTGTTCTCCCAGGGGTGTCCCCGCCGTACCAGACCCAGAGGCAACATTGGTACCGGGATAAAGGTGAGAGGATGCTCAGCTCCACAGGGCAAAGGCGAGGGACGGTGCTGCCGGCCGAGCTGAGCAGGCTGCCTATGGCTGCTGAGGGGATTTAGACATCACGTTTTATTTGTTTGTCTAATTAAAACAGAGGCAGGTCTGGCTCTTCCCTGCCCACCTGTCCAGGGCCGTTTTGTGGAAGGTGTTGATTGTTCCGCTGCAGCTCGCAGCGGGGATTTGCAGAGACCCAGGTCCCGTTAGAGCTGCAGTTTAATAAAAACACTACCGTGATTTATTATCTCCCGTGCTAAGGGAGCAGCCTCTCTCTCCAGGTAAAAAACACCCTCTGAATCCGCTCTCTTAATTTGCATGGGTAATGGTCATGTCATTAACAGCTTATTAGGAACAGAGCGGTGTGACAAAACAAGAATTCAGACTGGCTGAGCTGGAGAGGAGCAGGGTCCCTACCTGGGAGGAGATGCCAGGTCCTCCGAAGGATGGGTTAAAGAAGGCAGAGCCGTGGCTGGGAGACGGGAAAATGTAAAGGGAAGAACCACGACTCATTTGGGCCTTATGAAATGCAACGTACGAGGAGCGATTTGCAGAATGAAGGTTGAAATGGTGCTGTTGTGACCATGGCAGCCCCAGGCTGCCCGTGCTGGGGAGCGGGTGTGCTGCCTGCGAGGTGAACGGACGGGCAGGAGGTGGTTCAGTCCTGGGGGAGGGAGCAGGATGAAGCCGGTGCGCAGATGCTGCCAGGCAACTCCCAGCTCCTGCCAGGGGTGCCATTTGGTTCTTTGGTGTTGTGGGTTTTTTTTCCAGAAGTGATCCAGTGCCTTTGCAAATAACTTGACAACATTATATCGAAGCCATATTAAATCTTACCCAAAGAGGTATCTCGTGTGCCGGATGAGCAGTCGCTGCAGGCAGGAGGAACTGGTTTTTTTCTGAAACCCAATAACCATGTATTTTGGTTTTAAAATATGTATATACGCACACATATAAAGACACAGTGCTGATAATGTGCGAGTAGCTGCTGTTGTGGAGTTTCCCTCCATTTCACAGAGGCTGGGAACTAGGCATCTCGTGTTTAGTGTGTTCAGCGTGACTGCCTCAGGGCAGACACAAGCTGGTGAGATGGCAGCAGAGCTTCCAGCATGTTGTTTGAACAGAACAGAGTGAGTTTGGGAGTCTCTGCTTTTGGGCATCCCAGCAGGAATGCCTCAGGGGTGGGAATTTGCAGGAAGGTTTGATCCAACTGCCTTTCCGCCTGCAAGGCCAGGTGAGGCTCCAGCAGCACATGGCTTTCTCTGGGGCATCGTGTCCAAATAGAAAAGCAAAGGTCTGCTGATTTTTATTATTAAGATTTACAGCTCGGAGTTCTTTTCCTTGGCGATACTGTCCGCTGCCTTTATGAGCAGCAATTACAAAGCACTGGGTATCCTGGAAAGCAACAGGCTGGCGATGAAATTCTCAGCGCGTGGCTCAGAGGAGCACAGGCAGGCAGTGATAAATAGGGGTTCATTAGGGTTCTGTCCTTCCTCGGGAACCCTCCATCTCCTGCCCGCCCGTGCTGCACCCCTACACTGCCCCTCTCCTTCCAAAGGGAAGAGAAGGGATGCTGTAAAACAAGGCCAGCCCTCAGCAGCTCTGGCAAATGGTGAAGCTGTTGTTCTAATGCAGTGTTAGTGACCAAGGCTACAACCACCACTGAAGCAGGCACCCCCAAAGCAGTGCTAGGACAGCCCCCCAGCCCCTCTGAGTGTGTTATGAAGGCAATACCTTCCCATGAACCTGAGGGGCTGCTCACTTAATGCATTGAGTGAAGATTCCTCCTATTTATAAGCAATAATTTCTTCCCTTCGCTTAGCCACAGGCAGACATGGGGAAATAATCATTGAACTCAGAGGCAACAATTTTGTTATGTCTCTTACAAATGAAAAAACGAATTAGACTCTGAGAAAGAAAAGATCTTGGGAGCCCTGTAATTCTTACGGCTTGCATTTAAGAATAACCCTGCCAGAGTGCTGCTGCTGTCATCAGGCCTTTGCTCCAGCATCCACACAACGCAATATTTATACATGAGAAAGGAAATGTTTGGAAGATAAAAAATAAATCAGGTTAAAATCCTGCTGTGGGAACTGGGATTTAGTAGAGGAGAAGGAGAGCTCGGGAGCCTCGCTGCTGGAGGAGGTGTCCATGCCGTACCCCTGCACTGAGAAAGGTCTTTTTGTCACTTGTTTTTCCTAGAGCAGGAACAAACAGGCCGTGTTCCTTCCTGCTGGTCATGGGGCGATCTGCAGACACAGTCAGCTCAGTTCGTCATCTTCTGCACTCAAAAATTAATCTCCCAGGATTAGACTCCGTATGCCCATAACACTCCTGGGGCGCTTTATTTACACATTAATAACAATAATAATAATAAGAGAAAAGCAGGACAAGTTGGGACAACTTTCTATAGCAGCCTGAAAGAAAGGCAGGAACGAGCTCCTCGCTGTCCTGTGATGAGAACTGCGCCCACACAGCACACAGGGTCAGTCTCTCTCCTTTCTAGCTACCATTTTAAGGCATCATTTTCTTTCTTCCTTTCTTTCTCACACAAGAGGATGTCTGGCTGAGTAACCCGGATCGACACTTTGATTTATTTCCCTTCATTGTCACCGCTGCTCTTCTCTTCCTTAATTGTTGTGTTATTTTAGGAGCGAAGTGAGGTTGGGGGATGTGTTATTTATTGCTGTGTTGCCTATCGGGCAATTCTCTCAAGCTGTTAAGCGTAAACCCAATTCTTTGTTGAGGAGATATGTTGCAAACATAATATAAGGGTGATTTGCTGTCAAGATTGAATTGCTCCCCAGCCATGGCCCCATCAAATTGGAGACCTTCCCTCCCTCTGTTCTTCCTGTGGATGGGTGAGGAGCATCCATTGCTGCTGCAGTGAGCCCTGGGAACCTCCTGGGATTGATGCTCCTGCATCCTTTCCAGGGCCTTGCAAACAAGAGGTCTGGGATTTCTCCCCTCTCTTCTCCTCTGGGCTGCGTTTTCCTCACTCTCCAGACCAAGGAGCATCATCTCCTCGGCATTTGGAAATCCTCTTCAGCAGCCAGCAAAGCACCGGCAGCTGCCACCCCCGCTTGGAAGCGTTTGGGAAAGCTGGCAGCAGCAAAGAGGCACCCAGCCAAGGGTTTTGTTTCTGCTTTCTGCTCTCCTGCATGAGTGTGCCTTCCCAGGGCGGGAAGGTTTGAACGCCTCCGGAGGAGGAGGAATAATCCCGGGCAGGAAAGCCGTCCTCCATTGACTGGGCTGTGAGAAAACAGGACTATTAATGCTAAGCTCCAGCCCGTGGAACACAGAAAATGGTATTAAAGGATTTGCTTTTCATGACCATAATTCAGAGTTAATGTACATTTGATGTTTAATGTATGAACCACAGGTGATTTCAAACTGGCATGGCCTTTTCTAAATAGTGTTTTAATCTTAGGGTTTTTTCACGTTTTTAAGGTTCAGCTCCCCAGCCTGTCAAACAGGAGGAGAAAAAACCACAGCAAAGCGAGGTATGAGAATCCAATGTGGGCAGAGGCTTTTGTTCCGTCTTTTATTGAGGTTTTACCTCTAATCTCTGCCTTTTTGATGCAATTTAAGATTAAGGAAATGAAAGGCAAGGCTGCCTGTGAACGGTTATACAAACAGGACAGCCGAGGGGTGCTTGCAGAGGGGTTTGTACCAGGCTTTGGGCGGCTCTTCCCCGAGGCAGGAGCCGCAGGCTCAACAGCAGGCCCGTCCTCCTCCCATGGGAAGCGATTCCCAGGCAGAGCGGGTGTCGGGGTGGGCGCTGGGATAAAGGGTCCCAGGTTCTGATCAGAGAGGCACTGCTTGTGAGCTGGAGCCACGTGCCCCATCAGCTCTGTGGCCATTGTGCACGCTCTTTAGCAGGATGAAAATGGACAATCTGGGCTCTGTGGGCACTAAACTCGGGTTCAGTGGCTCCTCTGCCGGTGGGGTCCAGTGGCTGGGCTAACATCTGCTGGAGGAAATCCACCTCTTTCTCCATCTCCACCATCTCTGGTGGGAATCTGCCCTTGGTGCCCTTTCTGGGCTGTCCCCATCCCCATCCATTGCCGTGTGCAGTCGGGCAGGAGCTGGATTTGTATTCACAGAGGGTTGGATGCCTTGGAACATACAGAAAACGGGGGAAAACAAGTTCCTGCCAGGAAAAACATCTCGAATAATCAAGCCCCTTCACATGGCACTGGTGATAAATTGGCACCACTTATCCTGACGAGCTGAAAGGTCGCGAGCAGACCTTCCGAAATAATTATTAAATAACTTTGCCATTTGTTCAGGATCAGTTGCAACCTCATTACTGGGACGGGGAGATGATATCTCTGCATCCTGGGCACAGATCCAAAGAGGTCATTAGTAACAGTCGTCCCAAATTTTGCAAGGGGAGGGAAGATTTATCTTCAATTAACGCACGGAACTTTCCAGGCTTTTGTCTTTCTGGTAAACAACCTGTGAGGACTCGGGAGATCTATCTTCTCTCTTGATGTCATATACATTTCAGTAGCCTTGAAGGGGACGAAGGGCAGAGCTGGAAAGAAATGTTCTGTCATTGCAAATCTTTAAGCTCAGCAAAGAATTGAGAGCCATAAATTAAAGCCTCTTTAGTCTGCAGGACTTTTTGCCCTGCCTACCGCACATTCATTCAGCTTCCCTTCGCATGTTTGAAGTTTGTTCCTGTGCCTCCCCTCAGCTCCCTTCTCTAGAATAATCAAACCTAAATGTTCTCAACCTCCATAGTGTATCAGTGTTTCCTACACATGTTGCTCCCCCAGACCATCCCCAGTGCATTCCCACCCTTGGGAGCAGGATCCTCTGTGGGCAGCAGAATGGGCAGGGACCCAAGTGGCACGGCCAAGCTTTGGCCAATTCCCAAACAAAATGCCCTTAATTCCTGCTGACCCTGCCTTTATTTTGCCTAATTGACACCAAAGCAGGAGCTTGCCCTCCATTCTGGTCAGGTCCCAGCACAGAGCAGTGCTTTATCCTGCCCCAGCTGCAGGGAGAGAGGTGATGGGGAGTGTGGAGGAAGAGAGGAGGCTCAGGGAAGCGGCAGGAGAAACACACCACTGGAGCTTTCATGTGAAGAAAGAGCAACGTAACATTGTGCTCCATTGATTACACATTTTTCTGACTGTTGTGACATTTGCAGGAAAGCTAATTTATTCAAGCACGGAAATCTTTAAAAACTTAATTAAGTTATTTCTCCTATTTCCATGCCCTATTGTTTCGACTTCACATTTAACTTTTATTTCTGGTTAATGTCTTTTCAAAAAAAAGTAGAAGGAGAAAAAGAAATGAAAGGAAAAGGAAGATGCAGTGGAAGGGTGGGTTTGTACCCCCTGTGAGGGTTGTTTCAGGGGCCTGTCTTCAGGTCTCTGGTTTTGGTGAGCACATGAGCCCAGAGCTGTTTTTTGGTGTCTCCCAACAGCAAAGCCTCCCCCACCCTCACCACGGACCTGCCATGAACAGGAGGGGAAGGAGGGGAGCAGGAGCTGCCATCTGCTCCTCCTGGAGCTCCTTTCTGTCCTGGGTCTGCGCTGTTCTCATCTGCCACCAGCCCTACAACCAAAACAGGGTAGGGGTGGGTGCTTCCGGGCCCCGGGGAGGCAAAACAAGGGCAGGAAGGTCCCCCCGGAGCAGCTGTGCTGAGCACCACGGCCATGGGTGCAGGGGCTGGGCTGCCCCCCGTGCAGGCATTTTGCTGAGCAGGATGCTCTGAAGGGCGCAAGATGCTGCCAGCAGAGCTAAATGCTGCGTTAATAAAGTTTCTGTCAGTAAATTCACTAATTAAGGCTCACAGATGGAGCTGGAAGGAATGCTCGTGCTGAAACCCAAGAAGTGTGAAAACTGCCCGTTTTTGCAGGCATGCAGCAAGGCTGGGGAAAAATGGGGGGAAAAAAAGCTTTCAGGAATTTCAGAAAGCATCACCTGTGTCTTGGGAAAGTGGGGAGAGACCAAGGTGGGTTTGGTGGCTGAGAGTGAGGTTGTCCTCAGCAAGATGGGGTTTGGCCAACCGATACAGCTGCAGTTTCACCGCAGAGCTGCCGAGGAGCAGATGCTGGAACCGGGTCCAGGGTTCCCAAGTCCCAGGTTAGGACCCGAATCACCGCATCTCCTTGTCTGTGGCAACAAAGGCACATGCGAGGAGGAACTGCTACTGCTCTGAAAACCCCCAGAGCCATAAAGAGCTCCAGCCATAAAAGACAAAGTGCCATAAACCCTCCCGTGGCGGCAGCCAGGGCTGGGGAAGAGCAATCCCCTCACCATCCTGTTTGCCAAGCACTGGGCTGATGTCCCTTGGGTGTGCTGGCAAGGCCGCCTGCATTCCTGCTGCGTTTCCGTGTGTTATTTTGAAGTTGTTAGCCTCTACCTTCTATTCCGACTCGAGAACTTTTACAGGAAAAACTGATGGTGTGCCTGCTCCGAGCGGGGTCCTTGCAGCAGTGGTGAGTGCCCCATGCTCACGGGAATCACCCTCGGCTGGTTTTTCTCCCCTCCCGTGCTGGAAAGTGCTGCTCAGAGGGGAAATACTCATCCCCCAGCAGCGGAGGCAGCCAAGGGCTCCATTGCCTTGTGCCAGCCTCTTCCCAAATGTGGAGGTGTATGGGTAGGGAATGGGGATAGCGGGAATGATTGGGTGCTGCTCCTGGCTGGGGAGGGCACAGGGAGTCCTTCTGCTTTCTTCCCTGCTGCAGCATTTCTGCCCTCCCTCCCTCTGTAGCTAAGGCAACATTTGTATGTGTCAGCCTATGGCGATCCTTTGCATATGGAATACATTTGCTTTGGGTGTTTGCCATTAACATTTTCATTTCTGTTTAGTGTCTGGAGTTTTCCATTGCTGGCCTTGCAGAGCAGGGAGCTGCTGTTTTGTGCTCCCTTTGTTTTCACTTCCACACACCATCCGAGGCAATCATGGGACGGGAGCCCTGTCCCTGGGAAGGCAGGGAGAAATCCCATCACTGAGCTGTCTTTGGGGTTGGCCACTCTCACACAGCCCTTGGCTTGCATGGCCTGGGTTTCCCCAAGGCCACACTGCACTTGGGTGAGCAGGCAGGGACTGCACAGACCCACCACCACCTCGCCTCTGCACTCCCCTCCTCTGGGGCACACGCAGGAAGGGGCTGAGAACTGTGAGGAGCTCGGTGCACGTGTTCCCCCTGAGCCTGGCAGGAGAGGAGCACCAGGTCCACGGATGTTCTGTGGCAGCCTCCGGTGCAAGGTCTCTCTCCTCACCCTTATCCCCGCTGTGCTTTACTCTTCCTCTGCTGTGGCTTTATGTGTTGCTTTGTAGCTTAACTCCACGAAGTCAAGTAGAGATAAAGTTGCTTTAGCCAGTAAAGGAGCGAGGACAAGTAAATGCACATCCTGATGGAACCAGCAAGCTCCCTATTTCTCAAGTGCTGCTTTCCAAAGATGTAATTAAGCCACAGCGTTTAGAAGCGAGCGGTTGGAAGAGCAATGAGTGGCTGCAAGGTCAGGTAAACACCAGCAGAGTGTTCAGCAAAGCCTCCCAGCTCCTGCACAGGGCCAGGGCAGAGCTGCCCTTCATCCCTGCTCCGCTCTGTGCTGTTCTTTATGGAAATACAAGTGACCAGAGGGCAGCCAGGCTCCAGCAGAATGCATTGCACTACGCCACTGATTCCAAACACTGTAAAATTTTACTTCTTTCATATAGGGCTAAATATTTTGTAAGTGATGCAACATCTCTTTTTAAATCAGGATGACAAAAGTTTTATAGCACACGTAGTACAGGGAGGAGGAAATATACTGTCTCTTCTTGTCATTAAATATCAGAGGGTGCCGGGAAACCTCTGGCTCAGCAAAGAAAAACGAGGCAAATAAATCCAGAATGGTTTAATAACCGTGCGCTCATCACCTCAAACACGTGTATGGCCTCAGACATGGCACTGCTGGGCAGCCCATGGAATAAATGGGAAATCCAGGGAAAGGCCTGAAAATCCTCCTCTGACGATTGTTAGTGCACACAGGGTGCAGAGGAGATGCTGCAAGATTGCGAGGCTGTAGAGCTTTGCAACTGTACCCAGTGCTGTTAACCTCTGATTTAGAGTCAGGGTTTCCTGTGATTTAAAATGATCTTAAAGGTTCCTGCGCTCCAGCAATTTAATTATCCAAAGGTTCCTGTTAGGTTTTTTCCCTCCCCCTTGGTTTCTAAGGAGGACTTTCTAAGAATGCCACTAGGTTAGAGTCATTACGGCAGATAATGCAAACAGGGCCATTTATTGCATTTTTATGAGGGTAATGCTGCACCATCTAATAAATTTTACAGGAAGGATTCGATACAGAAACTGCAGAGATCCAGCCACAGCAGGGTCAGCCAAGGTGAGCTCTGATTTCAGGCGGAAGTTGTTAAGGGGGCAAAATATGTATTTTTCACTCTCCTGTTTTGGAAAAGGTAGGGAAGGATGGAAGCGAGGGGAAATGAAGGGAATAGAAAGGCAGAGGGGAGAGCAGGTACAAATGGAGTAGCTCGAAGGGGGTGAGAAGGTCCCAAGGTGCTGGCACAGAAGCTGCTTCTGAATCACTCTTGCACACACCGACCTTCTCCCCCACCGGTCTGCGCTCCTGTGTGAGGTCTGGAAGGGCTGGGTGCTGCTTGGCTGTGGGACAGGAGCTCCTTGCCAAGAGGAAATGTGTGCTCAGAGGGAGAGAGCTGAGAAAGTCCCCCTGATGCTCACGAAGAAAACCCCTGGCTCAGAGGCCATCACTGCGGTCCGGGCACCGCTGCAGCAGGAGCCCAGGGCAGTGAGCCCAGGGGAGGCAGCGGGCACGGGGTCTGAGCATCTCCCTCCACCTCGGGTCATCACAGCAGGAACTGACAGACCCAAACTGCCCACCAATGACCGCTCCCATGGGCTGTTTCCTCCGCTGGCAACCCAGGGAACTGTCACCACTGTCCCACCTGTGAAGGAAAAAATGCAATTATTTATGGCTGCCTCTCCAATAGGAATTGTGTTGCTGGCTGTGTCTTTCCTAGGAGGAATGGTGCGTTCTTTCAGGGGAATGGCTTCAGGCAGCTTCAAGGTTTATAAAGAGTGTTTCATCAAGCGCCTGGCCTGGTTCAGGAATGAACTCACCGAGGTGATGGTCCCTTTCCAGTTCTCTGTTTGTTTTGTCAAAGTGGGGATTGCTGGAAGCCCAGTGCTGGGGCTGCTCACCTGCTTCCTTCCACACACAGGGACGGGACTCAGCACAGATGAATTTTGCCAGGTTGGCCTGTGCTTAGAGGCAATGGTAACAATACTGGGTTTTATCTATTCTACTTTAGGTCTTTATTCTTCATAACTTTTTAACCACACACCAAAGAATGATAGCATCCATCATTTATTAACTGGAATTAGTTTATGAGCTTTCTAACCCTTTCTGTGCTTGGAGTGCCTGCTGTCTGCCAGAGCAGAGACAGATCTGTGGAGCCTCAGTGCTGCTTGCCCATGTTCTCCATCTCCAACTTGTCCTGCCTCGACCTTCCCTCCCTCCCAGCGCTGTGCCCGAGCTTCCCAGGGATCTCAAACAGCCTGAACTCCCAGGACCCAACCAGCCCTTTCCCCAGTTGGGAAGAAAAGGAGGTTTATGATTCTGCTCTCATTTCCACAGCATTAAGAGTGAAGCAGGAGCTTCTGTTGGGCAAATTCCCTTCCCTGATTCTGTACAATGAAATGCAGCAACGAGGGAAACATAACACTTCATTATGCAGCAATACAGCCAGCAATTTACATGCTGCTCCCTTTTTTTTAATGGTACTGGCGCACCTGAAGATTGCAATGAGCTGTAAAAACAAATACGCAGATATTTATCCCCAAACCCTCCTGCTCCAAGATACCCAGCCCCTGTGGTCGGTGCTCCATAGCACCTGTGGCTGGGAAGCAGAAGCAGAGCAGGAGGAGCCACGGAGAAACCCCCATGGAGAGCACAGCTCTCTGGAATATGGTGATTTGTAAAATCATCTTTGATGACAGAGTTTTGCTTAAAGAGGAGCTGGACTAAATTCTCCCAAGGAGCAGTGTGCTCCTGGGAATGCTGCTCATCTGCAGCCAGCGAGGTGCCACCGCAGCCTGGCACGCTGGGGACAGTCTGGAAGCATTCTGGTGGCAGCCTGAAAGCAGTTAGGGGCTACAATAATGAGCTTGCTGTAATTAGCCTTGATGGATAGGTAAGGAGATAGAGAAGTAGGGATGGGAGTTGATGGATTAAAGGGCCAGGGTAGGTGCTCCTGTTGGCAGGAGGACTCGGGAACCAGCCCTGCAGCTGCAGGAGACCTGGCTCAGTGTGCTTGGCCACAAAGCAGCCAGGCAGGGCCCACTGGCCCCTTGCTCGCCCGCCAGTTGGGTGTCCGGCAGAACAAATGCTTCTTGTTTAGAAGAATGAATGCTAAAGCCATTACGTCCCTTTCCCTCCTGTTCAGAGGGGAGCTGGGCTGCGCTCTGCGAGCAGAAATGTCATCTCTGAAATGTAATTTGGCTGGAGCGCGCTGCAGGACGGCCGCAGCTGCCGAGGCAAAGCCAAATAATGCTCAGCACTGTAATTGCCTATGTAAAAAAGAAATAAAAACAGAGCAAGAGAAAGTGGTCACCTCTCCTCCACCAGGTATTACAGATGTAGCTGTCATCCTGCTTCCCTCGCGGAGCTGCTGGAGGGGTTCAGTCCCGGTGCTCCACTGGGTGTTGTAGAGGGATTGGGATATAATTTCCGATGCACAGAGGTCGTGCTGTGAGGCTGCACAGGCACATCGTGGCTCTGGCGAGGACTTAGCGAGCTCAGAGCTCGATCTGCAGTCCCTCTGCCAGGAGTGGGCAAGCCGTGTGTGCAGGACCCTGAGGGGTGTCACCCCTGTGGGGGGCTCAGGAGGCTCTGGTGTTTTCTCAGTCTTGACAGCATTTGGGCATCTCCCTGCTCACTGCCCTGCCTGACCTTCCCCAATGGCTGTGGGATCAGGTGCCTGGGAGCTGCTGGAAGTGGGCTGACCTCCCATGCCCTGTCCTTCCCCGATGGGAAGAGCAGCGAGGGGTGGATGTGTGGATCCATCCC
Organism: Aegotheles bennettii; assembly: GCA_013398125.1. Classification (NCBI taxonomy): domain Eukaryota; kingdom Metazoa; phylum Chordata; class Aves; order Caprimulgiformes; family Aegothelidae; genus Aegotheles; species Aegotheles bennettii. The sequence goes on from VZRW01009673.1 coordinate 232,833, forward strand.
CGTACCTGCTGCCCTCCTGGAACCAGCTGGGTCTTCTCCAGGCTCTCCTCGACCGACTCCATTGCCTGTCAATAACCGGTACTTGTGTTACTCTGAAATTCTGTGGTAAATTCCTTAAGGTGCTTTGCAGAGGAATATAATATTGTTTTACTGTGTCCTAAATTAGCCAGTATGCTTTATATAGACATTAATCAATACCTGAAAGAGACACCATTAGGGAAGATGGAGTTCTTTGCTTTCAAATGAACTCTTTGCCGTGTTACATCCCAGACTGTGAAAATTGAGAGCAATTTATCAATCTAATTTTCTGTTCACAATTTATGCTTTTATTTTTCAGTTTGCCTTAATCAGGTGGCAGAGCTAAAGAGAGAGGTTTCCTCGATGTATTTTCAGTGTCCTCTTTCCAGTTTGCCGTGGATTCACACTATGCTGCCTGTGCTTGTGGAGGGGGATGCGCTCTGCTGGATGGGATGCAGAGCTGACGCTCCCTCGTGTGACGGGATCGTTAGAGTTTCTGTGTTATCTTTTTTGTGATGCCGAGTTAACTCGCTCTGGTAATTTCATCCAGCTTCTCTAAATTATTCATCTTTTTCAACCGGCTAAGGGAGCATTCTGCTCCCTCTCCTAAATTATTTGGCAGCGACTGTGGAGGCGGCTGTGTCTCGGCAGCAGAGGAAGAGCTGCATGGATCTCCTCCTCCATGGCAGGGGTGCTTTGAGGCTCAGCGTCTCCCACTCTCAGTCTCCCAAGGCCGGGGCTGCTGGCAAGCAGTGCCAACCTCCCCGTGATGGACCCAACACTTCCTTCCAAAGGCAGCAGCCAGGCCAGCCCCGAGGGCCCTTTGCCATTCTGCAGGGGTTCCAGCTCTCGGTTTCTTCAGGTAGTAAATGTTTTCTGTTTCTAGCAAGCTGTGAACCTGATGGAAGTGTAGGAAACCCACGACCGAGCAGCAGAAGAAACAAACTGTGCTGCACAATGTATTGCTCCTGTAGGGTCCCTTCCAGCTTGCCTGGTAACGATCCGGCAGCTGGGAATCCATACAAACCAGCGCTGCTCCAAAGGGCTCTAATTATTAATCTGCTAACGCAGACACAATGCACTCAGCCTTCCTCTCATCCTCTCCTAGGAATGGGAAATAATTCTGTAGTGGCAATTACCTTAATGCAATTATCTCAAATGTGAGATTTCCGAACAGCGCGTCGCATCCCGGCTGTTCGGGCACGGAGGGGGCAGCAGGGGCTCTCCCTGAGCTCTCACACCTGGGGACAAGGCGCTCGGTGCCGGAGGGGCTGCTGTCCCTGGGCAGTGGGTGGCTGTTGAGGACCACGCTGGAGGCAGGAGCCGGGCACAGCTGCAGGAAGAGCAAGCCTGGGCCTGCACGGAGCCTTGTCACGGTCAGCCGATGTGTGGGAATGGTTTTGTCCGTCTGTCTGATCAGCACTTTGGTTCCCAAGGGACGGCTGATGCCACGGGTGTTAGCGAAGCCGTGTCCTGAATAAGGATTCCTGAAATCAGGTGGCATTGGACGAGCGGTGAAGCCAGCCCTCACCCCAAAAAGTGGCTGGAAGGAGCTTAGATGAATTTGTCTTGCTTAGCTGGAGCTTTCCATAGCCCTCACCGAGGCTAAAGGGACTACAGGAAGCCGTACTTTGGTAATCCCTGGGTTAATGGTGAGCATTAGCAACGTGATTCCTCCAGCTCGCAGAACCCATAGCAACCCGTCATTAAGGACGCTCAGCAGGAAGATCTAAGCTGAAGAAAGTTCCTTGAAACACTTGCGCACGCACATACCAATCAGGGGAGAGAGAAAATGTTCTGCAATTTGTTCAAGATGGGCTTGAAGACTATTTCAGCGTTCTCATCTCCGAGGAAGGAAGAAACTAATTGCAAAGGATTTTTAAAGGAAAACTACCTTGTAACTACCCAAAACAGTAAATGGATTTTGCTTCCTCTCCTCTGATAAATATTTAATTACCAAGTGTAACGCGGGGATTGGGTTTTGCTCTCGGTTGTTATGATAGGTTTTGTTTGGTCTCACGCACGTATATTTATTTATATTCTGTACTTCCATTGCAACTGTTGCCCTTGCGTGGCATCTTCAAGCTGATATCTCTCACAATTAGACAGAACTGTCTTTTCATACCACTAATCTGCACCGACTAATTACTGGATGAATACTGAGCTCCTCGCACAGGCCAACTCCAGAAACTGAAGGGAAGAATCCCTTACAGAGATCTGGGGAAGTCCGGCTGCTGCTCTGGACCCAAGGGCTGGAGAAGGGCCCATGGTGCAGCTCCCGTCTCCTGGAGCAGCACCTCAAAAAGAAACCCCCTCCCCACAGAGCCTGCCAGCTCCCTGGGCTCCTTTTCCTGACTTTTCCTGATTTGTTTTGGTTTCTCCCCTTGCTTTCTGGTGTAATCCTGCACGATTCTTAACATTTTATTTTTTTAAATCTCAACCCGATAATGTAATTGCTTGAAAATGTTTATTTACTTAAGGGACTCTTTACTGAAAACTCCAGGCTCTTGACTACTAATATCATACATTTACGTAATTGTGTAATTAGGAATCAAATGACAAATGTTTATTTAGGCTGCATCTCTCACTCCTGCCTTTGGCTCGCCCCGTTCCAGGAGCAGCGCGTTGCTCCAGGACATTTCTGCTGCCCTGTCCCCTGGCCCTGTGCAATGTCACCCTCCCTCCAGCACAGCAGCCTCTCATTAAAATCCCTGAGCATTTGTAGGGATGAAGCACCCCAGGATCTGGCAGAATGATCCTGCTCTGTGTTACTGAGCCGGTGTTGGAGCCGCATCCTTGGCTGATGTACATCACTGCTGGCTCGAGGCCACCGACCCCGGCTCCATCCCACAGACACCGCAGCCCTCCAGTAGCTCCCTTCCTGCAGCAGGATTTTTCCCAGGGGGATAGATAACAATATAGCCTCGTAAATAACATTCCCCAATGGGATGTTGTATTGGTGTCTGGCTATTAATGGCTGTGTATTTTTCTTCCTAATGTTCTCCTGCCTTGTTTATGATTAATGGGATTCGCTGCCTGTCCAAGGAGTAGTCGAGTGGCTGTTACTGGCTGGGTTGGTGGGAGTTCTTTAATATCTTTGTTTAAATTGCAGGGGTTGTTACTGTTAAAGGTCTCTACACGTCCTTAAAGCCAGTGTGTCTGTCACTCTCTGACCATGTGTGTGGTTTATTCCTGCAAAGATGACTCTCCCTCCCCTGGGCTGCTCCGGGCTGCAGCATCCAGGTGTTCCCCTCCTTCAACACACAGAATATTCCCAAGCAGCGCTGGCTCCAGGGAAACCTGGGTGTGATAAACCTTCAGTCTCAGCTCCTGTCTCAGCTTTGCTTCTCACCACGTAAAGGTCTCTGTGTCTGGCATTTGATGGCCTCGGCCTTCTGAGTAGCCATAAAATCGTAAGGGCAACTGCACCTGGAGGTATTGTTTCCCCATCATCTCTCCCTGGTTCAGGTGCACACTGCCGTGTGTTACCAGCCACCCCTGGCTGGGGATGAGTGATGAGAACCAGCTAGCAGGAGCATTACGGGAAGGAGATTTAAAGGTCTGCTCCCCTTTACTCTTCATCAGGTGCCGCTTTGATGAGCAACCTCGCTCGCATCCTTCGGTGCAGCTGAGCTGCAGTTCCAGCAGCCGGGAAGCCTTGGGAGTTGCGTGCCGGCCCTGCCCCGGCACCCCGGTGATGCCAGGAGCTCCGGGTGCTCCCCGAGGAGCTGCTCTGGGAGCCTTACAGCTGGTGGGTATGTTTGATGTCTGCTTTCATCATTTCATGAATCCCACTGAACCTCCATCCATCAGTTAGAGACTTTGAAAGTGCAGGGGAATAAAACTCCTCGTTTATAATGGCCCCAAAAATGCCTTTTGGCAGCTTTATTGCCTGTCATACAGAGGGGAAAAAGCAGACATGGATTAAGAACCAGGAACCACTTCGATAATTCCATGATAACCCACTAAAGGTAAGGCAAGGGGAGCAGATTGGCTTCCCACCCCTTCTCAACCTCCCACCCCTTCTCGGCCTCTCCTTCTTTCTGGCCGAGGTCTCGCTCTCGCCTGTCAGAGTTGACATCTTCAGCGTATAATTAAATGCCAGGACGCGAGCAGCAGAGCAGGTGCATGCTAATGAGGAGATCAATTTTAATTATGATTTTAATTAAACACCCAATCCAGTAGGAAATATGACAAGCAGGCAAGAAACACAAAATTTATAATGGGGAAAGAGAAAGGCGAGGCCAGGGAAGAGGGGAACGAGGTGTGCGCATGAGCAGAGTGATGGGGAAGCCTGAGTGGGTAACAAGGGGCATCCCGCTCAGACCCAGGAGCCCGTGGGGTCTCTGCTTGGGCAGGCTGGACGTTCTCAGAGGAACATTCCTTGCTGGAGATGGGAGCAACAGGCCAGGGCACCTCTGTGCCCCTGCGGGGCTGCAGCCTCCTCAGCCTGGCTGGTCGCAGCAGGGAATCGCTCTTCTCCACAGGATGCTCTCAGCACAATCAGAAGACAAAAAAAGAAGCTGAAAATTTCATCTTGTTGCCATAATTCAATGAGGAAATCTCAAAAAACCACATTTGCAGTTCCATTGTTCTTTTTTTTATTTATTTGTAGGCCCTACATAAACGCCACAGCTTGGTGCCTGGTGCTGGGAGCTGGAGGCGATGTGACTGCTCCCCCTCCTCAGAGCAGAGGTGCTGATTTAGGCTCAGTGGCAGAACATGGGGTGGAAGTGGGGGGGGGAATCAGCTCGATGACAGCCAGTGGAGACTGGAGGATCACAGGGCGAGGAGAGCTTCTGCCAGGGATTCACACGTGCTTGTAAACCATGGGGTGTGCAACTGTGGGATGGAAACCAGCTATAAAAGGAATTACCGGTGAGTGGGGGTCTTTGGGCAGTGGAGATTTGTCTCTTCCTGGCACTGACAGGCTCAAGGCAGCTCGTGCCGTGACTGGCCTCTCACTGCCTCTACTGACCCTGCTCCTGACTCCGCAGAGAGGGATCTGGCTCTTGGAATTGGGGGTGATCATTAGGGGCTGGGGGTGGAGGCGTTGGGTTGCAGCAAGCCCTGCTCCTCACTTTGCCCAAAGAAGGAGCCAGTGCCCTTCCCGCTCCCCCACCAGGCTAAGGCTTTTATTTGCTGCCTGAAAGTTTGCTTTGTGGATTTGTCCCTCCCGTTTAATTAGCTGCTCCAAGAGCTCCAGCAGAAACTGAAAAGCCCCGGCCTGTGTTTTTTATATAGCACAAGATCCTTCCTGCATCTCTACCTCTCACCCTCTGGAAATGTCAAAGCAGCGGGGAACCCGTGCTGCTTTGTTGCCTCCACTGTTTTAATAACTTTATGGCTTGCGATCCTCCGGTGGCCCCTTCTGCCCACCTCCCGCTCGGCAGAGGAGAGCAGAGGGAGATAACAGCCCATCTGATGTCGAGGAGGCAGCGAACAAGAGCAGCGCGTATATCTTTAACCCCGGGCAGCAGCAGGGTCATTTCATTTAGGCAGCACGGTATTTTCTGCAGCCTGAGCAGCAGAGTCCCGCACGCTTTCACATGGCGGCCCAGTAAATCATTCTGGCCAGATAAAAATGAAAAGGATGGTTAGTTACTTATCTGGGGCTCAATTTAAAAGGCGGCGGTGGCTGGGGGGGAGGCTGGCGGGCGCGGGGGCACCTCGGCTCACCTCCGGGGATGGGTGGTTGTTAGAGCTGAGCCACCTCGGGCTGCAGGAAGCAATTTGTCTCCCGGAGGCTGACAGGGACTCCTTTCTTCTCCACTTACTCCTTGCTCAGAAATAAAAGGGGCATCCGCTCACATGAAAAGCAGGGAAGGCTCCAGGTTTCCCTTGTGAGGTCTCTCCCGAGCTGGCACGGACGGGCAATTTGTACAAATGACACTTCCCTGGGAAGGAAAAAAGAAAAAGAAGAAGAAAGACCCACCCCAGCTTCCAGTTTGTGCCTCATCAGTCTGCTCCAGTTCCTCTTCTCCCCCACTTTCAGCCTCATTTGTGATGCTCTGGCTCTGGTTCCTGTCTGCCCCGTGGCCGGCTGCTCTCAGACCCTGCCAGCTTCCCTTCCCTGCCAAGTAGCCAAGCACAGGGTGAGCGGAGCCACCGGAGGCTGACGGTTCATTCTGCATCACACTGAGGCCGTGCTCCTGCCCGTTCTCCTGCCCATCCTCCTGCCCATCCTCCCGCTTGGCAGCCACTCCCAGTCCAGCCCCAGGCTTGGCACTTGGCCGGACAGGGATGCACAGGCCAATGAGTCCCAACTACCTCTCGAAGTGGATTAGTTAAACCTACACAGAGTCCTTGGTGGGTGCTTTTATTCAGTATTAGAACAGTTCAAATTTGATTTATCTTAATTCACTTACAATTTGCTTCTAATCAAACTACAGCGAACCAAGGGATTGGATTTACCCAGCACACTGAAGTCTGATGAGGATTGTGAATCGGCCACCTCAGTTCATTGCACAGTGTATTAATATAAATTGAAATCAATGGTGGTTTACATTAGTGCTTTCTTGAATGTCCATATACGTGGACATCTGGGAGAGAGCACAGAAGGCATTTCTCTTTGGGAAAACACATCCACAGCACCCAGGATGAGCTCCTGGGCTTCCCATCCCTTCATCCTATTTCCCCACATCTTTCCAGAGAAAGTGCAATCCCAAATTATCCTGAATTGCAACAAGAACTCCCACTTGGAGAGCTGAAGGGTTTGGATGGGGAAACTTGAACCCAGATGGCAAGGGTATATCCAGCTCTGCGTATTGCTCATGGAGGCTTCCTGGGCAGACTTATGGGCAGAGGAGCTTCCCCTTCCTACCCCACGGCTTCATCCTGAGCCAGGCACCGGGAAGCAACCCCTCAATCCGGAATTACTGAGTTACAGCGTGACAGGCGTGCATTTCACTGCCCTCTCGCACTCGACGTGCCAAAGCCCAGCATCCTCTTACAGCAAGTGCAATAGTCCTGATACTTGGCATTAACACGCAGGCAGAGAGGGAGCGAGGAGAAGCGTGTTTCTGAAACGGAATTATCCTTCCCCGGCAAATGACCCGGGATCTCTTCATTTGCAGGCAGCTGGCTGAGGAGGCGAGCGCAGCATCCCTGCGCATCCCAGCCCACCTCACCCCTGCCCACCCCAGCCCTCGGGCAGAGTTGTTCCTGCCGCCCCCCGGCTCCAAACATCGCCTTTGATTTGCAAAGCGACCCGGGTAATTGGACAAAAGAGTTCAGCGGAAGGATTTACCCCCCCAAGACTCCCCTAATGGCCCGAGCACCTGACAAAAGGGGGTCATTATCACGAGATAATGGACCTTGTCAACATTAAGCTCTCTTAGGACGCAATTCAACACACTCAATTATCTCCTAATCAGGGCCGTTTTGTCAGAGGTTATTGCCCTAAGGAATCAATTAGATTATATATACGGCATTAATATTTTATGGAAAAATCATTCACATGAAAGTCTTAAATACCTTCGCAAACTTCCTCCCCCCCCCTCTGCCCCCGGGGAAAACCCGCCGTGAAATGCCCGGCAGGCAGCGGGGCTCCCGGGGGGTGCGTGGGCATCCCCATCCCGCACCGCATCCCCATCCCGCACCGCCCCAGCCGAGCCGCATCCTAACCCGCGCGTGCCCTGCTGGATGCGGTGCCCAGCCTGGGAAAGGATGTTCCGGCTTCGTCCAGCCACTGAACACACGGCATGGCCGGAGCTGACACCTTGCACCAGTATCACGTTTCACCCACGCATGAGGGACACTGAGGGGCTGCCTGCAGGTCCCTGTCTCCAGCCCCAGGAAGGACGTGGGTGTCAGGGCTGGCCTTGCACACCCACACCCTGTACCTCTGCTCTGGAGCTACTGTCACGCTCCGAGATATATTTAACTCCAGGCATAATAGTTGGGCACTTAGAAACCTCTCTGGTTTATTAAGTAAGGCCTTTGGATGCTTGCTGAGCTGCTTGGAAAATGGAACTGCAGAAAATTACAAAGTGATTTATTTTCAGTAATGTTTTTTCCAGAAAAAAAATTCCCTGCCAGCCGGCCGTTCCCCCATTGCCCAGGACATCTTCTGGACATGGCAGTGGGGATGTCACTGCCACCATGGGGCTGTAGCCTGGTCACGGCTTCTGAAACACTGCTGCAGCACACTCGTTCCAGTAATTGTAACGACTGTACAAGGTACCAAATGTCCTGAACATCCACAGGGTTTGGTTCTGGTGCAACAGCCATTGCAAGTCTTGCCTTGGGAGTCTTTTCCAAACATTTCTTTGGTGGGCTCATGCTGCTGCTGTTCAATCTGGGGGATTTACATGCTGGTAAAAACACAATGAAAAAGTGGACTTAATAGAGGAAAAATGTGTACAAAAGGCCAGTAACACTACAAAATGTTGTGATACTCCTGCATTGTCTGAGATTTCCATGTGCAAACAAAGAACCCAGCTTCGCTCCCTCTGACAGGCTCCCAAAAGAAATAAAACTCCTTCCAAAACACCGATGTGGTCCCCAGAACAAGAGCTATTTGAGATGCACTGACGGGTCCTTGGGACATCGCTGTGCGGAGCCTTTCCCCAGGCTTGGAGGCTCAGAGAAATCCCCTGCACTGATCCGTGTCTCCCCTCCTTGCAGCCCGTCTCACAGATGCACAAGGCAAGTGTTTCACAGTAATGGGGATTGACATATGGTAGGCTTGGTTTTTTTAAAAAGTAGTTCTCCTCGTTCCCTAGGCAGTTTTGATGTGAATATTTAATATTAACATAATTTCATGATGATTAGAGACCACAATTAGGGGCTATTAATAATGACACAAATAATGACATTTAAGGCCTCATTTTCATGTGAGTAATACTCTGTCTGGTGGTATTTAAACAGCTCTGTCTAGCACAATTACTGCCGTGCCAAGGTGCGAGCGCATAATCGTGGTATCAATCACACAGCTCTTGCCAGCGCCTGCCCCCTGCCAGAGGAGCTGCCAGTGTGGGGGCTCCCGTCACCTGCCAGGCAGCTGGAAGGGACGGGGGCTGCAGGAGCAAGGATGCTGGCTCAGAAGAGTCTGGAGAAGCTCAGAGAGCGCTACGAAGTCAGCCAGCTGGTTGAGCGAGCTGCTGCCTGATGGGAGCGAGGGGATGGCCATCTCGGCACATCAATAAGTGTTATCGCCAACCTCTGCTCCTGAGAATGCAGCCAGAACACGAGTGACCTGGCACCTGGTGGTGGGTCACGGCTGAAACAGTGAGGAGAAATTATAGGACAGCTCTGAGGGTTGGTGGAGTGATGGGGACGCTCCGGGGAGGGACCGGGCGGCTGCTTTCCTGCTCAAGGAGCTGACTCCTATTTGCAGGGCACTCTCCAGCCAACCACCCATCTCCCTGTGCCTTCCTTTCCTCAGCCATGGGGATGCAGAAGGAAAAAGCTGCTATAATATTAGCTGCGCATGGTCCCGGTGCCTGGCTGATCTTCTCCAGGCTCTCCAGAGGCCAGCTCCCACGTCCCATGGTAAAAGCAGCTTAATGGGGCTGTTCCAGCTTAACTCGGCTGAAGCCGGGCATTGAGAACACCCCATTTCTTTTACAATGTGCTTGCTACCGAGCTCAGCCCTTGAAAGTGGCCGTGCTGTGCTAATGTGACTTAATGGAAACCTCTGAATCAATTCTTTGCTCCCCAAAGAAAATCCCCCTGGTTTATGCAGTGAAAGCTGCAACACTGAAAATGGCTTCAGATTTTTGTGAAAAAAAGCAGGAGAAAGAGAAGAAAGGAGCATTGTAGTTGCACAAAAAGGGGGTCAAGTGAAACTTTGCTGGGTAAGTGGCAGCAACGTATGTGTTGTCCCTGGGGTGATTCAGAGCTCTGCCTGTTGCAGGCTGTCCCCAGGGCTCGGCAGGGACATGGCACAGACCCCAGCAGCAGGATGGGGAGCTCTGTGGTGGCACTCACCCTCCCAATTCCAAGCTCCCATTTACCTGAAACCCCCAGACCCCTGGCGAGCTGCCCCATGCCCCAGAGAGGCAGATGGTGAGGCAGAGGTGGGGGTGTCACCCCCCTCCGGGACACACGTGGTGCCCAGCCTGCAATCCCTTGTCCCCAGCAAGGGACACAGCATCCCTCCTAGACACTGGGGAGATGGGCAACTGAACAACCTGAGCTCTCCTTATCCAAAACCAAGCACCAAGGTGCTCTGGTCCCACAGGACCAGCCAGAAGAAAGTCCCCCGATCCCCAGGATCACCTCTGGTGACCAAATCTGCACTGCTAGGAGCTAAGGCTGTGTTTTTCCTGGCTTCTGCCTTTACTGTGGCTGCTACCAGTAGGTGTGTGCGGGGATCCCCCAGGCAGCGGGTGCAGAAGTGTGCTCCATTTGTCAGACGTTGTGTACACCTATAATTCACACAGCCAACCCACTGCAATGAGCAAAGCTTTTTCATTAAATCCTTAAGACAAACAGCTCCGGGCCATTCTGCATTGCAATGCACATGCAAACACCTAGGTAAAATCCTGCTCATTCAGACTGAACGTTTAATTTGACAGTGAGCATTTTCATACCATTTGTTGTGCCAGTGCAAGGGCTCTGTGGGCAGTGGGGAGGGACATGCTCTGCCCTGCGGCAGCCTGGTGTGCAGGCAGGAGCTGGTAAGATCACAATGGCCACCAAGAATGGAAAGGGCTTTGCAGGCAGAGCTGGTGGGGTTCACAGGCTGGCATTTCCAGGTTCTCGGTGGACTCAGGGGGTGTTTGGGCAAGACAAGGAGCATGATGCTTCCCGAGAGAGCTGGCCTTGGCAGAGCAAGCAGAAGAGCATCCTGGGGAGAGGCAGCACCCCCTGGGGGCTTCCCAGGACCTCCTCTGGCCACCTTCTTGTCCAAAGCCCCCAAGGCTGCCAGCCCACCCCGTGATGCCCGGGCTGCCAGGGGGAAGGGGCCAGGCTCTGCGATGGGCAGGAAAAACCACCAAACAAGTGATTAAACTTTAATCAACCAGTGCAGAAGGCTACGGAGATAATACTAAAATTTAATGAGCCAGCCTTGTTGGCTTCCCAGAAGAACCACACGACACTAAAAGCTGGCTCCTGAACGGTGCCTGACTTCCAGACATTATCCACAAACTCTCCTCACTCTTTGTTCACCAGAAGGAGGATGTGTGAAGCAGTCCATTACAGCTGGTTTGCTTTAGGAGGGTTTGGTTTTCCCCTCCTCCCACAGGCCAGATACTGATTTTTTTCCTTTCACTTTCTCATCTTTCCACAATTTCTTTATTCCAGGATTTTCTCTCTCTCTTCAAAAGGCAGGAGCAGAAAGGCCTCAAGGTCCAGCATAACTGCAGACGGGGTCAGGTGTCCTCTCGCTGGGGCATTTCCTTCCTCCCAGTGCATTTGCCTCTGTTCTCCCAAAAAGAGGGCTGGGGTTCCCTGGGCTGGCTGCCCAGCCAGGTGTCCTCTGGCCACAGGTCACCCCGAGAAGCAGCACGCAGGTTCTGCACAGGCAGCAAGGAGAAACCCCAACACGACTGTGTTTTGTAACTGAGAAGGTGCTCCACCTCCCAGCTTAGGATGCAGGCAGCATCGTGCCCAGAACCACAAAGCTGCACAGAGGAATTCCAGAATGGTCCTGTTGGGCTCCCATGTGCCAATGGCTCAAATTTACAGCCACGTCCAGTACTGCAGCTTGTGGCACCACCACCACCACAAGGCTTCTCTCCAGGGAGCAGGAGCACGGCCTCTCCTCCTGCTGCTCCGGGTGGGCAGCAGTGAGCATGGGGAGGGGGAGGCTTTAGCGACTGGCTGGCATTGGGGCTGGAGCAGCGGGAGGATCCCCGGGATGCGCAGGAAGCAGCAGTGCAACACGCTGGGGGGGGGGGGAGGGTGTTGCCAGCACTTCCCACGCTGGTTCAATGTGCCTGGTTGAACTCCAGGTTTGCAAAAGTGAATCAGCCCTTGGGCTGGAGCCAGGGCCGTGGTACCCGAGCGCTCTGCTCACAGCTCACAGGCACGTGGTTAATTGAGGGGCTGATTACAGCGATGCTTCAGGGTACCAGGCAGGGGGGGACAGTAAGGTGGGGACCCAGAGGACAAGCACAGCACCACAGCCCTTTGCTCCAAGTACTTTGGGTACAGCTACGCATGCGGCAGCTCCCCTTGCAGCTCTGGCACATGTTTAATTATATGACAGGAAAATGCCATCACTACTAAGGCGGGCTTTCCCAAAAATCCCCAGGGAGAGCCTTTCCGGGCAGCACCTGGCCCAGCTCAGAGTTGCTGTCATTGCAGCAACACCCACCACAGCTAAAAGCTGTCTCTGGCAGAGAGAAACATTGCAGTCGTGCCTGCCACCGCCGGGCTGTGAAACCTGCTGCTGTGTTGGGGGCTGTTCCATCCCCCCCGCCAGCCCTGCCCCGCTGCTCCCTGGGTGCCCCACAGCCCCCCCTCACCTTTGTTATTAACCATTTGGCAAGTGTTTATTTCTATTTGCAAACTTTATCATTATTTCTCAAAAAAAACCCCAAACCCAAAATGAAAAAAGGGCCCCCCCTTTGTGGTGTGTGGGGCAGGAGGGGCTGTGGGAACAGTGCTGGGGGCAGCTGGGGCAGATTGGGCAGGTGGGGCAGATTGGGTGGGCATGGCAGGCTGATGGCAATGGCTGGCAGCTGTGGGGTGGCTGGGAGGGACAATAAAAGGGAGTGGGCAAGATGGGAGCAGTTTTTCTCTCTGGATCTGGGCTGCAGGATGGCTGCAGGAGCACGGTGAGTGTGGGGCGCGTGGGGGGAGCTTGTCCCACTAAGTGCTGACAGGACGTCGCTGTCAACACAGCGTTCTGCCATGATGAGCCTTCATCTATAAAGATATTTAATGAATTAGTTAATTAATGAGTGGAGCGTGATTGATGGATCACAGGGAGCGCTCAGCAGGGTGAGCCTGACCCTGGGATATTGCTGCTGTTGCTCAGATGCATCCCGGCGCTGGTCCGAAGCACTCTGTGTTCTGGCAATTTGCATGCATTAAATGTAGCTCCTTAATAGGATGTAATGGTAGCGAAAAGCCAAAAGCATAGCAGCTGTAACTTAAAAGACAGCCCCATTACTGCAAGCCTTATAATTAGGGTAAGAGGGAGACTTGCGCTGCCATATGTTAAACTCTTTGGAGGTTAATAGCTCTGTAAGATTTTGCAATTTAAAAAAATTAGTGTTGAGGAAGGATGACAAGGCTCGTCGATGAGACTGCTCAAACGGGGAACCGGGGATGTTCTGCCCTGCACAGCCCAGCTCGGGAGATGCTCACGGACATCCTATGCCATGGGTCACCCCTGTCTTGTCCTCCTCTTCCCCAGCCCTGCTGTAAAAACCTTTATTTCTGTCCCCCCTTCCCTTGCCTGCCCTCGGTGCTGCCCAGGAGATGCTGGTGGCTGGGCTGTGGATGAGGTGTGTGACTCTTGAGCCCTTCTGGAGCTGACTGCTCCTTGTTGGAACCACACATAGCAGCTGGTGCCTCTGGGTCCAGCATTTGGCTATGGAAACCATAACCCTTGTGCAGAACTTGTGCATCAAAACCCTTTCCCTATGTAGTTGTTGAAAAGTGCCCTCTGCTTTGTGTAACTCAAAGCCTTCGGTGCCCAAGGGCTGTGTGGGGGCTGGCGAGCACCTCGGGCAGGTCAGAGCTCCCAGGGTTGTTGTGGTTTGGAGCCTGACCAAGGTCCCGGGGGTCTGAGGTTTCTGCCTAGCCCTGGCAGGGAGGAATCCCCAGAGGCTTGGCTTGGTGGGTAGCTGAGAGACAGCTCTTGGATTTCTCCTTCGCAGCTGTTGCTGCTGTTTTTTGTCCTTTCCTCTGTCATGTGGGCAAATTATTCTACCTCGCTAGCCTCAATTTCCTCATCCATAAAACTGAGACTAAAAATGTACTTGTTAAGGGTGTCACAGGGCCCTCTGCATCTACAAGGGCTTTGAAGTCCTCTTGTTAAAAGTACCGTGGAAGTGCAAGTCACTTACTGTGATGGCTACGTGAGATGAGTGGCTATCAGGCAGCAGCTGGGCTCCTGGTGAGGTCCGCTGGGTGCTGGGATCCTCTGGGGACGCTTGAGTTTTGTGTACGTGACGCTGCCATCCATCGTGGCCACACAGGTTGGGGATTGTCTGGGCACTGACTTGTGTTCTTCTGTTGCTAAATGACAGGTAAATAGTCCTTATAAGTAGCCAGGAGGAAAAAGATGGGATGAGGTGGCTTGGGGAAGGTGACGTGTCCAGCACTGTGACAGAGAGCACAGCAAGGCAGTGTAGGGGTGTGCTGGGTGTGAGGTGGGGATGGGTGCTGGTGCTGCCATCTAGTCAGCCAGACTTGCTGATCATTGATGTCCTCAGCTACAATAGAGGAAGGCATTAAGGTCATCCTGAAATCACTTCGATAGTTTCCTTCCTGCCCCCCCTCACCTTATTAAAGTGTTTAATTGCTTTCCTATTTAAATGCATCAAGATTTCCTGATACACCAGTCCATTTGGCATGTTGGTTCTCTTTAGGGAAGCTGGGGGAATTGAAAGGAGAAAATTATCTTAACTCTAGGTTGTTGGTGGCGGGGGGAGAAATGAGGTTGTTAAATCCTTTCCACCGGAGTTGGAGTGTGTTGAAGTTTGGGGACTATTTCGGTATCGATCTGGGTTTCAGCATCGCAAGTCTTTGTTCTCTGGCTCTTTCTGTGGCTTGAGCTGCTCAGTTACTGCTGCTTCTGGGGGCGTTCTCATGTGCTTCCTGAGGAGTCTGGGGGCCACAGCTGTGGATTTAGGCTTGGGAGATAGTTTAAGGGATCCAGACCCTGGAGGGGTCTGATGTGTTGGGCAAGGGTTGTTCCCATGGTGTGTGGTATATGAGAGCCCAGGTCTGTGGTTGCAGTGGCACCCACGAACCCACAAGTGGTAGCTGGCAGATGTCATTCCCAGCAGCCTGCCCCTTGGGAACAGGCTGCAAGCTGGTTTTTTTCCTTTCCCCATTGTGTGCTCCACTGCCAAAGGCAAAATCGCCATCTTCGGATCAATAGCAAAGCCATTAAAGTGCATCTTCAATTTCTGTGCCTGCTGCTGCTGTGTTCATCACTGCATTGGCAACTGTTTTATAACAAGTTCATCTCTTCTAGTGGAGGGAAATACTTCACTGTCCCCTCTCCTGGAGGCTGACCATGAGCTGCTTATCCCTTAGCAGGGAGAAGAGAGCTTAGAGAGGATTTCTTGGAGCAGAATAGCCACATGGCTGCAGATTTCCAACACGAAGGAGGAGCTGCCAGCCCACAGCTTGCTCATGTGTCAAAATACAGCTGCAGTCAGGGCACGAGTGGTGCCAAAGCATGCATAACCTGCTTAGACTCCTTTTGCTCAAGGGGTCTTACACATTTGCAAGCGTATTCCAAGGCATGACTCTTCTACACAGGGGCATGAAAAGCCCTTGGCTGCCCTCGCTCACATCCTCTTTGAGGTCTGCCTGGGCTGTCATGCTTACAGGGAGCTTACAGTTCAGTGCCTGGACAGAAGCTGCTGTATTAGGAGATGCTCAGGGTATTATTGCCTGCAGTGCCACGGTGCTGGGACGCTTCTTGCCCGTGTCTGTAAGCCACCTTCTTCCTTTAATGGGCTTCATGGAGTGGGCACATGAGGATGCTACGCTCCCTCCCCTTGCCTCCTCCTGTGGGAACAAAGCTGACCCAGAAGCTTGTCTGGGCTTCCATCTGCTTCTTCCACACTGGAGGAGAATGGGATCTTGGTTGTCTGAGCAGAGACTACTTTTTAATAATTTCTGGTCTGCCTGGGGTTTGGGCCTTGTTGCCAGCTAGTAAGAAAAATCAATAATGTTTAAATTACTCAATTAAAAGCACAGGCTGCCAGTTCCTCTTCCCTGAAGCAGCCAGCTCTGGCTGGGGGGAAGCTCCGCTGCGTGTGTGCCCCTGGGTGCTGCCAGGGGGGCTTTGGGGAGCCATCCCACGAGGAGACAGATGGGGAAGATGCCTGTGTGCAAGGATGCTGCTTTGGCCATGCCTCCTCTTCCTCTGATGAAGAGCTTTGGGAGGGGTTTGAGTGTGAGCTGAGCTTCCAATAAAGCTGGTCACAGAGAGTGGGGTTGGGGTGCAGGGTCTCCACCTGCTGCATCCCCACTGCTGCTGCTCAGGGTCTGCTTTAACAGCTGGTCACAGGGGGAATATAGATCTCGCCCTGATCCTGCCCTGACGGATGGGGGAACTTGCGCCAGGAGCTGGGGACTTGCAGCCAGCACAGTGAGGGGCTGACGGGTGTGTGATGAGTGAGGACAGTGAGAGTAACGGGAGGAAACAAAACGGAGATCCATCTTCTGCACTGGGTAAATAATGACGGTGGTGTTCGGACCGCAAAGGAACATCCTTTGGATAGTGTGACAGAAAACCTTATGGATGCTGTCAAACATGCCCTTAGCTCCTCCAAGCACATCGTTGATCTAGCTTCCTCTGTGAGGTGAGACAAATAACCTGTGTGGCGAGTGCAAGTCCAGTGTCCTCTGTCCCTCTCCTAGCATGACAGCCCATGCTGAAGAAAATGGGGTTTGCAGAACTGCTGGGATTTGGGGATGGGCCAGGACAGAGGGGCTGTGAGCAGCTGCTGAGGCCCTGTGCCCTCATTGCAGAAGTGGGTGTTGTCATCCCAGCTGTCCCATCACCCTGTGACCTGCCATGGGCCCCTTAATCCCCTCCATGCTCTTCTCTAAAAATAAGGGATGGTGGCATTTGGCCAGCTGCTCAGAGAGGGACAGATGTGCAGGGGCTGTGCTGTGACCCTCGGGGGGGGGGGGAGGCAGGGATGGGGCCAAGCTGCTGCAGCCTTCTCCCAGCTTTTGATGTCTCTTGCTGGTTATTTTCCTTCATCCCCCAACCCGCAGCAGCCTGGTGCTGCTGATGAGGTGTAAATCCTGGGCTGCCCTCCTGTTTCAGCTCCATTTGCTCAGATTCACTCTCTGAGCAGCAGCTTGGCTCACCGTTCCCACCAGGCTGGGCCACGGGGTGAGGAATGCTCTGCACTATTTTACACCTCTTTGCACCAGGAAGTTTCCAAGCCCTTTGCAAATATCAAGGCAAGGTGGCAGGTGAGGATTAGTGTTCCCGTGAACACAGATAAACCCAGAGCTGTGCAGAAGTGAATTCAAGGCTGTGTAGTGTGTGACTGCTGGGTTTCGGGCTCTGCTTCCTGGAGGTCCTGCTCAGGCTGCACCTGGTTTTGGGAATTGTGCTGCTTGGGGCTTGTCCTGTGGCAGGGATCAGAGCTGCTGCTCCTCAGCACTTTCGGCTTTCCTGGAGGATAGCGTTGCCCCAGCAATGAGCTTGCAGGCAGGCTGAGCATCTTAGATTGGATACATCCTGCCTCTTGGAGCAAAGCATTGGAACAGAGAATCCTGAATCCAGAGCAACCTGTCCTCTTGTGTTCCCCCAGGTTTCATTTCACTACTTAAATTATTTAATTGGTGAGCCCTTTCTTTTTATACATCCACGTGAAGCTGGTTTCCACAGTAACAACCAGACCTGGAACCCAAAGCTTGGAGTCCTAGCTGAGTAAATAATGCCAAAACCATCTTTGAATATTTAATTAAAATCACTGTTATGCCCCTTTTATCTTTATTTTCAGCGAGTCTTCCATAAACAGATGTTATGGGAACATGGACTTTAAAGGAGCTGGTGGAGGAGTCCCCAGAGGGGCGATGCCCCCTTAGCAGCCATGGCTCTGGTGGCAGCAGTGTCCCAGGGCAGAGCAGCTTCTTGGTGTCTCATAGCCCATGCGATGCCTTCATGCTGTGTCGTGGTGCTGTTGGCTTGTGTTCAGTGTGTCACCTGCAGCAACTCCAGGCTCCTTCTGCACTCGTTTTTGCAGCAATACCTTGCAAGTTTGGTAGCTTCCCTGGGTTTTGTAGATCATATTTCCAGCTTCAGGATCACTGTTGATCCTCAACTTGCCCTTCAGTGTACTGCTGCTCCTAGCACAGCGTCATCTGCAAACCTCATAATTCTTCCTGTTCCATCATTTTGGGCATGAATTGAAATAGTGAGTAGTGCTGGACCTCAGACCCTAGCAGTGTCCCCAGCAGATACATCCTTCGGGCTGGACAGCAGATGCTAGCGAGTCCTCTTTGCTTACAGTCATTTATCCTATGACATAAATGTGTTCTCTTTGAATGAATGGCAGTTTGAATGACATGCTTTTGTACCCAGAGCTTCATCCCCGAAAGCCATCCCTCCTGACATACTCTTCAAAGATGCTGCTGTAAAAATCTGCCTCCAAAGTCTCCCAAGTCAAGGCACTCAGTCCTGGTGTCTGGTGTGTAGGTGTGATTCACAGCCAGCTCAAAAAGCACGACTTGTTCTGTCCCCACCCCAAAATGAAAAGTGTTGCAGGGATTTCATTTTAGAGCGCTCCAAATCAGCTTTTCTTGTAGAAGGAAAGGTTTGGGGATTGGGAAGGATATCAAGGTGCACCCAGTGCCTTTATGAAGTCAGGTGGATGGAGACATGGCTTCAGCAGTGCCAAGGAATGGGGCAGAAATATGGGACTCTCTGGGACAGGTTTTTAGCCTTTTCCTTCCCCCTGATGCTGCTGTGTGAGGCAAGAGCTTTAGCATTGACAGCATTGTCAACTTGCAGTAATTATCCCCGTTAACCTCCAGGCAGATCAATTATCCCTTCTGACAAGGAATATAGTATTAATACCCAGTCGTGTTGGTTTGCTTACAATAGCTCTTCCGTGCTTTTCCATGGTATCACAACACATCTTAATCAGATGGTGAGTGGGCTTAATTAGCCGAAGTATAGGTTTTATTTTTGATTTCTCTGACTACTTAATCTAATGGAAGCACATTATCTGCTCCAAGGTCTGCAGTTTTCCATTTGTAATTATTGCTGCTCTTAATTGATAGTGCATCAGGGGTTGTGGCTGCAATATGGGAGTTGAAATACGTCTCCTTTCTGAGGATGGCTCCGAAGCTGGTGCTGCTGAAATGCCCGTGCCCCTCTGTGCTCCAGCAGATGGGCTCCCGGGTTGGACTTGCAGAGTACCCGGCTCCTGTCAGAGGAAGGAGGAAAAGCTTTGGAACTGTGGAGTAGTTAGTGTCTGTGGTGCGGGAGCTGCGTATCGTGGAGTTTGTCAGGCCATTTCATGGAGGAGCTCAGAGAATTAAAATGCCTGGATATAGTAGCTGGAAGCTGTTCAGGTAATGGAAGCAAAACAGCTTATACATTTCCAGAAGGAGGCCTGGCATTTATGACTAAAACCTCACATTTCAGGACGTGCAGATGGTTAGGAAGGAACAGCTTGAAGGGATGGGCTAATAGAACGTTATTAATTGTAGTGATTTTTGCACCTTTTTTAAACAAGGGCTCTGGTGCCCGCTGCAATGGGTGGCAGTTTGATATGGCCAGTGTGAAGGGCTGGGGGCCTGGGGGGCACAGTGACACCGACTCAGCACTGCTGCACCAGAGCTGGCTTTTCCATACGCTTTTCCTGATGGAGCTTGCAAGGTGGTGGGTGCAGCCTCTTGCACCTTCCCTGGGGAGAAGAAGCTGAGCTGCGTAGGCTGTGGGGCTGCGGTGCCCATGGGGCCCATTCCTGGTGTGCTGCTCGATGAAGACACGCACAGATCTGTACTAACACATCTCGTAAGTCCCAGCATCTTCCCCAGGCTTTTGGGTGTTGCCTTTTCCAGTTTCTGCCAGCAGAGGGAATATACATCAACGTGCCAAACGCTCTTGTCTCCTCCGTTTGCTTCCCTGAGGACCCTGCCTGGCCCTGGCCGGGGAGTTTGCAGCTCAGCATGCTGCTCTTCCCTCCTGCCCACCCGCACCTTGTCCTGGCCCATGCCATCCTGTGCTCGGGACCTTAGCGAGGGCTTCCCGTGCCGCAGGGAGGCAGTTTGTTGTGCCGAACTCTGGCACTGCTTCCCCTGTGCCCGACCTGCCGTGGTGACAAGCAGCTGAAGCCTCTTCCCCAGCCTCTCGCAGGGTGACCGATCAGATAATGTCCTCTAAGCAAATGCACAAATAACATGTATTGGGCTTGGCACTGAGCAGTGAGGTGTAAAAAAAGCAATTTGAGGTGTTCTAAGAAAATGCCAGAGCCTCTAAGATGTGATTGCTTGTTGGAAAGCCGTGCCCAGGGCGCAGAGCTGCAGCGGGTGCCGGGATGCTGCTGGCCAGGCATCGCCCCGGGAGGGAGGGCAGGAGGGGGAGCCTGGGAAGGGAGTGCTGGAACTGGCTCAGGAGAACAAGCTTACAGATGCCTTCTGCAATCCTGGGCTCACTGTTTTATCTCCTTAGGCTGCTGCCCCCCGGCCATGCCAATTCGTTGTTCAATATTGCAAAGTGCTGAGGGTGGGGAGAGGCTCCACTGCAGCCCAGTGCAGCCCCAGTACCATGGGGAGCTGCTCCCACCGGGGAGGTGGCACTGGCAGGGCTCAGGGGAAGCCGATGGCCAGGGAGAGCTGGGTTCCTTCCTCCTGAGCAGAGGGGGAACAGAAAGCATAGAGGCAGAGCTTGGCAGATCCAGTATCATCCTGTGTTCTCCAGTTGCAAGGGTGACTCTGCCAGTGGCAGTGTGTGTGTGGAGCCTGGACCCTGGGACAATCCCTGGCCAATGCCTGCTCCAGCCAGCTCTCCCTTCACCCTCTGCTCTGGCCGAGCCCCCAGTGCTGTGGGTGCTGCTGTGCCTCCATTCCTGCACCAGCCTGCCTGGAGAGAGGCAGACGATATCCGAGATGGCAGCCTGCATTTCTGCTCCATTTCCCTCCAGCCTCTGCCTCTTCCCTCTCCTCCTCTAACAGTCATTAGCTGCAGAGAGAGGCAAGGCTGAGGCACTGAGCAGAGACTGTGTGCAACCTCTGAGTAACCTCACTGCTGAAGCCTGTGCCTTGGCATCCCAGTCACCTCCTCTCTGTGGAGTAATAAGCCCTCACCTCTGCCCCGGCTGTTCCGAGTAATTTCGATGTTCCTCGTTAGCGCGGCAGAGTCCACATCTCTCTCCTTTATAGTGTCTGTTTACACTGGGAGACTTCTGGGTGAAGCTCTGTGTTGTTAAAAATAAAAGCAGGGTTATAAAAGACCTGGGAATTCCATGTTACTTGGAAATGGCACATCTTTCAGGTGTAATAGGTGAGCTGCTTGCAGCCTTCATGGGGGTTAGGGACACCTGAATGGCCATTAGTGTAAGTGGCTGTGTTATGTGGGGACCCCTCGGGTGGGGTGTGGACCCCTGGGATGTTTGGGGCAGTTTCATGTTGTTCCTCATGCAAAACACAAGGTGCTGGAGAGACATGAGGTGAGCAGCTGGAAGGCTGCTGTCCTCTCCATCCCCTCCTGAACGCTCCAGGTGCTTTCCTCGAGTGTCTTCACTGCTGCTTGAGCACAATGCCAGGACAGGAGCTAAAATACTCTTGCAGATAAGGATGCGAGAGAGTTATCTGGAAGCCTGCAGATACTGTATGCGAGGGGGAAGGTCACGGAAAAGAAGGAGGTGGTGGAGATGGAGATTAGGTGATTTGGAGATGGCTTGAGGGATTTAGTGGAGAGGCAGAGTTCCTGTGGAGCATGAATGGGCAGTGGCACCTCTGAGGGATTATAGGGAACCTTGTTCAGAGCTGTTCCATGCTGCTGCAGACACCAGCAGGGAAGAGACAGGGAAATGGTGCATTGAGAGGAGGCTGCAGAGCTCCAGATAGTGTTGTCCCTGGTTGTGTCCCTCCCCACCCTGTGAGCACGCTCTCACGCACAACTGGAGCAGCTGCCTGGCGGTGGGTGCTGTGCTGTTCTTCCCTGCCAGCTCGCTGCGGTGAGTCCCCAGGACAGGAGCCTGGCTGTGGGAGGCAGGTGAGGGATAAAAAGCCTTTTCTGTGCTTCAGAGCTCATGGTGGGATGCTCGTCCCACGGTAGTGTCTCTCTGGGGAAATTCCCACCCATCCTCTGGAGCCCTGGCCCTCCGTGCCCCCAGACAGCTTGTGTGAGCTTGTTCCCAGCTCTGTGGAGACAGTGCAGCCTCTGGTCTCTTCTTGCTGTGCCTGTATTTGGGATTTACCCCTTTGTATCCTCCCTCAAACCCTCCTCTTTGAGAGAAAGCACGGTTTACAGCCTTGCCCCTACGGACAATGTCTGGCTTGTATTGTACTGGGGCTTTTCCATGCCCCTTCGTGGCCCCAGAGAGCAGCAGCGAGCTGACACTGCTGTGCAATTGCTGCCGAGGATGTGAGCCCAGGTAATCAGCAGGGAGATGATATCTCTTCAGCTGGACATAAGCAGTGAGATCCCTCCATCACAGCCGGGCAAACTGCATCAGGCTTTATCCTCTATTGTTAAGGACAAAGAACAGGGATTTGTGTCCCAGACTTAAGCTTTCTCAAATCTCCAAGTACATTCCCCAAACGTTTTTCCTGGCTATGTTTCCACAGTGGCTTTTTTCCTCCCAGCTGCCTTTGTTTTCGATCCATGTTGTACTTTGTAACACGTATTTAGTAAATATCCTCAGTACTTACTGGAAATTGGCAACTCTGTTTCTTTTCTGAAGTGCCCACTTCCTCTGGGATGCTCTGCCTTGCCCTGGGGCAGCCTGGGGACCCCTGCTCCCCCCGTACCCCCTGCTGCCCCCATCCCCAGGCTCTCGCCTGCTGCCCGCGTCATTTCGTGCCCCTCTGACGCACGGGGAGGTGCCTGGATCCTGGAGAGCATGTTAACATTTAAATCAGTGCAATGGTCTGGGAATAGCATCGAGTTAAAAGGACCTCTCCTGAAAAGAGCACAGCAGGGACTTGGCTGAAGAGCTCTCTTAGCCCTTTAAGCATAGACGGCTGCTCGGATTTTCATCAGCAGCAGCTTCATGCTAGTCCATTAGGGCTTGATTTAGCTGTTTTCAGGGTGGGGAGGGAAGGGGGGAGAAGGGGCATCTCCCCCTTCTGCAGGCTGGAGGGTGTGCAGGACCTGAGAGCTGTTGGTCCCTTCTTCCTCCCCCTCCTGGTCCATGTTCTCAGGGTCCTGCTGCTCGCAGGGAAATCACGTGTGCAGTTTCCAGGTGGGTTTGTGCTGTTTCACAGTCATTGTTACAGCTCTGTCATGGAACTTGAGGCCAAGCTAATGAATGTATAATTATCTGCCCCATGCATGAGGCTTCAAGGTGCTCTTCAGCATGAAAGAACAAGGTTTAAAATGCTTCTCGAGCATTTCACCCTGGGTTTCAACAAGCCTGGATGCTCCCGGTAGCTGTACAAGCATCCAGTCCCATCTGGAGTCCTGCTAGGCTGTTGTCCTTATTGCCACAGGAAATAACTCGGCAACTTAATCGCTGTGCTGGAAAAGCATTTCTCTTTATCAGCTTGGGCTTTCCTGCTTCCTGACTTTATAAAGAGTCCTGGTTCTCCTGTCTTATGAGATGGTGGACAAGTCCCAGTCTACCTCTTCAATCATCCATTGTTTTTATTGCCTCCTCTTCCCAGTTGCCATCCCCAAGGCAGAGTTCCTTTTCTTTCCTCATCTGTCTTTATTTCAGAGTTGCCCAGGACCTTCCCCCGCTGGGGAGCACAGCTGGGCTGTGGTGCTGCTGGTGGGATGCAGGATGCCACAGCCATGCCTGCAGCAGGAGGGCCCTTCCCACCCTTTGCTGCTGAGCACAAGCTCTCAGTGAGCTGTCTAACGCTGTCAGCCCCTTTCACTGAGCTGACAGGATTAATTTAAAGTCCCATATGGTGGAAGGGGTGGCTTCTCCCTCCCTGTGTGGGGGGTGATCCACATTTGGTGTCTCGTTGCCACCTTAGCTGAGTTTCTGCTGGTTTCCAAAGCTCCCTGGTCTCCCCTGGACCGGCGGGTGCAGCAGCTGTCCTGCCCACATGGCGTTGCCACTCTTGCTGCTTTCCGGGGTAATAAAGCACATCAAAGCCTGTAATCGGACACGGTGAGCACAGATGGGTTTTCAAGGTCCTCCATGTAATGGTCTGAGTGATTTAGGGAGTTTGTAAAAAGGGGGAAGATTCCATCTTTGACCCTGGATCTGACAAAAAGAGTAAATAACCCAGTTGCTGGGTCAAATGTGCAGGACAATGATGGGTTCTTAAAGAGGTACCAGGCCACCTTCCCAGTGGGGCAATTGGAGCTGGGCTCTGGGGAGGGCAAAACTGGGGCAGTGGCACATGAACCACTGTGGTCCTGAGTGGGGGAGTGGAGACCTGGGCTCTGCTATGAGTTTGGTTTGATTGAATATAACTTTGGGCGAGCGAATTGATCTTCCTGCAGTTGCTGCTTTCGCAGCTCCCAGTACTGAGGCTTTGTTGGTTAATGTTTATCAAGTCTCTTGAAATGTGGCTGTTGGCGTGTGGGTCCAACAAAGAGTAGCATTGTGAACAATAAAAGAATATTTTCCAAAATACAGCCTAGTAAAGCAGCTGAGATAAGGCTTGCTCTCATTAATTTAAAAAATGATATTTTTCCTTCTTATTTCAATAAAAACTGTCTGCATGATAAACTGACATCTTTAACAATTGTTTAAGCAGCACAGGTTTAAATATATACATCCTGCACGGGCTGCCGGTGAGTCACTAGTCAAAATTATTTATCAGAAGTGATTGCTCCGTGCTAGACTGCGTAAGACGGAGCGCTCTGCTTTCTTGCCAGAGCTACGTGGTTACTGTGAACAATTACCAGGGCTCTGAAGTTCTGCCTGCGATTAAATGATTTTGAGTCAATTTTAACACCTTTGGCAAGCTGGAGGAGTTCTCAAGGAGGGCATGTATGGTATCAAATGCCATATTTTCCATAGACTGAAGGAACATGCAAAGCTGGTGCCATTAGAAATGCATTTCGGGGATCTCAGATCCTCAGAGCTCCGCTGTCAGCTTTTGAACACTTACAATCCTATTTCTTTTGATTGCAAACACACAAACACTCCTCGGCTAATGTAAGAGTAACTCTCTATGCAGAGACAAGAACAGACAGACAGTACCAAGGGCTGACAACACCGACGGCGAGAGAATGGATTTAATAAATGTATACAGAGAGGCACACACCCAAGGAGCTTTATTTGTGTCAACACGGGATGGGATGTAACAAGTACAAACATCTTAAGGATGTAGCTTGTAAGATATCTCCCAAAGCAGGCTCTGAAGTGCTGCTGTGTTGATCTAGAGCCTGGAAATGACTGGAGCTGTTGGCAGTTGTGATTTGACTTCAGCAGTGCCTGCGGTTGTGGTGGATCTGGGAGGAGGCACTACAGAGCCCCACAGGTTCCGCTCAGGGATGCGGCGTGGGGAAAGGGCTCAGACCCCCACAGCATGGGGGAAATAACAGAGGATGCTTGGGCATGGCAAATTGTTTGGGTTGTTTGGCTGAGTCTGCAGAGGAGCCCCAGAGCTCTGGAGATGCTGAGACAAGTACAATGGGTTTGGGGGGCAGCTGGACCTTCTGATCCACAGCAAGGCCCCTTTGGAGCCATCCTTGTGCCCAGGATCTGGTGGTGGCTGCAGGCTCCAGAGCCAAACTTGTGCCCTTGCTGCCAGAGGACGGGATCTCTTTCTTCTGGTGTTCACAGGACTGGTCTCCTGCCTTTATTTTCTTTTAATCAAATTGTCACCAGGAGACGCATCTGTTCCTGCTTGCCCCACCACTTTCATCGGGCAAGGATAGAGTGGCCTTTGGAGCCTGCCGTGCTTATGCAAAACACTCCAGCCAGGCAGGGCTACTCGGATATCAAAGGCAGAGACTGAAGAGGTGGCCTGCTGGAATTTGCATATAAAATTGCAGACTGAAATCCAAACACTGGGAAGATGTGAAGATCAGTGTGAAGGGTGAGGATGAAAAGCACTGGCAGGCTTGGGGAAGGGGGGAGCGAGGGCGGGTGGGGGGAGAGCAGCGGCGAGATATGAAAGAGGAGGAAAATGAACACACAGAATATTTTAACTAACAGAAAAGTTTCTTGT
Organism: Aegotheles bennettii; assembly: GCA_013398125.1. NCBI lineage: Eukaryota > Metazoa > Chordata > Aves > Caprimulgiformes > Aegothelidae > Aegotheles > Aegotheles bennettii. The sequence goes on from VZRW01009673.1 coordinate 258,768, forward strand.
ACTGCAGACAGATGATGAAAGAGAGACAGCAAGGAATTATTAGGACAGAAGATAAGGAAACAGCAGAGATAGGAAATAATTATTTTGTATCTGTCTTTATAAATGAAAATGAAGGGCATTAACTTAAATAGGATTTAGATTTTCAGGGACAGAAGGGGATGAATTAGGAAGTGTTCAGATAACAGCAGAAATGATTATTAAAGGTCGGGGGCTCTTGAAACCGACGCTGCTCTGCAGGAGTGTCCTGGGGGCCACAATGGTGCTGGAAGGGGACAACATGGGGCAGTGCCATCCCAGGGACAATACCTTGTGTGTGGCAGTGGGGTGCTTGGAGGGGGAGCTGAGCGGCCACTGAGTTGCCTGGGGAGGGGTGAAAGGACATTGAAGGTGCTGGTGCTTGGGGAGAAGCTGTTGATGGCATCTTCCCTTCCTGCCTGGTAGAGCTGAGTTACTCTGAGTAGTGGATGCACAGGGCACACTTTCTCAGAACTTCCTAGAGGTGTGTTTTTAGCCCCCTTGCACACATACCATGAAATCTGGCAAGTCAAGCATTTTTATTAAGTTCTTAAGCCAAGCAGCCCTGGGCCTCACTACATTCCCATGCACTTAGAAGAACATTTGCAAAATTCATTGCGTTTGCACTCAGTTTAATTTCAGATGATGCTTTCCTAAAGCAGCTTCCCCACTTTGCACACGTGGCTTTGTACCTGCAGCTAATAGTAAGTGTGAAACCTCAGGTATGTGACTAAAAATGTTTGTTTGCCTGGTTTGATAGAACAAGTGGGTCGGTTTGAATCTGCTGGTAATTGCAGATGTGGAGGTTAGGCTGAATGATTCATTTGAAACTAGGGGTCAAGATGTTCCAAGCAGACCAGTGACACCAAGTTTAATGTCAAAACTGAGCTGTTTGAGCAAGGCCTGACCTTTGGAGCCTGCATGCTAACTACTTCCTAAAAATGCTGTTGGAAGTGCTCTCATTTGGGCATTGAACCTCAGGAGCCACTTATGAAAATCCCCACTGCTCCTCCGGCACTGCCTCTCCAACCTGATGTGAACTTTTAACTTTTACCATGATAAACAACCCATAATAGCCTTTAAATAAACCAAATAACAGTAATTTGTCTTACCCTCAGACTCTTAATAACACTTCTCTCTTGTTTCACCCTGATACACTGAACTTCCCTGGTCATGGATGCCATTGGCATCCACACAGCTTCTCACAGCTGCTCTAGGGGGTTTGTACCCATTGTTTCCCCCACAGGAGTTGGGGGCTGCATTTGGGGTGGGCTTTGGGGGTGGCATGGGTCTGAATTTAAGCTCATCTGCCAACAGCTTCAGATAACCAACACCTTGGTCTGTGCATGGGAGAATTGGGGGATGTGCAGTGAGGCAGCTTGCTGCCCATGGGAGCCCCTGAGCCTGGTGGTGGTTACACCAAGCCCCTGCCCACATCAGGAGTGAAGGGGGGGGCTCTGTGTGAGCCTCTGCTGAGATCCTGCATGGGAAGAGCCGGAGGAGTTCCCTGTGTCTGGTGCCTGAAAGAGGAGCAGGATCAGCCTCTTGAGTGGGCGAGTTGCTTATTTATAACTCTCCCACTGAGTGTGAGTTTGTTTAATTTGCTGGAGCAGCACAGCGCTGGTGAGTGAGGCTGTATAAATTTGCTAACAATAGTGTCTGTGCCTATATATAAACCTGAAGACACTGCAGTCCTCAGTGCATACCAATTAATGGGATGATGCATGATGTATGGCATGCCATAGGTAACCTGGGACTCGACTTTGCTGCCGGTCTTATCAGTCCTGAAACTCCCGGGAGCAATTGTTGTGCCTCCCTCCTTCAGAGAGCTTCAGAAAATATTTAATATCGCAGAGTCTTGTCCTCGGCTGTTGCATTTTAGTGCCACCTGATGTGCTTAGGTGGGTCTCCCTGGGTCTTTTACTGCTGGCTCTCACATCCAACTCACTTTTCCACTCCATGAGCAGTTGCAATGAGTCTGTGTGGGTGGTCAGGGTCTGTTTGTGCAGGTCCTTGGTGATGATGGTGCCTTGTGCTGCTGAGAAGAGGATGGCAGGCGGTGGGGAGGATGGGTGCAGGAGAGCAGGGAGGTGGCATTGCCGTGTGAAAGGCAGCAGGTTCAGGTATGACAGCAAGAAAACTGCTCAGGGTTCTTAAATAGACATCATTGGAACAAGGGTTTGAGATGTCCATTATACCGTTAATTGCTAATTGATAAAATCTGACACAGAGGAAAGGTCTAAATCTGCATGAGGGAAGCTAAGCCTGTCCTGTAAATTACCTAGATGGAGCTCAAGTTTCCTCCTTGGCTGTTCTGTCGGCAAGAATAGGTCTATTCACCTGTTAATGCGGATAACCGTGACTGAAATGAGATTTCCCACAACTGTGCTGTAAATAATCAAAGCTGCTTTTCCAAAGCACTAACTGAAGCAGAGAGGTGGCCAAAGGAGTGTGGTCGGGGGAGCAGCAGCTCCTGTTGTCTGCAGCAGACCTGCCTTAGGTGGTCGGGGGACAATTCATACCCTGCCTAAGCTGGCTGGGCACACAGCTCACTGTTTGCCGTGCAGCAGCCAGAGAGAGTCTTAATGGAGCAAAGTCAATCCCATCAGCTACTGAGGCTGTTGACAGGACCTGGGGAGGGGCTGTTCCAACCTCCGGATAAACCCCGTCACCAGATCGCCACTTCATGTCATGCAAAACCAAAGGTGGAATTTAAAATACCATCCTTCAGGTGCATTGAGCAGCATTTGGTTGTCAGAACTGGATTTCTTGAAGCCAGTGGTCCAGAATAAAGTGGTAATGAAGAGTCATTTGACAGCAGGCAAGCTGGAAGCATGTATATGAAAATAATACATGACTTTCTAGTTTATCGTGCACTTAGCTGACTTATTTTTTTTCACATGCAGCTCTTTACCACAGAAGGCAATTCAGCATAACTATTTTAGGGAATGAGGCTGCATAAAGAAGCTGCAGGCATGTGAGGTGTATAAAAGGAGACTCCGGCAGCGGTGCACGTGTGCATCGAGAGCAATGCCTGTGCTCGGTGGGCTGCAGCACTGCCAGGCTCATCGAGCCACTGCTGTGTGTAACCAACTCCTCGGCTTCTTTGGTGTCAGTTGTAGAGTCTGAAACCCAAGGTGTGTTCTTCAATGCCCAGGTGTGCCTGCATTGCAACCGCTGCAGGAGGGACTGGTGCTGCCTCGGCTGGAGGTCAGGCAGAGCATCCCCCAGGCCGAGCCCATGTTCATACTCAGAAATCACATCTCCTCTCTCCCTGGCATGGGGAACTGCCCCGTTCCTGGTTTTCACATCATTCCATTGCAGTCTGGAAGAAACGGCTGACAAGACCGATTATTTTTCAAGTTATCCAAACTGTCCGCATCTTAACAAGCTTCCTACTTCAGTTGAGACAGTCTGAAAAGTTTAATATCATTTCAAATCAGAGCGCCAATAAAACTTGACATTATTAATATGATGTTGAGGGGTTTTCCAACTGCTTAGGGAAAAACAATGTGTCCCATTAAACAGAGCCCCTGTATTGTGAAATATTAAGTGACTTCTCAACGAGTGCCAGCTGGAGCTATTAGTTTTCTGCTGGTGCAGTTGCTGTGGGGAGGAGGGCTGGCGGAGAACCTTTTATGAAGACATTAGCTGAATGCGCGCAGCCGGCGAGGCTCTGGCTTGCCGAGGGACCGCGCTAGCTGGGCTGTGTGTGCAGTGATGAATTATTAAAGGCAGTAAATACATTTGGCAGGATGCGCTTTCTCCCCCGCCCCCCCTTAATGCACTTGTTACACTGGGGAGTCTGGGTTGTCTGCTGGGAGTTTGAGCTGAGATTTTAATAAACTGAACCCACTCCATCTCCTCCCGCATCTTCCAGCGGGAGCTGGAGAACAAGGGAGTGTTGTCAGCTGCATCTCCTGTGCCTGGCTCAGGGCTGGGCTGTGGTTGGTATCTCTGGGTGCTGCTGCTGAGCATTGCCTAATCCAGTCCTGCACCCTGACCTACAAAGCCTGGCTTGGGAGGGAGGTTGATTTTGCAGGAAGGGCTTTTCCCGGGTAAAGCCACTGCTGCTCTCCTGGCTGCTCCTTCTCGGTGCTCGGGCAGCGTTGAGCAGATGGGAGGCCTGATGATTCCTCAATCTTGCCTTTAAAACCTCCTGGTTATTGTAAAAGGAAAATTGCTTCAGTTCTTTGTCCAGACTAAACATGTTCTGCACAAAAAAGTTGAAACATATGGGTTTTTGGCATGCCTTTGGTAACACACCCCGGCTTGAGCAGGAATACCTGTGTGTGCTTAAGGCTCTGTGCAGCCCATTAAAGCCTCAGCTGTACCAGATGTTTACAACAGGCTCGTGTCGGTGCATGTTCTGAAACACCTCTGGATTCTGGTCTCGGCTCTGCCTCCGCCTCCGGTTTCCCCATCAGTACAATGAGCATCACTTTGATGCCTCACAGGGGAAGTGTAAGGATTTCATTTAACTTTTATGAAGTTCTTTGACAATGTAAAGAGCTCTGCATATAAAGCGGAGTTTCAGGGAAGTCGAGGCAGTGATGTCCCACTTTTATCTCTGAGAGAGTTCCTACATCTGAGCGTGGAGCCCTCCATCCCCCCGGGCTTCCAGCCGACCGTGCTGCTGCCTTAAGGCCAGAACTATTTTTGACGTTTTTAGCCAGAAACCCATAAACCCACTTTTCACATTCTAATGCAGTGGGACCGCTTTATTATCCTAATTCTGTTGTGGTTCTGCTTCTGCCAGGCACTGCAGGGGTGCTCAGGGCTGGGAAATTCCCAGGGGTACTGTCACCCCACGCATAGAGTCGGGATCTGTCCCGGAGCATCCTTGGAGCTGCTCCCTCTGCCTGGACCCTCCTGGCAGGAGCATGGGGCTTCATGAGCCGGGTGCTGCTCCCAGCTCCCAAAGAGACAGGCTCCTCAAGGGAAAGTAGGCAGTTGTTCTGTAGCATTCAAGAAGGAGGAAGCCTCTCTCTTGCTGCACAACCTTCCTTAACCTTCTTTCTTTTAATGTCTTAATCAAGTGGCTGATAAGAGAAGCGATCCATGAAGAGGACGGGTGTCTAGACAAGGTACAGAAGCTTGTGGCAGCACTTTCCCCACAGATCAGCATCCTCTGTGAGAGGGAAAGACAAAAAAGGCAGATTTTTGTACCCTTAAGCTTCCACCACTGCAGTTCAAAAGACCAATCTTTACAGAAAATAAATTTAAAGGAGAATTTTTGATGTATATGATGGTCTCTTGTGGTCGACAGGAGTGCTGCTGGCAGTATATGGAGTTATGCAAAGCCAGAGTTGGGATTACTTAAAAGTGTCTGTAGTTCTTTGATTAACCAGTGTGTATTTTATTTTTCATACGGCACAATCAGAGCCCTGCATTGATAGTATCTTACTATTATTGTTCGATACGCGAAACTCCCCTTTCCTGCAGCACGCAGCTGCTTTTTAGGGCACTTTTCAAGGAATTCACCCTCCACATATTACACGGGCAGTTTCGAAGGAGGTTTTTCATGCCCAGGTGTGATGTTGGCTTGATGTCGTGCCCTCCTGAAGGCTGGTTCATGGGTGTGGGAGCACAGACAGGGATGGGTCTGTCTTGTGATGCCCATAACACTTGCTGGAGGGGAAATGCTGGGCCAGGAGACCCTCAGCATCCTCCTCCCCTGCGCTGAGGACACACCTGGAGCTGCCACAGCAGGAGTGATGTGGGTGACTTTTGGTGCTCTTTTCACGTAGTACTCTGCCAGTTTTAGAAGAAAGGCAGGTGAAGCACTGTGGGGGAGATGACTTTCCCCAGGCAATGCATGGGGCCACCAGCACAGGCAGGAGCAGATGCGAGAGCTCTGATCTCCAAAATGACTGCATTTGCTTCCTACCCCTGGCATCAGCTGCCCTGCTCAGCTGGTTCCGGGGTCTGGCTAAAGGCACGCAAGGCGTTTGCAAACCAGAGAGATAATAATAGAAAAATTCCAAGAAGGCAGAAGTGAGCAGTCTGAGCCAGGGGTGGCTGGAAGGGGAAGTTCAGCAGCTGCAGCAAAACAAAGGAAGACAGTCTGCAGGGCACGGGGGGCAGCTCTTGGAGTAAGGATGGATACAGGGGGGCAGCTCGGGGGTAGGGACCACTACTGCCCTCGCATTGTCCTGTGCTCCAGACACAGAGCCTGCAGCCTTCCCCGGGGCTGGGCAGGGAAGGAGCCTGTAGCAGAGACGACTGTCTCTGCCCAAAAGTCCTTATGGTCTTCGCAGCAAATGCAAAACCAAAAGCAATGCTCCATATTCAAGCTGAAATCCCAGCCTCTTCTGCTTTTATCCTGTGGTTTGTGGTGGGTTTTTTTGCACCTGCAATAGCAGTTTCTGATTCAGGACTGAGCTGGGGTAGCATTAATCCATGTGATCCTGTATGATCTGTGTGCTCTGTAGGATGCAGCAAGGCTCCGGCTCTCCCCTCTGCGGCTGTTTTGCCTTCAGAGCTGATGGCCCTAATGGCTTGTTCTTGTCACTTGGCTGAGCAGCCAGGACTCCTGGGGTACACGTGCAGCAGAGATGAGCTGCAGCAAGGTGTCTCATTTCCCCTACAGACTTACTTCCACCTTCCTTTGGAAAGAGGAGGGAAAAACCACCTGTATGAAGATTCTTTATCTTGTTCCTGGGGACTAGAGAGCACTCGGGATCACTTTGGTTTCACTGAAGGAAATGACATCTTCTGTTTCTGTGCTCCAAGTTTACACAGGGGCTGTGATGGTGTTGGTAAATGATGTAAAACAGCCTGGGGTCAGTGCCCTCGGGGCTGCCCTGGGGAAGATGAGTGCTGCTGGGAGTGAGAGCTGGCCCATGGATGCTCCGAGAGGGAGAAGGTTGGGTGCAGTTTGCTCGGTGCTGTAGGATCAGAGATGAAGGGGAAAGGGATGCTCAGCCCTTTGATTATTTTCCTTCTTTCATAAAGCTTTCATTTTCAATAGAAATGAAGGCAGAGAGTAAATTTCACATCCAAAGATGGGTGTCCGCTCCTGAATAGGGTTGATTTAGGGTCAGTGCTTCAGCAGCGCGCCGGATTTGGGTTTTAGAAGTTTCCAGCCACTGCTGCAGTCAGATGTTTCTAAAGGGCCCAGCGGGATGACATTTACAGCCAGGTTTTTCAAAAACAGCGTAGTACTTCATATGCCGAACTCCTGAAAATCTAGTCATTTAATTTGTTAAATGAGAGCAAAGGTCTCTCTGGATAATCTCCCTGTCATTGCAGGAGCTGAGCCCTTCTGCAGGAAAAGCCGCCTGTTCCCACCTGAAGCTCCTTTCAGGCTCGAAGCACGTCGGGCTGGTGTCACTTTAAAGTCTGTTTTAAAAGTGGAGAGCAAACTACAGTGTGCAAAATGCGACCTGATAGCAATTAGTGGGAATTTGCATGGCTTGTCACTTAAACTGGGAGGTGTTTGGTCTGTGGCAATGGTGTCTGTGCCCAGCGCAGGTGCCTGGCACAGCAGCACGAACTCTGCTGGGCCAGGGAAGGGCACTGCAGGAGCTGCAGGTCTCCAAAGGCAAAGAAAAATACTGCTGTGACAATTCACTCCTAAGGTTTCAGGTGCATCTTTTCCTTATGAGACTCCAGTGGGCTGAGCATCGTCTGGGGATGCACAACTCTGAATTCATTGCTCCCTCCAGCCGCAAATGGCATGGGATGAGGACAAGGCTCATGATCTGCTGGTGCTGCCTGGGCTGGGACCTCCCGGAGCCATTTGCATCCCTGCTCAGCATCTGCAGGCGCTGGGATTCCTGCCCGACTCCATGTGTGGGATCCTGGCTGGGGGGTGGAGGTGCGTTACTGCTGTCACTGGTCCCTCCATAGCCACAATGATCCTCCAGTGGGGAAAGGAGGGCTGGTCCATACCCGGACCCTCTGAGCTCTGCTTGCTCGGAAGGCAGGAGCACCTGCACACAAACCACAGGGAGATGCTCTCACCCCTCCATTCAAGAAGGTGCTTCCCAAACACCCTGTGTAGGTGTGGAGTGTGTGTAAATACCAACCGAGCAGCTACACCTCTCGTTGACCTTTAACTACTTGGTAACTGATTCTCTCCCATAATAAATACCTCCCGCAATTAATAGTCAATTGGTACTTAATTAATGAAGCAATAACAGTGGAACAGAACATTGTCACAGGATAATGGCCTCCCGCAGCCATTATGCTGTAGCTGTCCCACTAAATCAGAATTAAGTGTGGTCTGGTGCCTGTTTGGAGCAGGGGGAGCAGAGCCCCAGCCCCCTGCGGCTCCCAGTGCTCCCATCCTGCGGTGGGCGAGGTGAAGAGGCGGCTCCGCTGGGGAACGGGCAGGTAATTGCAGTGAAGGTTAAGAGTACAGAACAAATGGAAGCTGTAAATAATCTTCCCCCAAGGTCTTGAGTAGCCGCTTGGTAGGGCCGCAGCTGTGTGGGGGCGGCCACTGGAGCTGCCACAGGGAGCCGAAGCTCAGCTCCTGCTAAGCCCAGTTTAATAGCACGGGCAGCCTGGGTCCTGTCCCTCCCCCTGTCCTCTCCTGCCTCATGCTGACCTTCTGCTCCAGCCGGCTGGGATGCTGCGTGCTGCTCTGGCAGGCGGGGGGTTAGAGCTGTGCAAGAGCCTTCTCCTCCAGGGCCAGAGCTTCCCAGGACAGGAGTGCTGTGAGCATCCCTGGGCTCAGTGCTGTGCCCTCTCCTCCCTTCCCTGAAGTGCAAGCTCTGGTATTAGAGGTGACTCAAAGCATGTGAACACCAGCTTCCTTTCTGGTTTTTATTTTTTTTAAAAAAAAAGTCCCATTTTTCTGTCTTGTCAGGTCTATTTAAGCATTTAATGAGGTGAGATAGTACCAATAAATTTAACACAGCACAGTAACTCTGATGTGGGCCAAGGCCTAATAAACTTCCATCCTTGGGAGTGGAGGGCGAGCCAGCCGGTGCAAGATTGCATTTGCTGTGATTGCTTTGCTCGGGCATTCCTGAGGTTGAACAAGGACTTTGAAGGTGCTGCCACAAATCTGAGGGCGTTGAAGGCCAGCTGTGGTGAATTGGCAGTGGAAACACGGAGGACAGGACTCATTTCTCCCATTTCCAGGCCCACCTTGCCCCATACCTCTTGTTGCTGCCCTCTCAGAGGACTCTGAGGATGCACCAGATCAAGCACCTGGTCCTGGTGGTTCTGCTGCATCCAACCTCGGATGAAATACCAGGAGATTTCTGTACTGTGTTGTGGAGTGTAGAGGGATTTGTACTTTGGCTGGTTTGAATGTCTCCTGAATGAGTAACTTGACAGATTTTTTTTTTCCCCCTCCTTCACTGCTTGCAAATCTGTTTGCAAGCAGCTTGCTTTCTCGGAGGAGGACTTGGAACCATCAGCTGGCTCCTGCATCCCATTTACTGAGGCATCCCTCCTTCTGACTGGCTTTGGCAATGCCTTTGCTCTTGATCGGAATGGGCTTTTTGGGCAGAGAGAACGGGGAAAGCTGAGTTTAAAGCCATTTCATACAGGGCCATCTGCGAGTGTAAGGCTTGTGCTGGAGTTTGGCACACGCATTTGTGGCTGAAGCAAAGTTACGTTGAAGTGAGAAATAATTGTCTCTGACTTTGTATCTGTCTCGGATTTTAATTGCATCTGTAGTCTGACATTGCCCCTTCAGCAGGGGCAAGAGTGAAGTAATAGCTGAATTATTCATCTTCACGTGGGTCCTATACATTACAGTAGTAGACAGCAGGAAATTATAGAGTCTGCACAAGTCTCCTGCCTTTTTCCTAAGGCTGGGTAAATATATGACATAAACTAAGCAACGTCCAGCACTGACACCCTGAGAGGTAACGGCAGCATCCGTGCTGGCCAAGAGCAGGATCTGGCCGTGCCAGTGGGCCATGTTTACGTGGATCCCATACAAATTCACTTTGTGTTCTTCTCTATTTATAGCTTTCCAATGCCAGCCCATACTAAACCCATCATACTCTGTAACTCGCCAGACACAAATCTAATTATCCCGAAAGGGGAGGGAGCGGAGAGGAGACAACACATAGAAATTTCATCATGCAGCCTTGTGGAGCTGTGGTTCAGAGCCCCTGAGCCCTCGGCAGAGCACAGCTCACCTTCAGCTCACGGCTTCCTCCGGCACGCGCTCGGCGAGCCGCCTTTTCCTCCTCCGTGCCTGCGCCCAGGGACATACTGCGAGTAGTTTATTACAGCTTTCTGTTTAGTTCTGCTGCAGTACAGGAGAAATAATGCAATCATGCCTCAGCTCCATATGGTCTCGGAGGCTGAGGAGCAGAACAACCTTTTGCTTTGTTTGTGCTCCTGCCGCCGGCGCTGGGGAACGCTGCCGGGAGCGCTGGCTCTGCGCTCCCCGGAGCGCCCTGTGCTTGGGCTGGCGTGGCTGGAGAGGAAAGGCTGTGCTTGGAAAACTGCCACCCTCCAGCTAAATATTTGTGTTTGTGTGTGTGGGCTCCATATTGCAGAGAGCCGGCGCGAGGCTGTCGCCTCTCCGGCACAGCGGGTCAGAGCATCCTGCCCCAGGATGCCTGCCAGGTTCAAAACGCTCGAGTGCTGTGTGGAATAACCTCGTGTTACACAAAATAACCTCGTGTTGCACGGAATAACCTCGTGCTGCAGAAAATAACCTCGTGTTGTCCAACGGCTTTAATTGCTGTGGCTTTTGGCGCTGCTCTCACCCTGCAATCTGCCCTGGGAAATGAGGGGTTGTCGCCTGGCTCTGGGAGCTGTGGGTGTGATGGGCCCAGGGGAAGGAGCAGCGTGGCGATAGCTGCTGGGGGTCACCAGGTTGGGATTGAGCTCAGTGCAAGAGCAGCCCATAGAAAGTACGTGCAGGGCATTGGGTGAGGGCTCTGTTGGGAGCATCCAGGAATGCATGAGATGCTTGGGCTTATCATCAGAGTGAGCTGCTCCAGACAGGCTCAGGGACAACTCGCTGCTCAGATCAGGGAACCTGTGTTTCAGCTAAATTAAGAATTTAGCAGTTCTTCGATCAAAGGGTTGAAAGGTGCGAGTCCTGTCAGGTAGGAAGTGATTCAGTACACAAAAATGCCTGAACTGCTGGGTTTGCTCGGCTGTGGAGGTCGTGAACTCTGCTAAATTCCTTGAGTCTCTGGTTCTGGAGCTCCATGAAACAGCCCTGGGGGAGAAGGAAAACATTCCCAGTGCCCCTGTGCCTCCGCAGAGCAGCAGCAGCAGCAGCAAATGTTTCCAATTACTGTGTGGAGTTTGCATGCGCTGGGTTATTGCACCCTGTGCCAGAGGGGCTGAGTTTCCTCACTGCCATGGAGAGTCTGTCCACCAGCATCTCCAGTCATGTGAAAACAGAAAACCAGCTTTGTCTGTCATTGTAAAAATAAACCCCATCCTGCAGAAGGGATGAGGGAGGGGGAAAGTGGGCAGGGCAGATCCTGGGGGATGCGGGACAGGGATGCTGGTGATGCGGGGCAGATCACAGGTGACACGGGGCAGGGATGCTGGCGATGCTCAGGACACAACCCCTCTGCAGGGAGCAGGGGGGCACAAAGCATGTGGAATGGGGCTGAGGGGCTCGGCATCCCTTGTGCTGCTGGGGCAGGTGGTCCAGGGCCCAGCCACTGTGAGATGCTTGTGGGAACGCAGCCGGCTCGGGGTGCTGGGGCACGCTTTGGGTGCTGGGGCACCTCCCCGCTGCGCTGCTGAACACCCCTGCATATGGATGAGTGTTTCTTTAAAGCCTGCACAAGTAAGCAGCAGCAGAAGAGATCCTTGGCTGCGTGACAACCCAAATGTGGTAGAAATGCCATATGTTTCTGGCTCTAACCCTCCACAGAGTGCCCCACTTTCTCCGTGTTTTGATTTATTTTTTTCTTTATCAGACTTAAGCAACTCTCCCCGTCGGCCCCATGGCTGGCGGGCAGTGCTCTCCTCTCTAATTTTCTGTTGCTGGAGTGAAGGGAGCCGTGGCTCCACTCGCTCGCCTTCCCACATGCTGCCAAGCAAACCCCCTAACTTTCTTGGGTGACGACATAAATTTGCAGTGGTGTTCTGCAGAGCTCCCCACCGAACCCGCGCTGCCTGGCATCCCTAACAAGCTTATCAAAAGGTTCCTTTGCAGGGAGATCTGAGCCCTCCAGGTTTTGATTCGTAGCAGGTGAAGGCAGAATGTGCTGCAGCCTGATTGAAATGTGCGAGGTCAACAAAATAGAGCAGGGAGTGCACAATAATTGGGGAAGCAGCAGCAGCCCGGCTTTCTGCATGTGGTCCTGTGATCCCTCCACTTTAATCTCCCATTTCCAAAGGGAAGCCTGTCTTGCATACTTTATTATCGTGTTCATTTGCTCGGGAGGCCTCTTTTTACAGAACAGGGAGGAAACCCAAAACTGGAGCCGCGGCTGACTTTATTCTTCCCTGTTGTGCAAGTGAAAAGGGAGATGTCTGGAGAGGGGTGGTGGGCAGAGGAGGGGTACGCGGCTTTCATTCTAAGGCATCTTCCTCTCCCAGAGTTGGAGCCTTTTCTCTTAACAAAGCCTGGCGTTTAGAGCAGATCTGAGGATGCGGAAGGGGTTTCTGTGCTCTTCTGTTAAAAATCTCCTGAAGGATGAGGCATCAGGGCTGCAATAGTCAGCTCCTTAGGGTGAAATGTATTTGCTAGCACAGATTTGTACCTTGTCTTGGGAGAACCAACAGATTTGGAGGTCTCTGGCCCTTCTCAGAGGTGTGGGGAGGGGGTAGGAAGAGTTTTGTGTTAAGCACACATCTTCCCCAAAGGCTATAACACTTTGTTGGAAGTGCCCTGTTCCCTCACATCTGTGCAAATTCAAACCTTCCTTTGCTCTGGGATGTGCGTTGGGGGGTTTCCTGGCTCCGCTGCATTCTGCCTCTGAGAGGGGAATATATTAATAAAAACAGGGAAGGGGGAAAAATCTGTCCCTTTCCCCCTCCTTCCCATCTGCTGTTTCATCGCCAGCTGTTTGTCCTGTAGCCTGGATTCCCTGCTCCCTCTCCACAGCCTGTTGGGCACAGCACCCTGTGACCCTTGCTGGGTCTCCTGGGGAAACATTGGTTTCTTCTCTGTGTGCCCCTGCTCCAGGTGTCTCTGCTGGAAGCACCTGGGTGATGGGATGCAGGTCTGTGCCTCTTGCCCCAGGATGCAAGTGTCTGGGCTCTTGCACAGGTTTGGGCTCTCTCCTGCTCTCAGTGGGAGCGATAAGCCATCAGCCCTGTGTGTGTGGTAAATACTGTCTGTATGGGAGTGGATGAGTGAGGCTGAGTTTCACAGGTGTGGCTGGGAGGAGGTGCCCGGCTGGGAACCCAAGAGCTGCCGTGAGAAGCCAGAGGGGCATCCCCATCCCAGGGCTGGGCTGCAGGAACCTGGAGGGGCTCTGTGCCACAGAGCTGCTCCCTGTCGGGGTGTCTGGCTGACAGGAGGGGGCCGGGGCCAGCGGAGGAGCTCGTGGTGCTCAGTGCAGCGTGGAGCCAAGGGTGACACCAGGTTTCGGGACGGGTGCCAGCTCTGCCTCACTAGAAGAGCTGTAGGTGAAGTCAGCGTCAGCCCTCGGCGTTGCTTAACAAGCTCTTCAGTGCTGCTGAGTGTGCGGAGCTCGCCCAGGGAAGACACGGTGCCAAGTCATTCTTACAGACAGCCTTAATGCTGTAGGACAGGGAGCCATCAGCTCGCTCCCTCTGCTTCCCTCCTTCCTTTGGGAGAGCTTCATGGGCTCTGCACTGGCATGGCCATGGAAGAGGCATGGCTCTGGCTTTGCCCCAAACACGCTGCTGCAGCACTTCCAGCCCCACTCCGAGTGTGGGGAGCTGGGAGCCCACCCTTGGCAGCCCTTTGCCAGGTTTTCAGCCCAGACCCCTGCCCGGTGGCAGCAGCGGGAACAAGGGGGGCTCAGCTGCACCACGGCTGCCTGGAGACGCAGCTACTGGAGCCTAATTACCACCAAATCAGATCAGAGCCTCATGGCAGCCAGCAGCCTGATTAACAAATGTCCCCTGTGGCTGAGAGCCCCCCGTGCAGCCCCCACGGAGCCTCTGTGCTCCCCAACAAAGGACAGGGAGGTTTGCGATGGCCACGTCTCCCTGTGCATGCAGAGAAGCACCACGCGGCGCCTGCTGCATCTTTGTTAATGATACCAGTATCAAGTGGAAACTATTCTTAGACACCTGTGTCAATCAGGGAGGACAAGAAAAAAGCAGGAATCCAGGGCTGCCAAACATAGCATCCAAAATATTGCTATAGATCAGTCCGACTTGTTTTTTAAAGAGCAGGGAAGGTTCAAAGGAAAGCAGGGCATGGTACAGAGCTGGGAATCGATTGATTCAGCTCACACAAAAATTTCCAGGCGGGAGATGGGGCTATGGTTTTTGGAATGCAGCCCACAGCAGAGGTATGGGGGTTTCTTGCTGGTACCAGTAGTGGGTACCACCAGGAGGTGGGATGGACATTGCTCCTGTGTGGGACACCTGGGCTGGTGTTGGACATGGTGTGAGACACGTTCAGGTGTGGTAGGGGAGGAAGGGGCTCCCCTGGTTTGAATGCTGAGGGGAGAACATTGTGCTGTAATGGTGGGGCATCCTTACAGCTCACGCTGTGCCCACAGGGTCACCCCCACCCTGTGTTTCAGGCGAGGTCTCTGAAGGGTGGTTCTAAAACATGGGCTTTTCATCTTGGATGTCCCGGGAGACCCAGCAATGCCAGAGCGAGGGGCTGTTTGGAGTCAGGAAGGCCACACGTTCCTTGGTTAATGCATCACCAGCAGATCCCAGCTTCATTAGCTGAGGGCTAATCATTTACGAGCCATACGTTTTGATGTGGGGCTTACAGCTCCTTACATCATGCCCTGAGTATGTGCTTCAGTTTTCTGGAGATAGGGTGGTGCTGGTGCCCATTGTCCCCCTTGATGGCAGAGCCCGGCCATGCGGTGCATGGCCAGGTCGGGGGTTGCACAGACTCACTGCCTCTGCTCTGCTCTGCAAACCACCAGTGTCGGGGGCTCTGGGGAAAGGCAAACCATGTTGCAGGGCAGTTGCAAGTGTGGTGAGGCTCGAGATGCTTGAGCCTTGAAAAGCCTCTGTCCTTTGGCTTCTGCATACACAAAAAGGGTGTAAATGAGTAGAAACCTCATCGGGGCTTTCAGATCTGATCCAGAAGAAGCCTAAAGCCTTAAACTCAACTTAAAATCACTTGCAATGGATGTTTGCATGCCAGACTTGTGCCTGGAAGATGCAAAATGTGCTCATGGTTCCTAAAGCTGAGGGGGTAGCTACAGGAGCGTGGGTCTGTTTGGCTTTGGGTGTGTCCTGCAGGACCCGTGCTCAGCTCTCCTGGGGCAGCTGGTGCCCCATGGAAGGGTCTGGGCAGAGGCTCTGTCCCCGACACCCCCGGAGCCCCCGGTCTCGCAGCCATCCCCTCCTTCCTTCCCTGCTCTTCTCCTGTGCCTCTGGCCTCACTCCCTGGGCTCGCCTCGAAATTTCCCCTTCCAAGTGGCTATTGATTTTCCTGACTAATGCACCACACACCAAACAAAACAAAGAGAACTCAATCAGCCACTTAAACAAAAAAAAATCAAACAAAACCCACCGGCCTCCCATTACAGGCTGGGCAGATCACGCAGTTACAGCTTGAAAGGGTTCCCATTGACCCATAGCACTCAGTTAAAATGAAGGGAGCAGTGCAAATACAGGCTGGAGATGCAGGCTCAGGAGAGCTCTTTCCTTACATAAAAAAGAACATTTTGCTTTTTTCTTTCTTGTTACCTGCAAATGAGAACGAAATGCTGCTCTCCCCCGCTCCGGGTAGCGTTATTCCAAGCATACCAGCTCTCAGCTCCCTTTTCCCTTAGCTAATAAGTAATCATGAGGAGGTTTGTGGCCTTGTTTATTATATTTGGCCCAGAAAATGCTATTTTTTTTTCCTCCTCCTCCCCCTGCCTTTCAGTAAAATGCTTTCTGAGATTTATTTGTAAGGCTGTAAATACAGAGTAAATAGCTTTAATTTAATTTACCGGGCTGCTGTAAGAAACTGTATCTGCAAGCAGGAATTCCATCAGCCTCTGCTGGATGGGGAAGTGTCTGTGGGTGCTGCATGCTCAGACATTTCCCATTTTTTGTCCCTTTTCTCCCTCCCTTCCTAAGGAAGAGACCGTTTCTTTGCCTCCTCGAGGCCGCAGCAGCTCTGCCCGCAGGGTGCTGGGGCACAGGTCAGATGTTTGGTGCCAAACGCAGTGAATTGGCAAATGGGAGGTAACGAGCTGGTCCTTAATGAGGCCCACGCTGCTGTGTGGGAGGGCACCTTCCTGCCCCTGCCAGCCGGCGCTCCAGAGGAGGCTGTTCCCATGTTTTCTCAGGGATGTTGGAGGCAGACAGGGCTCAGTGCTTGGCAGCATCTCTCAGACGCGGTGGGGGCGTGGAGTCTTGTGAATGGGGAACATTGGTGGTGTAGGGAAGCAGCACTGAGCCTGAAACCGAGGTGTGAAGGGTGGGCAAGGGCTGAGTGAGGGGCCTGGATGGGTGTCCAGGTGCTGGCAGAGCCAGGCTCTAAGGGCTCTTCCACACCAAAGCTGGTGGTTGCTGCCACGTGCCAGAGCTACTGCCCAAAGCTTCCTCCCCCAGTGAACCCAGGGCTGCTCCTGCTCCCCGTGCCACGAGCTGCGGGGGTGGCTGTGCCCATGGGTGCAGGCGCCTGGCTTTACACTTCCCATTATGAGATTTACCCACTGAGATTTCTTATTTTGCATCCACTTATGAGGAGGTTACCCCCCACCACCACCTCTTTTATTTTCTTTGCTGCCTCGGTGAAGGCTGACAGCTTGTTTAGGAGGGGCTGGTGCCCAGAGGTAGAATTTGCAAACAAATAACTCTCACCCAAGATGACAGCGTGCAAGAGACTGCAAAGATCCTGGGCGATGCTTGCTGATGTGACAGTGACAATAGGAGTTTTGTCCTCATTAGTTTCCCAACATAAAGGCTCTGTCGAGCCCTCACCGTGTGTCAGTGGGAACAGGCTCCAACACCACCACCTCGCTGCTTTGCAAACTGCTGCTGCTGCTGGGGTGGTCTGGGGAGCACAGATGCCCCTTCCCGGTGAGCTGCTGGGACACACCAGCCTTGCTCTGCACCTGCGGGGGGTTTTGCCCCTCTGTGGACAGGCAAGCAGCATGAGGTTGTGTCTATGTCTGGTTTGGGGTGGGAGGAAGAGGGGAGGGAAGGCGGTTGCCTTGCCTTTGGCTGCTCTGCACAGCTCAGAGTTCCTGGGAGAGGTGCTCTCCTCTGTCGTCATAGGAACTTCTAAATGGATCTTGCTTACTTTTGCTCGGAGGTATTTGCAGTTCCCCCATGCACTGTCCTCTCCAGCACTGATGGCAATTACCTGGTTACGATGGGAGTGTGTGCAGTGGCAGGGGGAGAGGAGGACCCCGTCCTACCCCTGCCGAGATGGATGGTGGTGGGACTGATCCTCCTGGGCACTGTGGGACACCCCTGTTTAATAGAGCTTGTCTCTTGGGTGCCTGTCCAAAAACACCTCCCACTCGCTTACGGCCACTTCCCTGGCTGCAGCTGTACAATATCTCAATTTTCCATCTCCCTTATTTGAAGCCTTGGGACACGGATCCCTTGGGGAATGGAGGGACCCCTTCTCCATCCCTTCCCTCTCCCAAGCTGCAGCAAACAAATGCCTTGGGAGCAGCTGTTGAACGCTGCGTGGAGAAAAAACACCGGTCTCCCCAAGAGCAGAACTGATGGCACACTTCTGCTGGGGTGCAAGTGGGCTACCATTTTTCCTAATTAGTCATGATGTCTTGCCCATCACAGGAATAAATAGCAAGCTTTCCCTAAGGATGTGAGATGAGAAGCACTATTTATCGTTGCTCTCAGAGGAAGCTGACAACATGACAGGTGAAATATCAGGAATAATTAAGAAAAATAAGGGCTTGTGTACTTTATTGCACCAACAGCAGGGATGTATTGCCAGCTCTTTGTCCAGGAGAGAGGGAGGAAAAAACCCAGGAAGCTGTGTATGACTCTGGGATTTGTAACTTGCTGACTTCAGGAAGGTGCTGGGGAGCGGATCCCACTGAGAGGTGTTGTCTGAAGGGGCCATGGCTGGAATCACCTCCTGCCTGGTGCCTCAAGCTCTTGGCTGTGTTAGGGTGAGCATCCCTTGGCTTTGGCCTGGAGCTGGTTGTGCTGTTCCTGCTGGAATCGATGACGGATGATGCTCTGGGGTAGGGGAGCAGCTCTGGTGACCTGGCTTTCCATTACAGTGTTAGCCTTGGCCCTGGGGTGCTCCCGGGTCTGCTTGGGCTCCGTAGCCTGGTTGGGAAAGAAGTGGAAGCTGTGGTGGCAGTGCTGGGGAGATGTGTTTGCTTATGAGGCAGGACAGCTGGGGAGCTCGGGAACTGTATCCGCTCAAACAATGTGAAAATCTGATTACAGCAAGTGTCGCTGGGCATCACTTCGCTCTTCCTCTGCAGCCCCAGCCTCGCCTGACAGCCATAATAGATCTCCTGGAAACATCTTGCGCTGAAACGAAATGCCGAGTCAAAAATGCTTAAAATCCCTCAAGTTGGGAGTTTGCTAATCGCAGCACTCATCCAGCAGCTCCGGGTGCTCCTGGGCTGGCCAGCCTGCATTACGCCTCATTAAGGCTGTGCAGCAGCGTTCCCAGACCCGGGCAGGAAAATGCAGCTTTTTTATGCACTCGAGAGAAAAGCAATTTTACATCGTGGCCCTCATCTCGTCCCCTTTGACCGCGTGCTCCCAGGCTTCGCTGGCACTTTGCAGGAGGCTGTGAAAGGGACCCTTTGTCGGGGGGAGGAGGAAGCCAGCAGCAAACAAGTCCTGAACTGGGGAACGCTGCTCTTGGGGCACTTATATTTAGCTCGTTTGCAGCAATGTCCTTTCAGTTCCCACTCGCCCTTTTGTTCCTTTTAACTAGCAGCACCAAGGGTCTGAAAGAGAAGGAGACCAGCGAGGAATAGGCAGCTTCTCCTTGAGGAGTTGAGGGTATTTTTATCACAATGCCCAAGGAAAAAGGAGTTTGTTGCCTCCAACCTTCAGTCAGAACCAGTGCTGGGAAGGACCTCTGAAGGAAAGCAAAGCCCAGGCGCTTCCATTGCATGCGGCAGTGGGAGCAAAACCACAAAGGCGGAAGAGGTGCCTTGAAAAACAAAGATATAAGCTCATCCTTGCTTGGTGGCCTGCAGTGACTCACTCTTGAAGGCATGGTGCTGCTAGGGAGGCAGGCAGGCAGGCCACATCCATTAATTAAAATATGCAGGGTGGCCAGGATCCCAGCACAGCGAAAGGAGAGGATGAGGGCTGAGCTGCAGCGAGAGCCAGGTCCCCGCCAAAACTAAGACTGGTTTTTGTCCTCTTAAATATTTATAGAGCGTTGTAGTGCCTTGTGTTACAGCCTGTGTTCCCTGAGGCTTTGGAATAGGAAAAAACATCCAGAGCAGGCTTTGCATCTTCTGTGAGATGCTGCTTCAGAGCCTGACCTTGAGGATTTCTCACCTCCTTTCTTTTGATTCGTGGAGTGATGGCTCTTGCCTCTGCACCGTGACCCCCAAATGCCTCAGGGTGCTGGGCAGGGATGTGATGGCCAGCAGTGGCCTCTGCTCAGCCTGGAGGCTTCCAGCCACAGGTGTGTGGCAGCAAGGATCTGGGAATCACACTCTTTACAGAGAGTACTCTGCTCCGGGGATGCTGGCTTTGCCCCTCTGCTCGTGGGATGGTTCTGCACCAGCAGCTCCTGGAGCTGCTCTATTCTGCCAGGGCTGTGCCCGGCTCTGGGTATGTTCTCACAACGTGCCCATCCTGCCAAGGAAAAGCTTTTTTCTTCCCCTTTGATATCTTTAAAATGTTTTCTTTCTTTATCAGTAGCCAGCTGGTATCGGGTCCAACAAGTCTTGGGTTTGACTGTGCGATCCCTCAATTCTCCAAGCAAATAAGCCCAGATAAGACCCAGACCTTTGAAGCCAATTGTAATTTAATACAGCTTAAATTGTAAACATCGAACAGTTGCAAAGGAAATATGATCAAAGCCATTGATTTTTCTGTAGTGACACAGTGTCTCTTTGAATAATTCCCAATAATGAGAAAATCTGAGAAAATTGAAACCTGTTTGCAGAATATTATAAGCCTAAATGGTCAAATAATTAGAAAGCTACTCATTTAAGCTCTGCATATGAAAAAACAAGGAGATCCTTACATTAGATTAAACGTGCTAGACTAAGCATCTTTTCTGAGTAGAATGGAAAAGAGAAATCACTGTGTGCAGGGTGGAAGATGGGTTTCTTCCACTGGAAGAGCAGGATGCTTCCTGCAGAGAGCAAGCAGCAGCTTCCAAGCTGCATCGATACAGTACTATATGTTTCCCATTGCTTTCTGATCTGTGGATTAATTTTGGAGTGCTGATGAGCTGGCCTGACACAGCATTTAGAGCCCAGAGCAGGACTGAGGTGTTGCTGAGAGTAGTTACACACCCGGTGTGTGTCTGAAGTTGTGAACAACAAGGACGTGAAGGTATGACCCCTCGGTGCCACGGGAAAGGTGGCTGCTGGTAGGGCACGTGCTTGTAGGTGGGTGTGTTCCATGGGGGCTGTCTGTGATGCCACCACAGAGGACACCCAAAAGGGCCGTTGGTGTTGTGTAACTCCCTCTGTACAGTTTGAAAGGGCAAAGTCCACCAGTGAAGGGGTTTAAGGAAACGGAAGCACTTTGTTGCCACTTCCCTGTGAGTGCATGGAGAGGAGATGCTTCTGCTGAGGGAGAGCAGTTCTTATCCACACTGCCATGTCCTGTTCATCTGCCTTTGTGCAGAATCTGAACCCCTGGGCACCAGCTGCCCTCCCAGCCCCACTCCGACCACCTCCACTGCATCCTGCTCTGCATTCCCAGCACCCCAGTTCCTGCTCCAGAGCCCTGATCCTACCCTTAGCCCTCACTGGACAAAACCGGTTTCTGTTTTAGTTTCTGTGAGCTCTAGCAGAACGACTTCTGCTTCTAACCTGGAAACTGGAGGCGTGGAGTCTCGGATGCCATTGGGCTTGTGTAATTCGTGGTACGA
Organism: Aegotheles bennettii; assembly: GCA_013398125.1. Taxonomy (NCBI): domain Eukaryota; kingdom Metazoa; phylum Chordata; class Aves; order Caprimulgiformes; family Aegothelidae; genus Aegotheles; species Aegotheles bennettii. The sequence goes on from VZRW01009673.1 coordinate 279,850, forward strand.
TGCTCTGTGAAGTCGCTGTCGTGGCAGATGGAGGAATTTAGCGGTGCATGTGAGAATTACATACTGGAGGGTAAGAAAGTGAGGTTTCTGGTTTCCCCAGGACACAAAATACCTGCCTGATTATGGGCCCCACAAAGGCTTCTAGATTTTCAAAGCCGTGTCCTTCCCGACAGGCATGTGCAGGGGGATGCTGGCCTTACCCCCTCAGAGACAGCCCGCTCTCGGGTTTCAGGTTTGTCCGCATTTCCACGCTGCCTTTCAGATGTTCAAGGGTTTCAGTTGGGTCTTGTGGCTGCTGTTCAAAGCACAAAAAAGCGCAGGGTGGCCAGAAAATCGGGATGCAGCAGATAACGCTGCCAGTCCCATCGGGGCACCGCCGCCGCTCAGGGCACGGAGCCATCAGTTATTGTTCGTGCCAGGACCAGGCTCAAAGTGGATGTGCTCAAAACACAGCCGCGCTCTTCCCCGGCCCTTCAGACAGAACTGAAAAGGCTTTCATGTTCTGCGGGGGTGGAGAGCACAGTTTGCGATGACCTGGCTCCGGCTGGTATTCGAAAGGTCACTTTGCCTACGATGCTATCTGAGCCCATTGATTTAAAAAAAAAAAGAAAGACCCAGCGCTGGAGAGAGGGGAAGGCAGGGGAGAGGAAGCGAAAATAGCTCTGGCAACAGTCATTGTTTAAAACCAACAAAGAGGCACTGAAAGGCTCCCTGCTCGCCGCTGTCAATAGCCATGGCGAGGGCACCGGCTGGCAGCTGGTCCACACCAGGCGAGGAGCCTCTGCTTGGCCCCCACTGCTGCGGGCCAGCTCGGGGCAGGGTGGGTGGAGAGGGGACAGGGTGGATGGAGTGGGAGCAGGATGGGTGGAAGGGGGTGGGGCAGGATGGATGGAGAGGGACAGGATGGATGAAGAGGACACAGAAGGCTTAGCAGCTCCCTCCTGATGGCTGCCGGATGGGCCAGGGGTGACAGTGATTTAAATGAAGCCCTGGCTGGTTCATTACCTTGAAAGCATCCTAGGCCAGGAAAGAACCGATTTGCCCTAAAGAGCTCAGCCAACTGTCAGCTGGTTTGTGAGCATTAGTGAGTAATAAGGAGCAAGAGCAGCATTAGCCCGGCATCCGCGCAGTCATCTGTCACGTAACAAGGGAAGTATTGGCACGTTGTCATGTTTCAAAAATGATCAATGTTGGAAAAAAATATTAATAAAACCTGGCTTTAAGGTAATAAATATAATAGCATAATAATAAAACCTTTCTGCTCTCGTTGAGGGTGTTGGAGAGGAGAGCCCCTTTCCCCAGGGGCATCGTGGCTGGTGTTCAAAAGGGGAGTACAATGTTGCACGGCAGCAATGGCTCCTTCTCAGAGGTCACAGTCTGCATGGGACAGAAATAGGATGAGGTGAGGGGGAAAGGGGTGGATGCTCTTGGGAAGGGAAAGTTTCATTGATGGAGACCCAGATGCAATAGGCTGGATTGTCTTAGTTTCTGTGGGAGACTGGACAGATTGGTCCCCAGCTCAGTGCCCTGCTGTGACATGGGAACAATGGCATCTGAGGGATGCTCCAGGGGAGGCACATGCCTGTGACAGTCCCAGGTGGTTCCACTGCTGCCATCCTGGGAGCAGCATGAGTGTAGTGATGGGAGAAGCCTAGCAAGTGCCATCTCCTGGAGTTGTATCCCTGTAATCCATTGCAATATGCGGTGGGAGACATTTCAGTGGCTGCAAGGGGAAAAGGAAGGCTCAGCCTCATAACTAGGTTAGGTGGGAGGGAAAAACTGGATGTTGCTCTGCCCAGTGGTGTGGAGAGGGGGACAGAGGAGGAAGAGACCCCTGGACCATTGAGGGATGGGAAGACCTTTGCTCCAGGCACAAGCCCAGATGGGTCCCTGTCCCTGGATGTACCGAGGGAGGCAAAGCTCTGTGCTGGCAGAAGGGGACCCAGCAAAACCGCTTAATGGATTTATTCCTCCAATTTCCCTGAGCTCTTCCAAGCTTTGGATATAAGCAAGGAGAGTGAGTTAAGGCACAGATTACAACAGTGATGGACCTCCAGAAAAAGGAGAGGTTTGAAGGGTTGAAATTTACTGCAAAGCCTGGCCCAGGATTGACCTTCTTCCTCCTCCTCGGGATTTTTCCGTCTTGTGCAGAAAAATGCAGCTGGCCAGCTTGACAAGTGGAAACTGTAGCTTTGTCGCTAATGTGCAATGCTGAAACAATGATGTATGGCTGGCGATAGATCATGTTGGGTTTCCGGAGAGCAGGCAAGACGAAGGCATGAGCCTAATTCATGATGCATGAACGCATTGATCTTCCTGGCTCTGAAAATACAATGTAATGAACCCCCGCTAACACATCATTTTTATGCCACTGCACCTCACTAATATCTAATGATTTCACCTTGCTCTGAGATAAAATATAATTGTATGGGAGTTCCAGCTTTGTTCTTTAATACTTGAGTAGAGTTAACGAATTATGTTTTGCTCTGTAGCTGTCGGCGAGTTGAGACAAGCTTACAAAAGCCCCGCAATTATTAGGCACAGATGCACATTTCAAACACTGTGTGCCTGTGTATCTGTGTGTGTGTACCTGCATGTGCTGGGGACATCAACACCCAACGCATGGTGCTGCTGGGAGCTGAGGCAGGGGCTGAGGGATGCTGGTGGGATGCTGAGGAGCAGGTGTCTGTGCTTGGGGGGTTTGGTGTCTCATCTGCCCGGGCAGTGCTCAGGGAATGAGGAGACTTTGTGGTGAGGACTACCTGCCAAGGCTGTTGGTTACAGCCTTCCAGCTGGCGGCTGGAGGGCACAGCAACCCTTCTGTTCTTTCCAAAGTCCACAACCCTTTTGAAGATCAGCCCACCCGGGACTGCCCTCTCAAATCCCCAGCAGGGCTGTGTTTCTTCCCCAGCCAGACGAAGCATTTTGCCTAGGAAAATAGGTTTGGGGTCCTTTTAATACAACTCTCCTGTGGTCTTTGTATTTGTGTGAGCTCGATGGAGTTGTGTGGCTCTGGTTTGAGGGGCTGGTCAAACCGGTGGTTCTGGATCAGCCATATGGGCACTTGTGACTGCTCCGGTCCTGGCTGTCAAAACCCCGACAGTGTCTTGGCTGTCCCTCCCTCCACCCAGCAGTGCTCCTCTCGGCATCTGATCTGCAGTCACCTGTCTGCTCTCGTTTGGTTCAGTGCTGGGAAGCTCTTCTGGGGGCGAGCGAGCGGTAAACTCCTGTTTGTTCCGCGGCGGCAGCAGCTGGGGTCCTGGCCCCTGACTGCGGCTTTTAAGTGCTTTGGCAGTGCAAGGAACGAGCAGGAGCTGGCAAATGGGAGTTGAAGGTGAAGATGTTTGTGGATTCTTCAAAGGCAAGCCCTACCGTTGCAAAAGAAGTCAATGAAAATCTAACCACTCTTGACAGTGAAAGCTGAAGTAATGTTGTACCTAATTTGAAATTCCCTCTAGGCTAAGTAAGGCTTTTCCTTTCATCTGCGATGTTTGGATCCCTTCTGGGAGCCCTCTCCTCTGTACCATGTTTGGTTACATGCCGTGTTGACAGATGATTAAGACATGAAGTGTCTTAAATCAGAGGAACAGGCAAAGTTTTGCATTGTGTGCTCAGGTGTTTACCCACAGCGTTTTAATCGTCTCAGCCTGACTTTGAGCTGTGGGACTTGCTGCCTCTTGCAGCTCGAGGTGTTCCTCGCAAGGGAGATGCTGAAGGGAACAGCAAACCAGTGGCAGACTGGAGGGGGGAACAGCCCTTTACTGGTAGTGCTGTATTCATAGTGGACGATCTTTCTGGATTTGCTGGTGTCCTTGGCAGTCACCTTATGGGATTTGCTTTGTGGAGATGAGGAGCAGAAGCTTCTACAAGACTCTGCTGCATGTCCCAACCGAGTGAACCTTGTAAGGTGACTTGGGGAGAACGTGACCAGTGCCTCTGCATCTTCTGGGTGTTTCTGAGAACCAGGGTTGCCCAGGGGCACTGTGAGGGGTGGCTCTGCAGCCCGGCCACCGGGGTCCACGCTGGGTTTTGGGGAATGCAGGTGGGGCAGACAACACCCACGAGGCATCTCGTTGTGGGGAAGATAAGGCTTTTGATGGGATCAAAAGGGCTTTTTTCCTCAGCAGCTTGTATAAAACAAACAAACAAACATAAAACCCTGGGTAATCTGCCGTGGTGCCTGTCTGGAGCTGGGCTGGCAGCGGCGGGAGCTGCCTCCGCTGCCTCCCAGCAGACCCTGAAACCCAGAGCTGCCTTGGGGTGTGCCCAGCCCGCCTCCTGGGACCATTGGGTGGACTGAAACCGGGCTCACCACGGGATGGAGAGCCTGAGCGTCGCGGGCGGACCAAGCATGCTCCATGGGTGCTGGAGCTGTCTCCCTGTGGCAGGGCTGCAGCTTCCCCCAGCACTTACGCTGGTGGCTTGACTCCCCCCTCCCCGTCATCTCCGTGTCTTGACTTCTGCAGGCACTTTTCTCCTAGAAGAATATTAAACATATTTTAAAAACACTTAAATGCTAATGCAAAACCTGAAAAGAGGATGTCAAATGCGAGAGGCGCTCTGAAGACATGAAGTCTCTGTGGAAGGGTTTGACCCCGGTAATCTAATTTGCTTTACATTTAAAATGATACTTCATTCTTTTATTATAAGGCTCTGTGTCATTGGCTCATAAAGATTACAATTTCTTGTCTTCCAATTGTAATAAATCCAATTCAAGCACCCTCTTGATTTGAAATTTGTCACAACAACATGCAGAGGGCACAGTTCCTGAGTTTTATGGCGCGGGTGCATTAGAGACTCATCTGCAGGAAAGATGATGCAAGAGTCTAAAATGATTTGTCCCTCTCCTTTCTCAATTGGATCCGTGTTTTAAAATAAATAAATAAATAAACCAATCTAAATTATAGCTTCTTCCTCGTTATCCCGTCGTAAAAAGGTTAGAGCGGCGGGGGAGCCAGACTGGCTCGATTTTTCGTGCTTTATCCTGACGCTAGGGAATAATCTGGTTTCTTTAAAACCATCTGAAAATATTTCATCTTGTTTCAGCAGACTCAGGAGCTTAACCTTTCTGGTTGTACTTACTGGAGTTGATAGAAAACCGATGGGTGTTTTGTGCGTGCATCTTACCCGGCACTGAATAACTCAGCCATGGCAGTTGATGGGCAGAGCTCCTCAGGTGCCAAGGTGGTCGCCCGTGGCCTGGCTGGGGAGTCCAGGAGCAAGGAGAGTCTGGTGCTGCCCCATCCCAGCGGGTGCTCCATTCCCTGGGGTACCATCCCATTCCCACTCACTCATTCCCAGGCAGGGACAGGGCGGTGACAGCCAGTGGAGCCACGGAAACGCTTCATATTTTTTTGGCCAATCTCGAATAAATACATGCAAGACACTTTGCTCAGAGGGAACTTTTATACTTTCAGTGTCTGTTTTTCCTTAGGGGTTTGGTTTCTTTTTTTTTTTAACAAAGGTTTTAGCCGAGCAAAAAAAATCCCATCTGTATGGCTTTTTTATTAAAAGATAAAAAGCAGGAGTTCGCAGGAGTTAGCATTAAGTCACAGTCCGCAGCAATCCAAGGTATTCGCTGGCTGGGGACTCTCTCTGTTTATTTCAAATACCCCTTTATCATTTTGTTGAAAGAGTGGTGTTCTCTGTAAAGCTCTGCCAATTGAAAAAAGAATCAGATAATGAAGACTGATGCTGCACTGATGACAGCCCTTCAGATCCTCTATAGGATTTCTGCAAAATCAAAAGACTTTTTTGTTTTATTGTCACACTTGTGGCTCAGAAATAATTAAATTTAATCTTTTAGCTTTCAAAACAAAAGTGAAAATTTCCAAACAGCCCCCTACATGCAGGAAAAAGACAAAGCCAAAGCAAATATCCAGTGGGTGTTGGAGAGTATTTGGTAAATTATAAATGAAAATATTGCATTTGCAGTGGGCGCCCAGCCTTTGCGCTGTGCAGAGTCTGTGTTACTGCTCCCGGGGAGTGTGAGTGGTCTTTGTGTGTGCCTGCAGTGTTTGTCCCGAGGGGAGGAAAGGAATCGTTATGCACTCCTTCCAATGTTGTGTTCGTCTCTTAATTTGGCACCAGGATTTTTTGGGGTCATTTTGAAGCTCACCATCTTTTTGGGACACATCCAGGTGCGCCCACAGGACGCTGGGATGAGCAGACATTCCCTCTCTCCTTGGCGGTGATGGCAGGCAGGAGTCCTGCGTGGGGCTTTGGCATCCTTTCTGTGCCTTTTCCAATTTGGAACAAATTTGTTGCTCATCACAGTGGAAGGCAGATAAATACAATATATTGAGAGCTATTTGTAGTGTAACTAAAGCCCGAAATTTATAGAGGGAGAGCGTAGCAAATGACAACTTTGTCACAGCACATGAAAGACTGGAAATTAGGCTTTGCAGTTTTACCTGATCTTTCCAGAGCCTGCACCGGGCTCTCCAGGTAAGAGGAGGGGAGGCAACCCCCCCATCCTCAGGGAGCACCACAATGGCTTTCAGGCAGCCATTAAATCTGCAATGCTATAACTTGATTATTCCTTCTCCGGGTTCCTTTTGACAAACTCCTCCATTTTCAAAGGGTTACACAGGATTTAGCCCCACGGTGGCTGGAGTGTGGATTGTGTGGATGAAATTGCATGCGGTTCTTTGAAAAGCTCCGAGCCGGCGCCGTTGCCCAGATCGACAACTGTTTTATTTCTCTTGACAGAATATGTAGAGCGAACAAACGCTGCCATTGGTGGAGGAATCTGTTTGGTCTCGGTTTTGGTAGCACCTTTAATCTGAGGCTCAAATAGCTGCATCAGAATGGCAGGTGCCCAGAGTACCTGCAAAATTAAACGTTATCATCCCTTTCTGGAGTGGGAGACTTGGGCTTCTCCAGGCAAGGCTTTTCCCTTCCTTGGCTCATGTAGGGACTGAATGGCAAAGCCAGAGGACTTGGTGGCAAACCCTTGTGGCTAGCGAGTAATTTGGGTTCCCTTTGCCCATCTTTGTGAAACTGAGCAGAGGTAATTGAAGGTTGGCTTTGTAAACCCCTCTGAAAACAGCTTCTACTGGAACGTCTTCTGTAATTAGTGTCAGCTACTTAAAATTAGCCACCCACCCAAAGGCGCTGAGCAGAGGCTGTGTTACAGGAAGGGAGAGCACAAATGGGCTTTGTCACCCCTCTCACGCCTGCCTCCAAGGGTGTTTGGAACCATGGGGTTGCCTCTGCCTCTGGAAGTGCATCACAGATTGGAGTTCTCGCTTTGGAGTTCATTTCTGCTCCTGATTCAAAAGCTGAATTAACAAACAATTGAATATCGGTTTTAAAATGCAAAAACACCATCTGCTCCCTGGGATGTGCTGAGCCGCGGCTGGGGAGGGGAGCAGGGATGACACATCTGAAGGATCTCGGCAAGTGGCACAGGAGAGGATCCCAGGAGACATTCCTGCCGCTCCTGACCCCGGGCAGGGCAGAGGGGGACACTTGATCCCTCCCGTGGGGTCCTCCAAAGCCTTCAGCTGTCGCCTGCCCCTCGCTGGGCTCGGTTACCAGGTGCTGTGGGATGTCACCCCCAGCACCACCGGGAGCAGGGGATGGTCACAGGCTCCTCTCTGCTCCCTGGTGCCAGGTGTTGGAGAGCTGAGGGCCATGGGGGGCTGTAGGACAGAGCAGTGTCCTGCATCTCCTGCTGGCTGCCCTCGAGAGCCTCAGGAATGAGTGCTGCCTGTCAGCAGGACGTGACACTTGGGGAGCGACCTTGTCATGTCACACCTGCCACCAGATCAGCTGTACTTGTGGGTCAGGCAGCCCTCACCAGCCCCTGTGCCCCCCAGCCCCTGCCCCACCACTGCCGCTGCTGTCCCTGCCTGCCTGTGACTTGATTTAATACAGCTTTCAATCACTGCCAACGGGCTTGCGCTTCAGTATCATAACTGCTAAACACACTGTGACAAATAATCTGAGGCTAAGCTTCCAGGACAGAGGAAATCGTTTTCCTCTTGAAATTAAAGTTGATGCATAATGGAATGCAATAAGATGTTTCCAGCAGGAACACAGCCAGGCTCAGTGCATCTCCAGTCCCTTCTTGTCTGCGGCACGAGGCGGAGGAGGTTAGGGAAGTCATTTCCTAGAGTTCAGGATTTGCAATTTGCATTCTATAATCTCCCGGTCATTTAGCAGCAGATAATTTGTCATGGTTTGTTTTAGCTGTTGTGATATTGATATTTATTATGCAAATTGTATTTCCTACTACTTATTGTCCTGCACCCTATGAATACTTAAATTATGATAAACCTTTTTAGTTAATACGGGTTGTCTTTCAATTTGATGTGTGAGCCGCAGTGGGTCATAACGCACGGTATTGTACAGAAGGGTCTAAACCATGTAATTAAAAATAGACAAACGGGGTAGCCGGGTGCTTAATGACACAGGAGCTTCTCTGCAGAGCTGCTCAAGTCCTGGAGAGAAAGGAATTTGGCATCACGGGCAAAGAAAAACGCTTTCTTGTTGGCTGGGGGATGAATTGGGCGGGGTTGTGTGGCTCTGGTGGCCCAAAACTCTGCCTTGGTGGCCCTCGCTGGGCAGGTGCTGTGGAACCAGGATAGTTTCGCAACCCTATGGGTGACTCAACGCTTGCCCTGAGCAGTTTTAACTTCAGGCTTGGCAGAAGCCAGGCTGATAAAGTTAAAGTGACAACTCACCTGCCTCGGGTTGGCTTGGGGTGACCTAATTAATAACGTGAGAAAGGTTTGACATCCTCTGCCAGCGCCTGCGCCGTCCCATGGCACTGCTGGCACCGCAGGTGGGCGGGGGGACTCGGGTCCTGTCCCTGGGGGGGTGACCCAGCCCGGCCATGGCCGGATGGCCAAGTCACCACCGATTACGGCACAGCTGAGCACGGGGGGTTGTGCTCTCTGGTTGATTTGGTCCATTTGCACCCTGTCAAAGCAGTTGCACGGATGTAAATCAGCAGAGAAGGTTGAGTTTTGCCAGGCTGAGCACCCATCGCCCCCCGTGCCCCCTCCGTGGGCTCAGCACCGCCGCCGGGGGCCGGATCGGGATGGGAGGACCCCGGGAGGGACGGACCCATGGAGGGACGGGTGGTGAGGAGGGGGGGACTCGGGGAGGGACGGACCTGGGGCAGGGGATGCTGCGGCGGGGGCGACCCCGGGAGGGACCCCGGGAGGGGGGATGCGGGGGCGACCC
>VZRW01009673.1:290398-427796 GCA_013398125.1 Aegotheles bennettii
CCGCCGGTGCCGGGGGCGGCGGGGCTGGCCGCGGGAGCCCGCGGTGGCGAGGAGCCCCCGCGCCGGCTGGCCCGGCTGCCATCGCTCCTGCACTGAGCCGAGTAGCCGCAGGAGGGACTTGCACTTGTGTCTGACGGGTTTGATAAAATATTCCTCCTTAATGCCACTTTATATTTGCAGTGTGTCACTGGAGAGGCACAAGGCTTCATTTACTGGCTCGCGCGGCCAGAGCAGCCCAGCGTTATTTGCCCGGGACGTTTTGGGGAGAACAAGAGGGCCATTGAGCGATCTGTTGAATTTCACTAATAGGGGAAGGGGGGGATGAAGGAGCAGGCAGCTCGGCTGAACAAAGAGCTTTATTCACGGGCGTGTTGTACATGCTTCCCCCGGTCCTCCCCGGTTCCCCTGTTCGCTGGGATGGGGGCACACAAAGCGGCTCCGGCTCCTTCTCCCCCTGCGAGGGTCCAGCGTCCCCCGGGGGCTTCAGCTCTGCCTGTGGAAATAACTCTGGTTCTTAACGGTGCCTTCGGGAGCCCTGAAGGGTGACTCTGTTCTCCGAATTGAGCCGCTCGGTGGCCGGGAGCATCCTCCGGGAGCGATGGGAGCCGGGCACAGGCTCTGACCGTGCGGCAGGGAGCCGCTCGCCTCCGTCCCCGTCTGTGCCCAGCAGCAGCTGCCCAGATGTTTGTGTAGTTCAAGCCTTCTCCTCCCTAGTTTTCCAGAGGTTCCATTGCAAGGTGCTGCCTGTGGGATTTCGGTTGGGGTGAGCTCGATGCTGGTGAATCCCGCGGTTTGCCCTAGAGACCCCATCGTTCAGAGGCTCCTGAATTAAGCACGAAAGCCCCGTTGCAGGACGGCCGGCTCCACTCTTTGTTTTGCTGCCTGGCTCTCAGTACCTCGCCTCTCGAGTCCTTGTTTTTAAGGCTGCTTTCAGCTGCAGGCTGCTGCGATGCTCCGACAGGGTGAGCCTGCTAATCACCGCCCAGCGCACGGGCACGGTGCCGCGGTGTAGAGCAGCGAAGCAGCTGAAGAGAAACAAAAGCGGGGCTGGATGCTGGATCCCAGTGCCTGTGCCTGCCCTGTGCCGGGGGGGTCGGTGGGGACCAGCACCGCGCAGCGTGAATCACGACCGTGGTGCTGGAGGTGGAAGATGGCTATCGCGGGTCTGGTGCTCTGTTGGGAATCACGGGATAAAATCCTACACCTCCTGCTCTAACGCCTTTAGGCAAAATTTCCTTAGGACTGAAGAACTCAAATTTTATTTTTTCTCCCCTGCTTCCCCCACCTTTTCAAAGCCATCGATTTGTTGGTGTCGGTGGGCTCGGGAGAGGAGGGGAGCGCTGTGGCAGGAGCAGCTGGCGGTGGCTGTGGAGGGCTGGCGCCGTGTCACCCGCACAGGTGGTCACCCGAGGCACAGCAGTGGCACCCCGAGAGCCAGAGCGGGCTCTGGAGCGTGTCGGGGTGCTGGGACTGGCTATGGGCAGCACTTGGACTCTCGGTTTAAACCACGCCGGGAACTCGAGAGGAATCTGTGTGTTTCCATGGACCTTTTTGATCTGATCTCGATGCTTTGCAGTTGGTTAAACTCCACAATCCCCCTGCGAAGCCGGGAGAGAGCCGAGGGATGATTTCGGCCGGTACCAAGCAGCAGGCAGTGCCGGTCAGGACGGAGCAGCGTCTGTCTGTCCGACGGAGCAGCGTCTGTCTGTCCAACGGAGCAGCGTCGCATGGCCGTTCAGAGCAGCGACTGGGCGCTGGCACACGGCGTGGGGCTGCAGCCTGGCGTGGCACAGGGTGCATGGGCTGGATGAGAGGTGCTCACGGGTGCAGCCCCCATGCCTGCCGAGCTCAGAGGAGCCCCGTGTGCTGCAGGGCAGAGAGCCCCGCTCAGAGCTGTGCTGAGCCGGGCTCCTTCCAAACACAGAGGGAGTTTCTGAGCAGCTTTGGCGTGCGGGCAGGAGAAGTCTTCTGATCTGCAGCGGCTTGGCCGAGCTCTTGCCTTGGAAAGCACACGGTTGGGTTCTGCACACAACGCAAACCCCAGAGGAGCGTGGCGAGGAAGGGGCTGGTAAACAAAGCCTCCGTCTGGGCTGCAGCTTGAGCTTATTTGTCTTGCGTGTAGGCACTGGAGTGCAGGTTTACAAGTGTGACAATCTGGCTTGGGAGCCACTGCCAAGGATGCTCCTGTGGCTTTTGAAGATGGGAGGACAAGGACGTGGCTCTGCTCGGCGCAGGATCAGCACCGTGGAGGGGGAGGTTGCCCACACCTCCATCAGGGTGGTCACCACGGCTGTTGCTGGCTGCCAGGAGAGAGGAGCTGTGCTCCACCGGGAGCCCTGGGCCCTGTCGGTGGCCACGGTGCCGATGGTCACTGTCGGCTTTGTTTGCCCTTCGCTGTCTTTCCAGGGTGTGTAAACAGAGCTGGCTCTGAGCACACAGCCCTGGGTCAGTCACCCCTCTGCCCCGTGTGCCAGGGCTCAGGACACAGCAACGGGGCGGACATGGGATCTGCCCCATGGTTGAGCTGAAACGGGTCAGCTCCTTAACCCTGCACCTGCCCGAGGCTGTCCCCAGGACAGCGTGTGTTCTGCCAGGATATTCCAACCATTTAGGTGCTCAGCGGAATGTGTTTACCCAAAAACTCCCCTCCTGCTCTTGCACGCAGACAGATTTTTCTGGATGTTTCCATTTAACGCCAGTTTTTCTAGTGATCACTGCCGTGCTTTGAAGAGGGGCTGTGACAACCTGTACCTCCTCTGGTTTTGCTCTCATCCAGCAGTGCTTCTGTCCCATGTCCCCAGTACTGCCCCCTGTGGCCGGGGGAGCCGGGGGCTGAGCAGAGCCCGGGGGCTGCGAGCACGGCGCGGGGCTGTTGGGACGCAGCCGGAGCTGGAGCGTGGCCAGGCAGTAAACACTTACGCAGCGGTTTGAGAGCAGAGCAGAGCTGGACGTGCAATCTGTGGCTCTTCTGAGACATCGGATGCGACGTGGAGGAAAAGAAAAAAAGGGAAAAAAAAGAAAAGTTGCATTTGTTTCCCCGGGGAATGGTGTGTGCAAACCCACCAGGACAAAATGAAGAGGCTCTGTCTGGAAGCCTGTAATGAAGGAGAGACCCGAGGTGGAATGTTGTAATTACGAGTGGTATGTACTTGTTTAAGTTTCATAAATCATCTGCTTTCCTGGAGGTTTAATTGCATGCTGCAGCTAGCAGCTGCCATGGTGGTGAGTGGGGAGCTGCACCGCAGAAGGCTTTGAAGGGCTTCCAGTGCTGGCTCGGAGGCTCTGGTGCGCTTGGCTTCGAGGGCAGTGTGCTGGTGGAAAAGGAGGGTTCTTTTGCATGTGTGGCAGGCGTTTTCTGAAGGAAAATACCACGAGGCTTCAATCAGAACTTGGGTAACTGAAATACAAGGGGGCTGATGGGCTTGGGCATGTGGTGGTGCGCTGTGGCTGGCCCACGCTGCTCCGAGACCAGCTGGCGTTTGTGGCTGGGCCATGGGCTGAATTTAGAAGTTCCAGTTTTTAATTTGCAAGTGCAGAGAGAGCCCCAGCTGTGAGTCCCACGGGAGCAGGCTGGCTCCTGGGACCACCCTTGCCTGCGCATGGCTGGTGCCCGACTGGTTTCCATCAGCCTTTTGTGCCATAACAACAGTTTTTGTCCTTCCACGTGCTCGTCCCCTGCTGAACGTGTTGCTTTTGCTGGTTGCACACCAGGTTCTGGCCATGGGGTGGTGGAGGTGGGTGCTGGGAAGCCCTGTGGTGTGCAGGACAGTGCTGGATGGGACTGGAATCCTGACTTTCAGGTCAGTCCGATTCAGCTGTTCCAAATCTATTCTGGTAAGTGATAAAAATACAGGAGGAGCAGTGGTGGCTCTGGTCCCGCGTGCTCACCCGCTGCCTGTGGTCAGTGGCTTTCTTGTTGTATTTTAAACACTCGGCTAGATTGTGCCAGGGACTTTGATTGGCCTGCATGCCCAGTTATTTTAAATCAATGATGTCCCTTGGAAGGGCTGGGCCAGCATGCTATTTTTACCCTGTGGTTTGCTTTTGATTGATTGTGTTCTTCTGCGTTTTAAAAACTTGAGTATTTAAAAACATTCTGACCTTCCTGAATTCTCAAGGTGAAGTTATTGCGAGACTTGAAACCCTTTGAGATGCTGGTATAAAAGCTCAAAGCAATACCATACAGCGTGGTGAGCACTTTTTCAGACCCAGGTGTGGGCTTGGCAGTGGGCAGGGGCTGTGCTGGGCACTCGTGGTCTCTGCCACGGCCAGCTGTGAGGTTTGCCTGGAGCAGTTGCGTTATTGGCTTGGTCCTTCAGTAGGAGGGCAAAGCTGTGGCTCTTGCATTGCGTTTTGTGGATAGGCTGAAGTGTTGGGTGGAGAGGAACTGCATGAAGTTCAACAAGGGCGAGTGTAGGGTCCTGCCCTTGGAGAGGAATAACCCTCGGCACCAGGACAGGTCAGAGGCTGACCTGCTGGAAAGCAGCTCTGGGGGAAAGGACCTTGGAGTCCTGGTGGACAACAAGTTGGCCATGAGCTGGCAATGTGCCCTTGTGGCCAAGAAGGTCAATGGCATCCTGGGGTGCATTAAGAATAGTGTGGCCAGCAGGTCAAGGGAGGTTCTCCTCCCCCTCTGCTCTGCCCTGGGGAGGCCACATCTGCAGTATTGTGTCCAGTTCTGGGCAAGCTTCAGCAAAGAGAGGTGGAAGAGCAGTGGCTGGATGGGGCCCTCGGTGCCACCAGCCCATGTGACATCCCTGCCTGGGAGATCTGGGACATGAATTGGTGCAACCCACACCCCTCGTCCCCTTCATTCCAGCGCTCTGTGGTGTGGATCCCTTCTCGGGGGTGTGACAGGGAAGATGGACATCTCCAGCAGCAGTGACCTGTCCTGCTCCCCCTGTGCAGTGAGAGATACGAGCCGGAGTCTGCAGCACCAAGAGGGAGATCAGAGCCATGGATAGAGCGTGAGGAGCTGCTGGTTGCTGCATCTCTGCTGTGGGATGAGGCTGCCTGGCACTTCCCTTGCAGGACACTGCTAAACAGTGGAGATGCTGAGCTGTGGAGCTGGGTTCTCCTGGAACTGGGCTGGAAGGAAAGCTTCCTTCGTGCAATCCGAGCATTGCCTGTAGCCTCTGGGCTGGCACACAGAAATGAAGGCATCTTGTACCCTCCCAGCCCTTGTTTTGTGTCCAAGAAGAGGAATGTTCATCCCCAAGTCCAACTGCAGAGACAGCACTGTCACTGTGTCATGGTGATGCTCTGCTGGGATGTGGTCTATGACACTGGTACATCTGTGACCTTGAGAAGGTGTGGGGGAGAAGCTGCTGGCCCTGGTTCCTGGCCACCTGCAAAGGCTTCTCCTCTGTACTCAGGGTTGTCCCTGCGCCAGCTGGAGCCACGTGGACGCCCATCCCGGTCCTTGGTGCCCCGGAGCCTCCAAACCATCACTTCCCCGTGCAGCTGCCAGGCAGCAGCGCCTGTGGTTACTCAGTTGTGTTTGCTCGGGCATCTGGCATGGCTTAGGTCAGTGGGCTGGCGGTTGGAGAAGAATGGCAGCTATTGTTTCCTTGGCTTTCCTGAAGCGGAAAGCGATGCTGAACGTCTGGCTGGACGCTGCAGATAAGATGGCTGGCTTTCAGGAGTGCTGCTCTAAAAGATGCTAATCGGGACTTTTACAATGCTGCTGCAGGCGAGGGGTTTGGAACCTGCTCCTCTGCTTGTCTGGAGCCACCACTGAAGCGTGGGTGCACGGCAAGGTTCTTCTGGGTGTGTGAAAACTGAGTGTGGTTCCTGCTTTGCTATTCACTCCTGACCTGGGTTTTCCAGCCGTTTGCTGCCTGCTCCAGCTGAAGCCTGGTGCTTTGTCTCGAGGAGAGCAGAGCGTACCCAGGGTTGTGATTCACGACTGCTCTTCTCTGCCATGGACTGTTCCTCCTCCTCCTCGCTCAGCTTCTGGTCTGGAAGTGGCTCCAAAGGAGATGTTGCTCCTTAATCTAGGAGGCAGAGCTACACAAGGCGACTCCCACGCCGAGGTTTTGGAGCTCTGTCCACGCGAGCAGCTTCGTGTTTGATTTAAAGGTCTTACACTCCTAATCGCTCCGTATCATCTTCAACAGAACGTACACGTTTAATCGACTCGCCCGGGATCCGGGACTGCCAAGTATTGCTGCTTCAGCAGTCCTGGCCTCTCTCGGTAAGAGCAAAGATTAAAGCGGGATAGATGCAGGATTAGCACCGCTCCCTTCGGACACCTTCAGGGAAAGGAAGAGAAACTGGTAGGCAAGAATTAAAGGAAATACTCGGAGGCAAATCACTTGTTGCTCTATCGGAATATAGAGAGCCTGGTAAACAGAGGGTTTAGAGCAAAACCAGTGCTGTGGCTTTTAAATCACTGTGGGAGCATTTCAGATGCAGGATTGCATGACTCTCTGCTCCAGGCTCCCCTTGTAAAGTGGATCTCGCGTTTTGGGTGTGTGAACGCGCGGTGATGCACGTGGAGTGACTCGGGGGGTGCCTGTGGCATGTCAGGCAGAGCTGTCATTTTCGGGTGCCTTTATGACTTGCTGTTGAGGTGGGGTAGGTCTGTGCCCCCCATTCCTATTTGGGATGGAGGAAGGTGTCTTCACGAGAGCTCCCCTTGGACAGGATTTCGGTGTTTCCCGTAGAATGATCCATCCTCTCCCTGCTGTTATCTATAAATCCTGTCCTAAAGTAAGAGCAGCTTAAGTTATTCTGTAGTAAATAAATAAGGATTAGTACGTGGTTGTAATCCTGCTCGTCTGTCTCTCTTCCTAGGGAGGGCAGAGGGATGGGCTGATCGAGCAGGCTCGTGGGGATGGAGGGATTTAATGCTGGAATTAATGGGGATGTTGGCGGGTGCATGCAGACGAGGGGATGTTGGTGAAAACCAGCATGGATCCTTCCCCACCTCTGCTGGTTTCAGTGCCCAAAGGATGAACCTTGCACTGCAAACTGTCACCAAATTCACCAGGGAAACCTCGGGGAGGCAGCTCCTCCTTGTTTTACATGAGATGTCCTTGTAGCATGTGGGGAAACTGGCATCTGTTGAAGGTACAATCCAAAACAGTGTGAAAGTTCTAATAACTTGGGGTTTCTGTGGTGTCAATGAATCAAATCAGGCACAGAATAACTTTTCCTTGCTGAGCTGTTTGATAAACGTCTAGGAAATCATTTGCCTAAAACTCTGCAGAGTTGCATTTGAATGAAATGGGGTAAAGAGTAATTTCTGTCAGCTTAATGAGCATAATAAACCGGTAAATCCGAGAGGAGAGGGAAGCACCTCAAAAATTGGTGTCTTTTCATTGTAAATTGGTTCCTTGGATTTAAAAGGAATTCAAAGGCAAATAGAGAGTGAAGAGCTCCGGGCAGATGTTGAAAGGAGTTGTCCCTATTTTCCTGGGAAATGCAGGGATGCTGTGGAGGAGGAGCAGGGATCACAGGGGCAGCCCTGGGTGCTGGCTCCGCTCGGGGCAGCCCTGGCTCCCTCCAGCAGTTCTGGAGCCCTCTCGGGGTGCATTTCCCACCATCTGCAATGCCGTGTGTTCGGTCTCCTCTTGGAGTGGCTTTTCTCAGCCTTCGTTTGTCTGGATTATCAGCATGCAGGGGAGAGCTGGCTTGTATTTACATGATTTAGTTGTCAATATGGAAAGTGTTGATAGATATTGTTGTCATAAGTGCTTACAGCCACCGGACTGATTACTGAGTTTCTGATGTGCGACTCCGTGCAGGCGATGCGTGCTGGTGGCTCCCAGGGGAGCGCGTGCCGGGAGCCGCCGCTTTCCCTGCAGGAACCCAACCCTCGGTGTGGCTGGAGCGGGGAACTTCTCGGAGAAGTATTGTCGGGAATTATCTAGCAGCAGCCAGGGTTCGAGGCTGTAACAAAGGGAAAACAAAAGGTTCTCATTCCCCGTTTTTTGGTGGAAACAGATGCAGTTATGTGGAATAACTGGGGATGGGACACATGGGAAACATCTGTAAGGTTACACACGAGGGCTCGGGATGAGCGATGCTGATTGTTGCCACTGGGGTTGAAGGAGCAAAGGCATTATTGGCTGGTTGTTTCTTCTCAATTGACTAACACACACTGCTCCAGCCACCACTGCTCAGTAGCATTACCTCCAGAATGCTTCACACGCCTCCCTGCATCCCATGCCTCTGCAAACGGGTGTTTCTGGGGAATGTCTGCCAGTGCGAAAAGCCTGGATTTGGGAAAGGTCTCTCCAGGGTTGGCAAGTTGTGGAGCCTTCAGGCACATCCTCGTGTAGCAGAAAGCCCTTGGCTCTGTGCACTCGACCAGCAGAAACAAAAATTTGAAAGGGGGGAATTTGATGTTTCGAGGGTATTTAAGGGGGTGGAGGTTATTGTATTAGGAAACACACAAGGAGGGAGAGTGTGGATGTGACTGGCCTCCACACCCCGAGCTGGCTGGTGCTGGGAGCAGGGACTGGATTCCAGCTTATCATGCCCTCGATGCCGAGTTTCAGGGATCGATCAAGAGCCTCTCCCCACCCCAATGTACTTTTCTGGGTCATGCTCTACGTGAAGAAAACCTGGGAGTTGCATCCCAGTTCATGTGGCTTTGGTTTTTCTCGACAGCACTGTACATGTGCAGTGAGAAGCAGCACTTCCCTGCTCGCTGGCTGTATTTTCGGGTTTGGAGCTGCTTCCTTGGGAGCACAGACGAGTTGGAAGGAACCTCTGCTCCCTCCTAGGCAAAAGCTGTCGCTTTGGTGGGAGGTGGAGGGGCTTGTCTGGATTCCTAGCAGTTTGGCAGCTCGTTTCCTTTCAGCCCCCTGATTCAGGACTGTTTTGCCTTAAAGGGGGGAAACCAAAAAAAATCCTTGCTTGTGGGGTCAGGAGAAAAGGGAGAGTAGGATCCCTGAGTAGTTAGTATGGGCAGTGTAAGCTTTGCGGAGTCACACATCCAGATGGATTACATGAGGAACTTGACATCTTGTTTAAAAACAAATCATTCATTATGTAGCAATGAATAATCAAGCATTACAGTTTCATCTCTGGAGGTTCCTTTTTTGGTTGGAATTTTGATAGTTCAGTAATTAAAAGCTGAAAGCTATTACACTGTCTACATGTTGATCAATTGGTAATTAAAAAGTTGATGATAGATGTGGTATTTCATGGGACTGGTTTGTTACGATCAGATTTCCTTAGTGTGTTTTGAAAATTGTCATTTAACTTAGCACTTAAGAGTTTTTCAATATTCATGGACTATTTTAACTTGGATTTTATAAATGCCTTTGAATTACCAAAATTTGCATACAGTAATTTGAGATCCTAATGGATCGCAGGATTTTAATAAGATATGAAAGGTTGGTTTTCTCCCCATCTACTGCAGTGCTTTCCAAGCCCATGTCCTGTCCCTCCTCTGGTTACCATACAATTCCTGGGCTGTCGCAGCATTGATTTGCTCTGGCAGATTGCGGTGGCTGGCTCAATCAGCCCGAATCCCAGGCTGAAGAGTTCTTGAGGAATGACCCTCATCGCGGGATTCGGTCCTTGTAAGAGTCGTTCAGCTTTCCCTCTGGCTCCTTCCTCTGTGTCTGCTGGCGAGGTGCTAATTGGGACAGGAATGTTGATGAACCCGCTGTGTTTGCCCACAGTGATGGTCCCTTGGGGCATAGTTGGGGCTGTTGTGGTCCAGGCACCGCCCCGATGCCGTGTCCTGGTCAGGGTGGTCCCATCAGATGCATGGGTGGGATTCTGAAGGGATCCAGGGATCTAAGGTGGAAGGACTACCAAAATATGGTGTAATTTAGGTTGGAGAGTGGTGTCCATGTGATGAGCAAAGGGATAAATCGTCCTGCCAGGCCAGAGGGTTGGGAAGCAGGGTGCTGCATGGCAGAGGACAGCGTGCCCTGCCCGAGCAGCTCCCGCTTACTGCTTCTCTGGTCGATGAATATTTGAAAAGCCTGGAGGGCTGCTGAGCCCCGTGCAGCCGAGGGGAGGCTGGGAGAGGTTGGATAATACAATCAGGGATAAAGCAGTCCAAAATGACAGAGAACTGGGCTGGTAATGGCCTCCATGATGGAAGATTCATTGCTTCAGGAGTCTAATCTGAGACCAAAATGAAGCCCCAACCTGATGCTCTTCAGAGCATAATGCAAGATTTACTGCTCTGCCAGAGATTAAAAACCCAACCACCCTCCAAACCACCATTCCTTTGCTTGCAGAACTTAGGGAAGAGCAGGGCTTTTTTCCTTCTTGTGACTTAAAAAAAAATAGATAAATTTTGCCGTGTTTTTGCCAAGGTGTGCAGAGCCCTCCCTGTTGTGCTGGCAGGGAGCTGGGGGGGGCAGTTCAGGGGTGGTTCTGGTGTCTGATGCCCGGGCTGGGAGCGATCCTCACCCTGCCGAGGCCATGGGGTGAGCTCACCTGGAGCAGCTCAGTGCCAGACAGTGGCCTGGGCTGTGCCGGGTGGACTCTGCTGGGCCACAAACCCTCCCAGAGCCGTCCTTGGCCGGGCTGGCACAGGGCTGGCAGCGTGCCCCACCTGAGCAGCAGCCCTGGCACCCTTCAGCGGGCTTGGCTGGGAAGCAGAGAACTGTTCGAGATCCCTGCCAACCTGATCTAGTGGAAAATACCTTTCCGTCTCTTAACCTGGCAGTCTGGAGCGAGCCTGGGAAGGCAGGTGACACTTCCCTCCCTGGGCACCTGAGGAGATGCCTGAGCTGAGTCAGGAGCTTCTCCTTCATGGTGTCGGTGCTGCGATGCTCCTGAGGAGATGGAGGGGAAAGCCCAGACCTGGGATCCTTCCGAAGGGCAAACCCTTTCCCAGCACTCACGTCTGACTGGTGGAATGTCCTTATGTGCCCTGGGACAGAGTGATCTGCATCCCCCTGGTGCCATACAGACCCATGGTGCTCCGCTGCTCCTTTGGGATGGGGGCGGCGTTTGGAATGGCTGAGTGGGGCAGGAGGTGAAGACGTGGTGTCAGTAGGAACACAGACACCTTTGGCGCGTGGTGGAAAGCGCTGGGTATGAAAAGAGCTCTGTCCTTAAGCACTTGTTGCTTTGTGACAGCTGGTTCCAGTAATTTGCTTTTATAGGGCAGTTTGTGGTAAATGAATGACACGTTGAATATTTTACTGAGGTTTTAGATTATCTGAAGAATACTTTCCGGTTTACTAATTGGTAGATAATGCCGAGTACATTGATGTTGACATGAGCAAATGGATTTAAAATGATTTTGAAGTGAGCCTCATTAGAAGATGCTCTAATTCAGTCAACAGGAAATGTCAACTAATGTGTCCATGTGCCCGCTCTCAGACCAGATTGTGGCAGGGCTGGAGTTTTTATGGGTCCCTATTAATTACAGACAAGCACGCCGCTGCCTGTGGCTGTTGGGAAGTCTTGTTGCATTCCCAATGACAAACTCCCCGAGTCGCGTTCATTAGAAGGCGGTGTGAAAGCTGAGTAATTAGTGATCTTACAGAGTTCCTTTCGGCCTTTGATGAGCCATCCTCAAGCAGGCGGGTGTGGGGAGGCTGCTTTACATCAGTCTCTTTCTGGAAAATACTGGAGACAAATAGTATGGGTTGGGAATGCAGGGGATTGGAAGGTGGGCGCGGGCTGATGCGATGCCGAGTTGAGTTCCTTGAAGTTCTGGAGGCAGGTGATGATTTTGGACAGTTTTCTGCAAGCAGCCAGCCTGTGAGAGGGTCAGCAACTGTATTGATGTTGCCACGATGCACAGGGCTTTTGTTGGCAAAGGTGATCAGATCTTCAGAGCAGATTCTGATGAGCAGTGACAGTCCAAAAGCATCTGGGCTATAGTCCTAAGGAAGGAGGTGGATGTTGTTGTCTCCTCAGGTTTGTAATAAATCACTGGGCTGCCACAGTACTCCAGGTCCCGTTCTTGTAGATGGGAGGAGGTTTTTTTATTCACCCAGATTAGGATCTGGTTTTTTTTGGGCCTTCCATCAATAAAATTAACTTTCGCCTCTCTGTGAATCTGTGAAGGATGTTGCTTTGCTGTTGTGCGAGTTTGCAATGCGGAGAACTGAATTTGCTTAAATCTGTTGTGTTCATTTCCTCAAGACAAATGAGGAAATTAGTGCATGTGCAGCTCTGGCCCAGCGTTAACCCTTTTCTCTTTCAGGGAAAATGAGCTGCTCTGAAGCTTAGGAAATGAAGGAAGGAATGCTTTGGAGACATGACTAACATACTGAATACGCGCCTCGTTGCATCAACCTATTATGGGTGTAGCATAATGTTCTCTCCGAAGAGATTCATGGCTGCTGGGGGGAGCACAAGCAATCCCTTTCAGTAAATTGTGCCTGGATGAATATATTTATTTTTACAGGAAAACAGAATTAAATATCTCTTCCAGCATTGCTGTGCTTCTCTGCCATTGAGTCTCTGTAGTCGCAGCTGCTTCGGGAGCATCCTGTTCCCCAGAACAAGACTGGTGGGCGAGGTGTTTGACTTTGCTAATTGGTCCAGTGTCAAGGCAATGGTTGTCTATAGCCTCGGCCAGCAGTCCTTAAATCTTAGAGGCAGAGGAGCAGTGTGTTGTGGGCGAGATGCACTTGGGAGCCTTGCTCAGGGTGTGTGGGTGTCAGCTGCAGGTATTCCACCCAAGTCTCAACCACCGTGCATCAGAAAGGAGCTCCTGTGCTCCCTGCATGCTCTGTATCACCGTGTCTCCAAAGTCTGAGGTTCACATCTAATGTTTTTAGCGTATTTACTGTGCACGTGGTGTGTTTGGATATAGTCAGAAGTTAAGGGGTTCCTGGAAGGCAATTCACTCACGAAAGAGATTGAATGTAGGCATCAGGATGAGGGAAACCAGAAGAGCATGTGACAAACTCAAACCAACCAAACAGAAACAAACAAACAAAAGATACATCAGGGTGGACTTGCCAGGGTGTTGGCCTGAGCCCCTCTGAGTTTTCATTAATGTCAAAAATTGATAAATACAGGTGCTATCCATTTAGTGCCTGATCCCTTCTGTAGATTGCCCGTAGACATAATCAAAGGATGCTTAATGTATTACATTACCTGGGATATTTGGGGATATTTTTATTATACTCTGAAAGTAATCTGCAAGATCTGATATGAAGAGACACAAAAGGTTAGTTGAAAGCAGACAAGAACTGAAGCGTTGAGTTGAATAGGAACTGCATTGTGCAAGCTGTAATGCTCCTTTCCATTCATTACTGCAATTATAATTATGGAACCCAAAGTATTTAATTGGCCTCACAGACACTTCACACTGAATAGATTGCATTGTTACCATTTGAAAAAAAAATCCTCTTATGCATTGCAAATACATGTACGTGTTGCTCTCTGGTTCTCAAGAGGTTTCTTTGTTTACGTGATGAGTGATTAACTGAATTATGGATCTTCCCTATGTTGTGTCAAAGTACAATCAAATGGAAGAACTCTTCCCATGCATCAGATGAAATTAGAAGCTTTAAAAATTTAGCCGCAGGTGTTAAAACCACCAAAAAACAGCATAATTTGGGCTATTAAAACAGTTTTCAGAAGTATGAAAGCCTCTAGAAGAGGTCGAGCGTGTGTTTGTACTGCAGGTTGGTGACCAGCGGCGCTCACATCCACCTCAGTCCCTGCCTTGGACAGACACATTGCTCTGGGGTGGTGTGGTGGCCACTGGCTCTGCCCTGCACGGTGCCTTCTCCGTTCGTTTTGGGTGAGCTTGCTCAAATTATCTGGCTTTATGCAACTTTGCTCTTTGTGTATTGTGTGTGAAACAGGCAGACGGGTTTAATTACAAAGCAGTAATTCCATCAGCAAGGCTCTAGTGTGCCCTTCAAAGGCAGGGAGAGGCTATTTGTTCTTCATTAACATGGAAAGGTGCAGAAAGGTTTGTTTTTCCGCCTGTATTCCAGCATCCCTGTTTGCTGCTCAGGCAGTGTTTATTGCCCTTTCCTGATCCTCTAATGCTTCCACAAATGGAAGGACAGTGGGTTCTGATATACCCAGATCATAACTCCCCATTTCAATGGCTTTTGAAACGGAGCGTTCTTTCTGAATTGCTGCTGCTTCTTGTTGGGTAATCTTTGCCGAGGGGTGGTGGGGGACGAGGGCTGGAATCATCATACACAAAGATGCTGTGTGTAACACTTGGCAGAAGGAGTTGAAATTGGATTACAAGCTCCTATTCCAGCAAGTAAATGTCCGTGGTGTTTTTATAGCTTATCTCTATTCATCGCTGTTTGCAGGGCTTTGCTTGCCAAGTGTAATGTAAACACTCTATTTTGAGACATCGCTCCATTTGCCTTCTGGAAATCCTTCTTTTATAAGGTGGTAGTAAACCTCTGTACATAAAAGCAGAGTATCCCCGTGGCCATACCTGCACACAGCCCGATGCCGTGGGTGCATATGTACGTACTAATTCCCCCCCATCGAGGCTGAAGATCTCTTATAATGGAGTTTGGAAGAACTAAGTTGACTTTTAACAGAGCTGCTTGTGTCTATCAAGCAGCTATCTTGTGTCTATCCCTCCTAGAACAAGTTTTCTATAGTTTTTGCTCAGTTCAAAGTGAACAATAGTTCAAACTCTTATGGGGATTTATGAAATGATTTTATTGTTGGTTTGGATGAAAAAAAAATTGTGTTAAAACATCACCTGAAACTGAAAAGAAAATGAGCAAATCTGTGTGTCCAGCCAAGCCAGCTGATGATTTCGGTGGTATAAAATGGTGCACAATATTTTGGGATGAACTGTGTGAGCTCTGGGAAACATGGCCTGGAAAATGTGTGGAGAACGCCGGTGCTCTGTGAATGCACAATCTGTGTCGTTCTCAGAGGGAACTTGGTGTCAAGGACTTCAGAATGTTTTGTGGTTCAGAGCCTTCTCGTGTTTATTTTGGGATCCTCTGTGATTGGGAAAAAAAAGAGCAAGTATTTAGCACACTTCCGTGCCTCCTTTGAGAGCATGAACAGAAGTGACTGAAAAGATGAAGGTGTAGGATCCCAGCAGAGAGCTGTCACTGAGATGTTTGTATGGGGCTGAAATGAAAATGTGCCCTCATGGCATTATAACAGTAACAGCAGTGGTGTCTGGAGGAGCTTGTTCTGTTTGCAGAAGGGCATTTTTCCCCACTGACCACAGAAAATGGGGATGAGAGGAGGGACGCAGTGAAACCACGACATGACATGGAGCTTGGGGAGCTATTTTGGTGCCTTCTGAGAAGGTCAGGCAGAGCCTGTGACTGGAACGTGTTACAGTGATGTTAAAATGGAAAGCAAAACACAGAGCTCTGTCCTGCTTTGTCTGATAGACACATTGGTAGTGGTATTGAATAAAGTGCTCTTCTATTGCAGTGTATTTCCAATGAGGATGTGGATTTGGCAGCACCTTTTCGCTCTGTTTTGGGACGGGGAACTTGAGGCTCAGCTGTGCTCCGCGTGGTTTTATGAGAAATGTGTGTGATCAGCTCCTGTGGTGACAAATGGCGACTGTCGCTTAATTTTTATCCCCAATTATGTAGCTCCAGGCCCCATTTTTCAGGTGGAATGTTGAAGCCATTAAAAAGAAATAAGTAAACTATACCGTGTTCCATCATTTTTGGCAGCTACCCAGTGGTCTGTAGCCTTAATGTGTGCATTTCTCTACAGGTATTCTTCAGGAGCCTTCTGTGGGATGGCTGTTAGCACTCTGCTTGTTGACTTCGCTCAGGCAAGAGGCGAGG
Organism: Aegotheles bennettii; assembly: GCA_013398125.1. Lineage (NCBI taxonomy): Eukaryota > Metazoa > Chordata > Aves > Caprimulgiformes > Aegothelidae > Aegotheles > Aegotheles bennettii. Next base: position 306,097 of record VZRW01009673.1, read on the forward strand.
AAGCTTTGGGCAGAGTCTTGCATGTGGAGTGAGCGATGGGTCTGTGCTAGCGTTCCCGGAGTTTGTAGGTCAGTCGGCAGTGGAGGTGTTTAGTACTTTCAGCTGTAATATTTTGAGCCTCGAGGAAGGCAAACTCTTCTCTGAACCGTGAATGTGTGAGGGAAGTGACATTGCGTTGCTCTGCTGGCTTTGCTGATCGGCTTAGAGCTAGATGGACTGGCTTGTGCTTTTTGCTGTTTGGTTTCTGCCACACAGCTCTCATTTAAAGTCTGCAGAACCTTCGTTTCATTGAAAGCATTAATATTCCATCCAGAGGCTTATGTGTTGTCGAGCTTTGCCAGTTGCTCTTAGTGTTTTCTTTAGCACGCGGTAAGGATCCGAGCTTCGGGTTGCTGTAACATTCAACCGAGCCTCCAGTTGTAAGTGTTCCTGTGTCATCATTTGATGTAGGATTTCACTAAGAAGTGTTCCAGCGTGTTGCAGATGATTTGGTGTTTGTAAAGGTCGTTTGAGGGAGGCTGGGTTACCATAGGAGAAGCTGATGAAGCCTGTCCTTGGTGGGCTCCGTGTTCACATCAGGCTTGTGTTCAAGTGTTTGATTAGGGGCCCTTTTGCATTGCTGGGAAATCCACCCTCATGCAGGCTACTCCATTTTCTTATGAGGCTGTGAATTACCATAAAAGCATCTGATTTGTGAGTACAGTAATCTCCTGCTCTTGCCATCTGCCTTTTTCCCTCAGCACGTTCATCAGCCATTGTAGGAAGGGTATTCAGGTATTTTTATTGTGAGGGTGAAGCTTTGCTCGCGGTGCTGCTCTTCAGTGCCTTCTATATATATTTTTATGATCTGACTAAGTTGTGGGAACAACCTACAGGTTTATCTGTTTCTCTAGCAGATCGATCTGTATATATACATACAAAGACCCATAAACCTGAGCACTGCTTAGCAGCTGCTGTGCTGGAGGCACGCTGGGCTGGCTGGGCGTGCGGTCCCTGATTGCTGCTGTTAAGGTGATCAAGATGCACTGGTTGGTCCAGGGGAAACACTGATTATTAGCATGTGTTCAGTTTTGTTCCCGGAGGGGATTTTTTTGACAAACTTGTTATCTTCTTTAAAGCAGGGTGAATATTCTTGGCATGCCAACTCTTCTGTACATGGAGCATGTCCTTTTGCATATGCTTGCCCAGGGCAGCGACCTGGCTCGTCCCTGCTTGTGCACAAGTGAGGTGGAGAAGAAACACAGGGTTGGGACTCTACCTTGGAGCACAGTTGTATTCTCATCTGGCTCCCTCTTCCAGTCCCACTGTTTTTCTTGCAGTTTCAGGTTCGGGATCATTATTGCTACAATTCCTGAAGCTGCTAAAATTACTGTTTAAGAGAAAGCCCTGGCATGAAGTTGTAGGAGGATTATCAAAATATATGCCCCTTTCAATAGAGGTGTGTTGAGAGATCTGTTTCAGTGTGTTGAATTTCCCTTAGTGCTTATTAGTCACTACTGCTGAAAGAAGTGCCCGCTGATGCTGTTACATGGAAGGTGAGGATGCTCTGATGCACAAGGCAGGTGTGTGTCCGTAGGTGTTGGCACAGCTGAACTGCCAGTGTCAGCTTTTGAAGGCAGTGCCACAAAGCCACAAAGTTCCATAGGGAAATTAGATCCCCTGAAAAATGGCAGAAAAAAATGGTCAAAACACTTGCAAGGTTACTACCCGTTATAAAGTAGCTTTTAAAACTTTTTAAAACCCTTGGAGGGTGACATTTTTGGAATAAAATACACTTCTGCCTTTTAAAAAAAATCCATCTGAACAAATCAAATTCTTCCTGGAATAGGCTTCCAAGATAATGGAGGGGGAGCTGAAGGAGATTATTTCTGAGGTAGGATCAGATGCATTAGACAATTTCTCATTTCGTTTGTAAGATCCCCAGTTTGCAGGGACCCCGAGGTGCTCCTCGGCAGCCTTTGCACGTGCTCAGCTCTCCTCACGGGTTTTGTATTTTGGAGTTTTCCAACTATTAGGTGTAAATCTTCCCTGCTGAAGAGGTGTCTGCTGGAAAATTGCTCAATGGGATTTAAGCACATGTGCAGCGAATTGCTGCGGGCTGGAGCACAGGTGCACTGGACACGGGGTATTTTCCTTTCATCAACCTTAGCCACAGAAGCAAAAGAACTCAGCAAACACCGTTCAAGGTAATGGGATTTGCTGAAACAGTATATATATATATATAGGTATTTTAGGGTGTTTACTACAGAGGCCTAAAATTATGTGGACAATTTGCCACCCTCAACAAGAAAAAGTGTCTCTCCAGTTGAATTTCATAGCGAAAACAACCTTTTAATAGACCTCTTCATTAAGCTCAAGTATTGTAGTGGAAGCGGCTTCACGGTGGGACAGACAGAGCCTGGCTGGGGCTGTCCTGGCTCTCACCTGGCTGAGCAGCTCTGGTGCTCTTGACCCAAAGGGTCTTGGTGTCTCTGTCGACACCATGGGCCTGGGGGGGCTGTTTCCATCCCCCTGCCGAGGGCTCGGGGGGGTTGCAGTGAGCGGGGCGGCGATCGATGGTGGGTTTGTTATAGGGCAGATGTCAGAGCATGAACGTGCTCTGGGGGCCTGGCGGTGACAGCAGTGTGCTCAAAGATGTTTGCTTGGCAATCCAAGGCATTCATAGTGTTTTTTGTTGACCGGCTGTTCAGGGGGAGGTTTTTAATTACCTTTTTGGTTGCTGGCCAGTGTGATAATGCCTCTACGTGTTCCTTTTCCTCTGCTTGGTTGCCCCAGCTTGAACACAAAGTGAGCGTTAAATTGCCTTTCCAGGAGTGCCATGGCCTTTGGGAGGGGTGGTGTGTGTCCCCCCTGGTCCTGACTTGTGTCTCCCAACCTGGAGCCCAGGGAGGGATTCCAAAGGGAAAAGCTTGGAAAAGGGGTAATTGGCAGCCTTGGTGGTGCTGGCGTGGCCCAGGAGCTTGGCGTGCTCGAGGGTGGCTCGGGAAGGTGCTTCCTCCCCGCCGGGAGAAGTTTGGTCTGACAGGACACGTCTGCTGATGCAGAAGTCTGGGAATGCAGAGCCTGACGCCGGGAGCGTGGCTGTTCCAGCGTGGATCATCAGCCCGCGGGTTCCTCTGTCCCAGGAGCTCCTGGAGCAGCTGCCCGTGAGCTGCTGTGGAGGCGGAGGGATGGAGCGTGCTCCGCTGGGAGGGTTTGTGGATGTTTGTTGACAGCAGCAGAGGGCTGTGGAGCTCCGCACTTGCTTTGCCAGCACGCTGCTTATAGATTTTTCCATGCTTTGGCCCCAGGCTCTCTCGCTTCCCATCGAGTTGAGGTTTTGGTACCTATCAGCCTGTGTAAGCTGTGAGTGCCTGCACCCAGTCCTGTGGGCAGGGGGGATCTCGGGAGCTGGATGGGCACAGGCGTGGAGGCTCCCACTGCTCCCACTGCCCGTCCTGCTGCCCCCCAGCATGTGTTGGAGCAGGGCTGGCCCCACACCCAGAGACTTTCCCCTCAAAACCTGAAAGGAGACAGCAGTCACAGATGTGACAAAGCCTCTGCTGCACCCCCCTTTCCCCCCTCCCCCAGCACCCCTGTGAAATGCAGTTGCTTGAGATGCTCGGGGCTGGGGGCAAGATTCCTCCCACAGGGATGTGGTGGCTGCTCCTGGCTGGCTCTGAAGGGAAGCTGGGATGAGTGTGCTGTTCTCTTCCACACGCCTGGATTCTCCTCCTCCTCCTCCTCCCTGCCGTGGGGCAAGAGCCCAGCTCAGCCTGCACCAGGCTCTGGAGCTCCAGCCGATGGCTCTGGCTTGGGCTGCATCTCCCGGCAGCCAGTCTTGCGGCTGTCAGTCCATCTAGACCTGTTTTCCATAGTTCAGTGGGTGTCTGCCATGGGTGGGCTGGTCTGGGGGGGTTGGGAAGGGGAGGTGGTCCAGGCAGGGCTGCAGGGAGCACAGCGAGCTGGGGGGCAGCAGCAGCATCGCCAGCAGCGCTGTCAGAGATGTCTCTGCTGTGGGAAGAGGGTGGCTCTGACCTTCCTGCAGGGCTGTCAAGGAGGGATGTTTACACAGGGCTTTGAGTATGTCAAGCTTTATGTAAATATCGGTTACGACTTTTTTATGAATTCCCTCCCTCCTCGAGTAAATAAACCTACACGGTGTGTGGCTCCTGCAGGTGCCCGGAGCGAATTCATCGTGGAGGAGCCACAGGGTGGGAATGCAGCCGCTTAACCGGAGACGTGTAAATAAATGGGCCATGGCCCCTCGGGGCAGGCTGCTCTGCCATTTCCTTTGTCGCTTGGAAAAACTGATGGTGTCCCTCTGCAATGCCAGCTCTGGGTTTAAATGTGCTGACGCTCTGTGCCGTACCGTGTTGCTTGTACAGAAGAGGAGCTACATTAGTCCGTGTCATTTGGGGCTCCCCATTCCATTAATTTATGACTTGGTTTACTCTTAATGTGGGATTTTTAAAGAGGGAGGATTAATCTGCGGTTTGTAGCTGCTGCCCTTGTGCTTCTGTGCCCGTAACAACAGGCAAACGCGTCGTTAGAAGAAATATGTAGGAAAGGTTAGATGTGCAAGGCTGTGTTGGGCATTTTACTGCTGAGTTCAGGGACTCGTTTCCAAAACTTAGCGCTGTGCCTGAAACTAGGGAGGGTGGGAATTGACTCTTTGCCAGTTACTTACTTAAACTTAAGAGATCTTTGCATTTGAATTACTTATCTGGAGCGCTGGCAGGCTAATAAATTCAAGGGACTGTTCTAAACATTGTCAATCGCAAACATAATCCTATTAAAATAATTGAGTATTTTCAGGGTAAAGAATTCCCTCATCCTCAGTCCCCGGCACACAGGAGGGAACATGAAAGACGGGCTGGAGTGTCCTCTGCACATCATTGAGCCTCCCCCGCTGCCCAATTCCCAGCAGCCAGGACTTGGCTGGCTGCAGCGTGTCAGAGAGGCGGAAAGTTGGTCATGGAGGGCTGGTTTAGTGTTTCTGTTTTGTGAGTAGTATTTCTCCTTGCTCGAGTCGGGCTGGTGCACCTTGATTAGGATGGAAGACTGCTACTATCCTCTGGGATTTGCAGCTGGAATGAAAGGAATGCCAAACTCTACCGGACCTGCTCTGCCCAGGGAGGCTTGGGATGCAGAGTTGTGCACGAACGGGAGGCTCCTGAGCCCCTGACAAATGCCCGTTTTTCTTCTGATCCTTACAGGCAGTTGGATTTTGGAAGAGGTGCCAGCGATCCTGCTGCCTGTGGATTTTCCCACTGGAGGTACAGATGAGCTGCTCGGGTTGGGTTGTTTCAGCAGAGCTGGGACAAGGGGCTCTCCTGGTGGGGATGCTGCTGGCGAAGCCCTCGGGACATCAAAGCCTGGCCTCTGTTGCTGTTTAAGAGAAGACAGTTTCTCCAGTTTGCCTTTTGATAATCTTCAAATTCAGGCATGACCTGAATTTATGACATGGAGAAAGAAGACAAGAGGAAAAATACCTCTGAAAGCTTTTAAGGTGTCTTTGACAGCAGTAAACTAGAGAAAATAAGTGCAAGTTCTTTCTCTCCCCCCTCTGCTTTTGTAGGTCACTTCAAGGGAAATCTAAGCGAATCAGAGAACTTCAAAACCAACCTCCAGCCCAATCACTTCACCAGCTAACCAAAAAAATCTCCTGCCGCGCAACCCACAAACCTCAAATTCTCTTTGGCAGACTCATGCGAAAGCCATTTTTGGGTAACTTGCTGCAGAGAGGACACGAAGTTCCCTCGATTTGGGAAAGGAAACAAATTTATTTTCATTTGCAGAAGGTTTCACGTGGTGCAGCGCTCTGGCAAGCACAGCTGAGCTGTATCTTTTCCTCACCCAGATTTACCTTTGGATCCAGCAAGCCTGAGAGCAAGTGTGGCAGAGAGGGAGGGTGGGCTGCCCTGCTGCCCAGACCCCCGGGACCCCAAGGTGCTATATTGTCCACCCCACTTTTCCATGGGAGTGCCAACCATAACGCATGTCCGTCTCGCTGTGTAGCTCGTGTGTATGTGCTCCATTTCACCCGTGAACTTGGGCTGCCTTGGATGGAATTGGTTTATGGCATGCCGCTCTCAGTAAAGCGGGAGAAGGAACAATCACATAACTCAGCAGGGCTTGCCCTTGGAGTGATTTAGTTAGGCTGGATGATGGCCGAGGAGCCGTATTGATTTGGAGCTCCCGTTGGAGCTGGGTTCGGAAAGCGTGGCAACACCTGCGAGGCGCTCGCCTGAATAGAGCCAGGGAGAAAAGCCTTTCAGTCATTGGCATGGCTCCTAATGCGCTTTGTATGTGTCTGTACCGCAGGGAGAAGTGTGTGGTTATTGTTGAAATATTATCTACATGGGTTTTCAGGAGATGAAGAAAAGGCACTTTGCTGCAATAACTGTTGTGGACATGCCATTGTGATAATGCCTTGGCGTTCTTATATTGAGATGTGGCTCAATATATTTTCTCCTCACTGTGTATGGCTTTAAAAACAGCCAAGCAGATATAGCTGATAAATGGGGCTTCGAAGGCTGCTTTCAGGTGTTCAGTAATTTTGGCTTGAAATGTTTATTTGCTTGAACCATTATTTTAGTTAATCTACTTTGATCTAGCTAGGGATACGGATCAGCTGTTCCAGTAGCTGCACCCTGTATTGAGCATGAAATGGTGTTGGTCATAGGGATAGGAAGGGATAAACGAACCTCTCCCGATTGCTTTCAGTTGATGTGTTCATCGAGGTGAACTCATGGGAGCAGATTTCCCATCCTCATGGCTTAGCAATGTGTGTCACAGCCTGCTGGAAATGGCTCCCAGTGACTGTCTTGCCGTAGCCACCCTGGTTGGGGCAGGAGATACCCTCTATGGGCCATAACACTGCAGGAAGGCTTTGTAATTATCCTCGGTTACAGCACAAATCCCTTGGTTTTTTCTCAAAGCCATTTTAAATATGGCTCAAAAAATCCTGGTGAGTATGGCCGGGCTTTCTGCGGAAGGGAGCACCACTGGCCTGGGGCAGGGATGCAGTGTGTGGGAAAACCCAGAGGTGAAAATGGGGAGCGGGGGCTGGATCTCAACCTTTCTCCCTCGTTTGCTCAGCTTTCCACATCTTTTGTCCTTACAAAGCAGAACGGAGCCTATTGTCTAATCACCGAAGTTGCAGAGTAAGTACTTGTGTCCGGGGCGGTAGCTGTTGGTGCCAAGAAATACAGTTGAGCAGAAATAAACCCAAACCTGATTAGTGACCTACTTTCAGGATGCAGAAGAATTGTAGCTTAAGCAAACTCAAATACCCTATTTAATTGTTTTTCCTTGATTAATAATACGTAAGTGAAATATCAGTCATGATTTTTAAAACAGGGAAGCGACTTTCAAAGGTTACATTTATTTTACCTTGAGAGAACTTAATTAGCTGTCAACAGCACAAGACATGAATGGTGACTTTTGAATGAAATTATGAAATCTCGGCTCCTGAGGCATTTTTCTCCCTCCTTCCAAGGCAGAGGGAAACACGACAGATTTGTTTAGATAGAAGCGAAGCCATTTTTGGAAAATGGTTTTGCCCGCGCAGTTTTCTTGTATTAATTACAGGAGCTTATAACCCTTTGGTTCTTACTTGAAAGTCAGCAACTACCACCTGGAGGTTATTAAATCAGGTTGGAAGTGCACTTCCAAGCAAATCCGAGCTTGTGGTCTGGTGGCTCTCCGTTTAATGGGCTGATTTCTTAAGTGATTGAACTTCTATCATTCAACTGGCTACCCTGGTAATTTACTTATTTTACAAATGCAATAAATAAAACAGCCAGCAAATCACTTGAGCAGCCCTAATTTAGAGCTGCTTGCTTTGGCTGACACATGATGGAAGCGTGGCACGGCTATCAGGGAAATTGATGCATTGGTGGAGAGCTGAGGATGGCATGGCGAGGCGAAGGAGAGCGAGGTGCTTTGGAGTACTAAAATATCTGAGTGTTTTGATGGGCTTGCAGTGATGTGAGTTGGTGAGACAGGGTGTGAGCACCAACAGCTTTGCTGGAGCATTAATGTTAAATATAACTTGCCTGCTTTACCCATTCTTGTCTGATGATAGAGTGAGTGTTTTATCCAAAGGCAGCCTCCAGACCTGGGTTTCCAAGAGCCGCTGGTGGCCTTGAGATCTGATGCCATTCTGGAATGTGGTTTGTTTGTTTCCCCAGAAGCCTTCTCTTAATAACCTAAAAAACCTAAAAGCAACCCAAACCCCCAACTGCTAGAATGGAGATAACTGTGTCTCCTGGGGAAATCGGGTGTATGCCTGCCTGATAACCAGACCTCCAGTTGTGGCTTCATTCATGCCTAGGTTTTTCCCAAGGAACCCCATCATTAGGGTCCTGGGGAAAGTCTTCCCAAGTGTTTGACCAAATCTTGGTCAATGTCATGTCTGTATCACAGAAGCAGTGAAAGTGATGTGTGGGAAATTGCCCCAGATGCAACAAAGTTGCTGATGAAATGTCAATGTACTTTTAAAAATATAAATAAAATTGACTATAGAGTGTCCCTGGGCCCCTGTGCTCACCAACTGCTCTGGTGGCTTCGGGGTGACAGGCAGCTGCTAAAAGATCTGTTTGCCAATTTGCTGCTTTAATATCTGTGCAATTTTTTTTGTGCCTGTGAAGAAGGGATTGTCTTGGGTAGGGCTGGTAAATGGCCACAGCAGTGTGTGATGTCCCTGTTTGTCTCCCTGGGACTTGCTTCAGGAGGCTGCTGATGTGGTGGTGGGTACATGGAACTGGAGCTCCTGAATGTGAGCCTTCCCTGCTCGTGGCTCTGTGTTTTTGGGAGCGGGTGGCTGTTGCCATTGCAGTGTGGTGTGGTTTGCCAGCACGGCTGCCCCTCGCAGCATCCTGCAGTGATGGGCCAGCACTGTTTGTAGCAGGGCTCTGTCTGTATGGTCTTGCCCCCTCTGTGTGCCAACTCAGTAAACTGCTGTCCTTTGTCCTCCCAGTGTGCATCCGTGGGGACAGAGCCACTTGCTAAACCTGCTGGGGGCAGGGGTGTGTGAGATAAAGGGAAGGGTTGCTGTGGTGAAGCCTTTACTGTACAATATCAGGTTGGCTTTTTCAGTCCCGATCTAACCTTCAGCTCCCCTGTCAGCATCGCTGTGGCCCTCCTGATTGAGATGCCCTGCTTTCCCAGGCGACACAAGAGGAATGGCCAAATGCTCCCCACATTCGTGGCAGCTTGTGACAAACAATTTCAAATTTGGCAGGTGTGAGAGAATTGTTAGCTGTATCCCACCACTACTTCTGGGGCTCAGGAAAGTGGTTTTGTAGCAGATGGAGCTATTAGTTAGCTGTGCTATCTTGAAGAATTGCTTTCCCAGGTAATCAGCTCTGCTCATTTAGGATGTCGTTTGCCCACCTCGATATGTCAGCCGAGGAAGCAGGAATGATTAATCACTGCGGCTTGGACACTGCACAAGAATAACTGCGTGGAGGGAATCGTTCTGCCGAGCACCAATGCCACAGGGAGTTTAAAGTGCTCTGATGCAAAGCAAACAAGATGGAAAAGATGACCGTGATGCTTCCCGATGGCTGTGTGTCAGCCCAGAGAGTTTCTGTGGCAACCTGAAGATTTGCAATTCATGGGAAGCCTGGAGCAAGGCAAAACTTTCAGTGGCTGCTGTGAAAGGGCCAGCACCAACACCTGGCAGCCACCCGCCGCTGGCTCCTGCTTGGCAGGAGGAATCACAGGAGAGAACAGGCGCAGTAAACCCTGCTCCAGCACAGACACCTTCCACATTTCCCATCAATCTGTGCTGAAGGAGGTGAAGGGTTTATGAGAGGTGTGTTGGAAATTAGCTGTTGATCCTGGCTGCAGACTTTATCTGAAAGGCTGGGTTTGGTGGACAGAGTGACAAAACACGGTAAAAGAAGCACATTTGTACTCTCCTTGGGGTAGAGCCTGAAAATGAGATTTTGTTGTTTCAATTATTAGTGTTCCTAAATTGCCAATGGAGAAGGTGAATCCTTCTCTTTTTCTCTGGCAGATCTCAGGCTTCGGTCTTGTGGTGACTGCCTCTATTTTCATTTCACCCCTTTAAAAGCAATTTGTACTATTCTGGCAGCCTTAGTGTTGCCATGTACCATCTAAACACAAGGTGTAAAACAGGGCAGCCCGGAATTCGTGCTGGGAAAGGCTGTCGGCTTTACCTCTGAACTACAACCAAGTAATGGAAACTTGCTGGGCAGCCTCATCTTACAATGAACACGCAGGATTTTCAGCCTCAGTCCTTCTTGTAAGAGCCTTTGACCACCTGCTTTCCTCTTCGGGCTGAGCGGCTCCTGGCGTTGTGCTCCCTAGGACTGTCAGCCATGGGGCTTCTCTGCAGCAGGGTACCCGAGACAGGAGGTGAAAGGCAAAGGGACTTGGGCTGCCCCAGAGCTTGATGTGCAGGACAACTCCTGCAAAGGGTTCGGTTGCTGCTGGAGTGACTGCGACGTGTTTGGCAGCCTCGAGGAGCTGGATGTAAAGCCATGCGTGTGTTGTACTCCTGGTATAGCCATGTTGTTGGGTGCATGCACAAACCCGGGCTGAGTACGAAGCTGCACGTGCCGTGAGGAAGATAAGATGCTGCCCCAGGGAGGTTGTTTTCTGGAGCGTGCGCTGGCCTCGCCAGGGAATTAAAAGGCATAATCGGCGGTGTAGGGAGGATATTTACCTTTGAACGTGTTTGTGAACTTCTCCTTACCTGGCTCAGGCGTGTCTGCCTCTGACAACAACTTTGTTTATTTTCAAAGCGCCCGATGCCTGTAGCAAGATGTGGAAGCTAATTGCCTGGATGCGTACTGCAAGGGAGGCAAAGTGTTACAAGGAGATAGCTGCAGATAGAGAGGCTGTGAGAATAACCTCGGGGCATCTGCCTGCGAGCAGGCATGGCAAAATATTAATTTTTGAACTTTTGACTTCAAATGGTCTGTATAAAAACGTTTAAGTGCTTTTTTTTATATCAGATTTGATCTGTTTGAGTCACCAGCCCTTTTTGTGGTTGGCAGGGCTCCTGTAACGTATTGCTTTTTAAACGTTCTCTGAAGTTGTTGAGTACATTGGTATGAAAGTGCCTGATGGAAAGCTGTACAGTGTGTTCGGGCGGCAGCGTAGAATGAGGGGTTTTTCAGTGGAAACCGAATTGGCTTTTTGAAGCTCCCTTCTTAGTGTTTAGGAGGAGGTTTGGTGTGGGAGGGTTGGTGGGGATGAAGGCACAGCTGCTGCTTCCTCAGCTCTCCCCAGCGCGTGTGAACGTCGCAAAGTGAAGTGGAGCCTGTGCTTTCAGTGTAATTTGGGGTGGCAGACTCATTTCTTGAAATTGGGAACTCTTCCTGAAATACAAAATAAAAAGCACGGGGAGGTGGGCCTTGCTGAAAATGTTTCTGTGTCAGCTTCAAGAATTGGTCTGTGCCCCCTGCCTGCTGTCACTGTGATGGATGAGTTTCTTGGCTACTGGTTGCCTCCTTGTTTTGTCTGAGTAGGAGCATCCTGACACACGGAGCCGTACCAGGCTGCAGCTGAGTCACAAATGATGGAACTAGTTAGAGTCGCACTTCCTACACACGCTCGTGGAAATTGTCCCCAGAATCCAAATGAAGGGAACTTCCACTGGCGGGGGAAGAGCTCTGAAGACTTTTAGGCAAGGATATAAATAAAAGAAGATGAATCACTGACCATTATTTCTAAATACCGGGGGAGTGAGAACTACGTGGCCTGAGCACGTGCCCTTGGAGGGGACCTTGCACACCTTCTGTGGGCTCTAACATTGCTCTGCCAACAAGCAAGCGGTGTTCATCATAGAGATTAACTATTTCAGCATGAAGAACTTGGAGCTCAGAGCAGCAGAACAGTCCTGGACCATTCCATGGATCAAGAGGGATCTGGAATTCTGTGGAATTCTCGTGTTCTGGTCTCGAGGCTTATTGCCCGGGAAGCAGTAACGTTACACCAAAGAATTTCTCAGTAGCCTTGAGTCTGGTTTTGACCCTAATATAGCAAATGGACAAGGCAAAAGGAGCAGCAGGGATGTGCCATCTGAAAAATTAAATGTTTTGAAATTGATTATGCTCTGCAGAAACACGCTCATCTTTCTGGTAGGAAGCTGTAAACAAAACAGATTGGGTCAATTATCCCTTTCTTTGCAGCAGCCATTGCAATTAGTGAGCATCTGAAGTGCAAAACGTGTTTCCCAGGTGGAGCTGGAGTGAAGTGCTGGGCAATCCAGGCCCTTGTGTGTGCTGGCTTCACTCGGGCAGGGTGGGGAGGATAGTGATGGGCTCCTCCCAGCACAGCGAGAGGTCCATAGGTCGCCTGCTTGGGATGTGTGGGTGGAAAACAAGGTGGGTTTTTGTGGATGGTGACTCTCAGGTTCCCCTCCCGCGTCCTCCCTGTGCTTCCACAGGCTTTCCCGGCTCTCACGGCTCAGGTTGAGCACGTGGTGGAATGTTTTCCTAAGTCGTGGACTTAATGAGGTGCCATGTTGGGAACAGAGTGGTGCTCGCAGCCTGGAGTTCATGGAGGAACGTACCTTTAATGTGAAGTGACACTTGTCAAAATAAATGAGCGAGATTTTTATTGCGTGTTCACTCGCTTGTAAAATCTGCTAGTCTGCAGTGGCTCTTAATCACTGATGTGAATTAGCCAGGTTCTCCTGTAGTTTAATTACTGGTATGTCATGTTTAAATTCTCCCTTGATCAACTAATGGTTAGATTATATGCACAGTTTCATAATGGGTAGCGGGCAAAGCACAAACACGCGAGGTGAATGTAGATGGTGTGCGGTGCTGGGGCTGCGCAGCTGGAGCCTGGGCAGGAGCTCCGGGTCCCCACCACTGCACCTGCCAACGGTCTGCACTGGGATTAGGGCAGGGATCCATCCTAGCCCGGGGCGTGCTTTGCCCTTCTGTGGGAACTGGGACGACAAAAGGGGCAGATGATGCTGGTGTTGCCATGGCCAAGTGTCCCTTCTGACCACCTCCCTCCTGACCACGTCCCTTGCTGGCTCTGGGCTCTTCTTGCTGCTGCCATCCCGCTCCGCTGCCTTGTGGTGTTGGACCTTGTTCATTCCATATTCACGGCTGGTTTTGTAGCAAGGTTTAATTACTTGGTAGGCAAAGCTTTCTGTTGTTTCATGCATCTTTATTCCTAGGGCATTAATGAGGAGATGGGCAGAGGGTTGTCCAAAGATGCAGACTTTGGAAAGGATTTCTTTCTCTCTGCTGTTCCTTCCAGCTTTTCAATCGGTGAGAGCGCTCCCAAGCTATGTTGTTCGTGGAGATGTTGCATGCTAATTGTTTGCCTCTGCTCTCGGCAGACGGCTGAGCTACAGTGTTTAAGCAGAATGGCAGGTGGAGCAATAGATAACGTTCAGCTGAAATTCACTGCGAGAGATGCGCTCCCGCAGATTGTCTGAAATCCAGCCGTGGCTTTCCCCATCGCTGCAGGAAGCAGGGCTGGCTGGGCTTGGAAAGCTGCTCCGCTCGGGAAGCGCAGCCTGACCGAGCCTCAGAGGCAGCTGCCGCCTCCTCCTTCTGGTGGCAGTCATTGTCCCTCCCTTGTCCTGACCTCCTGCTCACAGTGAAGTTCTTAATTGCCAAGGAACCAGATGACTGAGTCATGCTGCAGGTTGTCAAGGAGACAGATGAAGCCTGTTGAACTTGCAGGAACCGTCTTGGGGGAATGGGCACGTTTCCTCTTCGTTCTAGAAGCACTTTGAGACAGTGACGTTCTCCAGATGTTACCTACAGCTGTTGCCTTTACAATATAGATTTCACAATTACATGCCTGGACACAAAAAAGGGAACTAATTCTGCCGTCGCTTATCTCTGCTCCTTGGAAATCCTCTGTTTACCTTGATAATGCAGTTCTCTAAGTAGCCCCACTCGGTAATGACTAGGTGTGATGAGAGGAGATGTGCAGAGGTTGTAATTGGAAAGGAAATAACGTTTAAGAAGTGAGAAATTGAGGATGCTTTCCATATGCATAGTGTATAATCAGCCCTTTAAATCCAAGGATCACCTCACTGCTTTTTTTTGTTGGGGGGGAGGGATGGTCTGCAAACCAGCAGCAGTTCTGCCAAATAGGAGGTCTTGTAGCTACAGAGGAAATGAGGCTTGGCTTCCAGCAGTAGCTAACTGCCTTTGCCTTTGCCCGTATGTTGTTTGTTTACCTGCAGCTGCGAGGATGCAGGGAAATTGTGTAGGAGCCCTCTGTACAGCTCCTGCTGCCGTGAGGGCCACGGCCACGGGGTGGGTGCTGCACAGAGCTGGTGCTGCGGGAGCACGTGGAGCTCTGCCAGGCTGGGGCACGGGCGTGTGTGAGGCACCGGGAGAGCACAGGACTTGCAGCCTCCAGAGAGTGGTTATTTCTGGATTTCCTCGCCTGGATGGATCGAAATGCTTTCCATAACATTGCCTTTGGAACTCTTGGCGCTTGAGCAATTCTTGCTGTGTGTCAGCAGAGGAGACCATGAGTGGTTGATGGTGAAGCAGCCGCTGATCCCTGCTCACCTGGCAGTAGGGTTCTGCTCTCCTGACTTTGCTATCAGCACAGCATCATTTCCTCTGTAGGAAATTGAAATTAAGGCCCTGGAGTTAACACTTGTAAGCTTCACTGGAAGCCGTTACAGATAATGTGAATCCAAGGATGGAGCAGGAGTTGCCCATGTCTCTGAGCAGAGCCAAGGCACTGAGAGTGCAGCCCTTCTGCTGAGGAGCTGCCTTTCTGCTCCCGTACCGGCCTCCTGGCTCGGGGCTCGGGAGGATCCAGATGCGCGTGCCCATCAGTGCGTCTGCCTAAATTAGAGGTGACAAATTATTGATAATTAGCACTGCTTTTTGTTTCACCACTGCAAAAAGCAAATTTATAAAAGCCAATTTATTTTTATCTATGGCCTCAGGAACTCCAAAGCAGTTGTACTTATTCCTAATTGCTTATTTTATGGGTGAAAATTAAGCTGTAACGTAAACGGGAGCGCGAGGAGGCTGGGATGGAACCGTCGCAGGGTTCGAACAGCAAGGAGAAAAATTGGCACTGAGGATTGCCTAATACTTCAGAAATTCCAATTTTTATTAAGTTTAACAATGCAACCATTTCCAACCGTTCTATAACTAAATATAGTAATGAAATTTTATTTGAAGTCAGGAACATTATCCAGATACGAGTTGATGTGTGTAAGATACTGCACATCAGCGGAGTGGTACAGATTGTGTTAAATGGGCCTGAAATAATCTTCAGGAAAGAAAATCGTTTTCTATTCTTCTTGACACAAAGTGTTTGTCACAGATATGCATTCTTATCCACATCTTGTTAGTGAAATCATTATACTTTTCATTACAACTTTTATGCAAATGCACTGGTTTTCCTTGATTAGGTTTACATGAATAAGCCGTAATTATAGGCTGAGGTGATATTAATGCACAACAATTAAATATGTAATTACTACGTGTAATTACAGCTTGAAAAATGGGTTGTAACAGCCTCTGCACAGGGCTGACGCAGGGCTTTCGGGTCCCAGCTCTGGTCCTGTGGTGCAGCTCGTGGTGCCACGCATGGAGGGGGTTTGCTGTGGAGACAGGCAGAGGGTCTGTGCCCGAGTGGTGTCTCCAGCCTTCCTTCCCACGGCGTTCCAGCCTCTTCTGGTGTGAGCAGGGGATGCAAGGAGAAGCTTTGTGTTCAGAGACCTGGGGCCGCTGCCGGGGGTCCACGGGAGCTCTTGCTGAGCCTTTCTCTACCGCTTCAAAACCTGCTGTGACTTGGAGCTCTGCTGAAGAGGATGACTTCAGGCTACCTCCTCCACCGCGTCCTCACGCCTGCTGTCCCCGGCTCTGCCGGCAGCTGGGGGTTGGTTGCATGTGGATATCTGGAGAGGAGAACTGTTTTCCTTTGGCTGTGGTTTTACTCTGATGCTGTGAGGATGATTTTGCTTTAGCTCCTTTCCATTGAAGCGTAGAGCAGGCAACAAGAACGCCTGGGGGGGACATCCTGAGGAGGGTACCGTGAGGCAGATCAAACAGAAATACTTCTTGTGCTGGGAGCATACCAATGAGGGCTGGGGGAACCACCTCAACTTTCGTTTTCCCTCTACTAAGGAGGCAACTGAGGAAGGATGTGGATCTGGCTGAGTTACAAGAAGCCGTAAGGACACAGGCAGTAATGCCCACAGTCTCCAAAATATAAGAAGGAAGAAAACTTGAGGCTGTGGGAATGTGCTTGTAGCATCCTGACACTGCCTGGTGGGGAGGCACGTCAGGGAGAGCCAGGGACCTGCTCCAGGGCTGTGCCCTGAAGGTGAACATCCCCCAGGCCACCAGGGAACACAGCATCTCCAGTTCTGCGTGAGCCTGGGTTTGCCCTGCATCTGGATGGTCTTTGATTCATCCTCCTCGGTTCCTCTTCCTGCCTGCTGCAGCATTTCAAGTGTTATATTTAAGGAAAGTGTTTTCCAGGCAGCTTTGTGTATCTGCTGTGATTCCTGTTAATCTCTCTGTGCACATGGCTCAGAATGTCTCAGGATGGGGGTTTTCCGCTGTGCGACACTTTGCTGCGTCTCCCGTTGGTACTGGCAGAAAGAACACAAAAACCCTGGCAAACAGGAGCTCGGAAGGAGATGCTGACCTGAAGGTGTCTGCCAAAGTTCTCCTCTTGGCAAAAGGTCAAAGGAGCCTTTCTAACGGGTGAGGTATGGAGACATTTTCCGATGCTGAGGATATCCGAGTCTTGCTCTGGGAGTGTTCCAAAGGGTTTGTGAGTGTTTGCCAGGGTCCCTGTGGAGGGTTTTGCTGTCAGCAGGCATGGAGACGACCTTTTGGAGGTGACCGGGAGTAATGAGGAGCTGTGCTGGCAAAGGGATGTGTTTAAATGTCTGCTTTTTCCACAGGATCCTTAGTCGAGTGTTCCCATCACTGTAGTCCCTATATTTGGGGGTTGGAGTGGGTTCTCCTGTCGGCTGATGAGGGTGGCTCCTCCCTGGAGGGTGCAGCCTGTCCTTGTTCTCTCTGCCGACCCACGTCCCAGAGCAGGGATTCCTGGTGCTGGCTTTCTGTAGCTTGGAGAATGAGTTATTGTGCCGCTAAGAATTGTTTGAAGAATTAAAATTGACCCATTTCCTTCAGGCACAGGGAAGTTAATACTCCAGGGTGTTGACATGGGAGGAGTGGTTGGAGAAGCATTATGCATCAAATCCCCACGCTAATGTATGCGTAGGTATAAATAAAAAGGCCTCAGAGGTTGTTTCAGTGTTTATTAACCTCTCCTGTTCTTCGGGGGCTTAACTGGCTGCGGAAGCGTGGTCAAGGCTTCAACCCGTTCGTTGTCTGCTCCGAGTGTGTGAGCCCCAGGTCGGGCACTTCTCCTTTCTTGGTGCCACTTTCAGTAGTGCAGCGTGAACGCGTGGAATGAAATGTTTCTTTCTCCAGGCTTTTGTGTCCAAGTTGCTATGTTTGTACTAATTCTCTGTTTTCTCTGCTCTCTTTAGGTAAGTGGATGCCTTCAGACACATAACTTGTGTGGTGACATCCTGCACCGACAGCTGCCGAGCGCGGACGCTGGGAGCCGTAAGCCCTTCCCATTGAGTGATTTCTGTCTGATTTTCCATTGTGTGTTTAGGGGTGCTCCTCCTCAAAGGGTCACTGTGAAATGCAGCTCGGTTCCTTGGCTTGGGAGTGCTCTCCACTTGCGTGTCAAAGGGGAGCGTGAGATAGGAGGCAGGAAGGATTGTTTCCAAAATAATACTTAATCTGGAATTAAATTCAGAGGAGTGCCTGGAGAAAATGAGATCTCTCTGATCAGATTCTCCCAATACTTTTTGTCTTATCTAATAAGCAAGAAGAGCTAGTAGGGGGAATTATACGCTGGAAGAGGAATTTAAATAGCAGCAGATATGCAAAGAGGAAAGTATCTCGAGTGACTAAAGAACGCGGGCTGGCAAATGAAGGATTGTTTCTGTGCTTGGGGAATGCAACTTTCTGTGGCCCAGCCACAGAACCTGGCGGGAGGGCAGCGATCGGCTCCCATGTGCTGTCGGGGTGGTGAGGATCCTTGTCCCTGCCTGTTGCTGTCGGAGCCTCCCACCAGGCAGAAATGGGATGAAGCGGCAGTGGGAAACCTCTCTGCCACGGCCTCGTCCCTGGGGTACAGGCAGGGTCTGGAAATGAACTTGTTTTGTGCCTCTGTGTCCGAGTACCCGACCTCGGTGAGTGGTGAGCGGGTGCTGGTCCTACTGGAGGCACAGCCAGGCAGCAGTGAGCATCCCAAGGTTTGGGCACCTCGTAAGAGAAATGGGGATGCTGGGCCTCCACGGGCATCAGGTGCCCGCCTCTCTGACAAGAAGCCAGAGGTGTGGAGAGGTCTTTTAAGGAGGAGAAGGGAAAAACGGGAGCAGGAGTGAGATAAATTGCCATTCCACGTAGGACCCGTTCAGTCAAAATACTCGTGTGATGTGTTAGAATCCCATTTGGAGCAGTAACACCCTCGCCGTTGTACTCAAACACTGAGATAAATGCATCAATCTAAATTCATGATTTGGAGTTTTTTCATATAGCTGCTAATTATTGAACATAACTTGCTTATTCATAATTTCTCCTCTCCTTCTGCTTGATAGCCATAATCCTGTATTTGTGCGGCTGCCATTCCCATGGTAACAGACTAGTGTCTGAAGCAGAAGATTATTAAATACAGAATAGTACATTAAAATAATGTTAAGGTTCTGACTTAGAGACTTTCACACGGGGGCAAACTTCAAAAAAAGAGAACGTTTTCACAAAAAGCAATTTACTTTGCCGGTAATGTTCTCTATTCCCACAGCTATTGCTGAAGAGATTTGTTTGAGTAGCAGCCCGCTCCCTCGCAGCCCATCTCCTGCTCCTCCTGCTTTGCAGAGAAATCCTAATCTCATGTTTATGTCGTCAGTCTGTTGCCATGGAAACTCTGTCACAAATGTATCGTGACCTCACAACGGGATGGCAAAGGAGGAAAATGTGGGCTGAAAAACGATGTTAGAAGCGATTATCAAAGGAAGGAAAACAACCTCAAGCCTTGGTAGATGAACAGAGCAGAGCGGAGGAGCAGGAGCTGGAGCTGTAGTGTATCCATCTGATCACCAGCATAAGGACGTGTGTGGCCATGCTCCTTTTGTCCCTAATGTGTGCAGGAACTCCACTCCAAAGCCATGGAGAAGCTCTGGCTTGGTCACTTACCCCTTGGGTGCACAGAAGTGTCAGGTGTCCCAGGTGGCAGCCACGGGAGGAACAGGTTGTTTCCTTCAACTTGTGGTCTGAGCAGCAGGACCGATGGTCACCCCTGCAGAGTCTCAGATGTTTGTGTCCTTAGCTCCTGGAATCTCTGTGTGTCACACGTGGGTGAGGACGAAGCCATAGCTGTGCTCTTGCTGCAGTAGGTACCCTGTAGGCAGTGAGTTCACAGTGATCTGGAGTAGCAGATCTCAAGATGATACTCTTTTATGCATTTATGAAATCAGACTGTCATTAATGGAAGCTGCAGCTACAATTTCAAAGAGGATTAAGTGGGGATTAATAAAGGAGAGGTAGCGATGAGGTTTGATCATCTGTCATGGAGGCACCAGCTGAATAACGTGTCACTGCAATGAGATGAGATGGGACATTCTGGCATTCCTGGGATGTTGATCAGTGGATGTTGCGACCCATGGGCCTTTCTGCTCGACTGGAGTGTGCTGCCATTGATCTATGGGAGTGGGACTTGCAGCAAGTGCTGCTCTTACACTGCCCCTGAGCTCCACCGTACCTGAACACCACCAAGCCCATAGCAGGACAAGATGATACAAATAGAGAGCCACATAGAGAACATTACTGCTGCTCAAATGTTATCTTCATTTGCAGGTGCTTAAAGCAGTGAAGCCAGGTAGAAAAAGTGCGGCTGTCTGCATATTTCATGTAATTTTCATACAATGCTTTACAGTACTAATAAGATCTTTGTGCAGCTTGAACTTCAATGGGTGCTAGTGGCCGTAGCAATACAGCAATGGGTTTGTGTGGCTGATGTTTTGCAGAGCTCTCCTGCACACGCTGTGTGGACACGGGGGCAGTGGAAAGCAGGGAGGCGAGGGGCTGGTTCAGGAAGGGAACTTTCCTGCATGGAAAACCCTGTTAAAGGCATTTCTTGTTGTGTGCTGGGGTGGTCCTCACAAGGATGGCATCCCTGTCCTGCTTTATCCTGTAGGGTTTTGGCTGGGAATGAAATGAGGGGCTCGGCTGCTGTGCTCCAGCATTCCCTCTCTCTCTGAAGCAGTTTTCTTGTCCTCTTGCTTCTAAAAAGCTTAAGCATTGTTTTCCTCTTGCAGTTGGCAATACGAGAAGAGATGAGCAAGTGCAGATTTGTGTGATCCATAAACCGTAAAGTCCTGCCTGCGACTTAAACCTCTGCTCCTGCATTTGTTTTGTTAGGGCTTTGCACTTGCACGAGGCTTTAACAGGCGAGTTTTCCCTCTGGAGATGGGCTTAAAGAGGAGGGGTAAGGAAAAGTATTGTTATCAGAGCATCGTGTCGCATGCTTAGCCCTAAGAAATGTGTGACTTCAAAAGGAAAGTAGCGGTAGGTCTGCTAGGTTTCCTGTGCTCTTCCTTTGTTCCCCTTGCAGTGTGTGCTGTCGAGGTTTGTTTCAGACCACAGCCTGCCGTGGCTTTACAAGACAGCTTGGTGAAGTCCTGGTGTGCTCTGCCAGGGGTTTGGGTGTTCCTTCCCGTGGCTGCCGAAGGGGGTTCCCCTGGTTTGAAAACTTCTCCCACTTGTTGCGGGGAGTGCATCTGCTTTGAGAGTCCTTCACAGGGGTGAGGGGAATGGGAAGCCAGCAGCATTCCCTTGGAAAGTAGGGCATCCTGGTGGCTGCTGCTGTTGTGTAAGTGCCGGCCTCCCGTGCCCTGCCCAGCAGCCCTCTGCCTCCTGGGGAATTCGTGACCGAGTTCACCGCAAGTCTGTGTTTGGCTGATGGGCTGAAAAATGCATTTGCTGTCGATGACTTCCTTCAGCATAAAAGGTAGCAGATTTATGGGAAAAGGAGCGCTGGCATCACAGGTACCCTTTGTCTTTACCCTTTAGTCAGTTCACTCCTACCCTGTGTCTGTTTGAACCAGTGTGTTGTGGGGGAAGATTGGGATTTGGAGCTGTGAGTGTGGCTCGGATCTCCACCCCCGGGGAAGACAGCCTGAGGACACGCATGAAACATGGAGATGTGCTTTCCTGTGCTCTGCCGTGTGTGATCTTTTCCTGAGCTTCTCCAGTTAAAGAGAGAGAGAGAGGGAGAAAGGTAAAATCTGAACTGGGAAGCAATAATTTTTACTTCTATCTTGACTCCTTTCCTGCCTGTGTCCAAAAATGTGACGGTGCTTTGACGTGATGCAATAACTACGGATACAACCCAAAGCACTGGGGTTTGCAGCGGAGATCTTGGTCTATACTCATGGTAGTGGGTTCCATGGGGAGACCCCTTCCCCATTAAAGGCCGTGCCTTCGGGCGTGGAAGGGGCATGGGAACTGGATGTGTGATGAGACTGGTTTTCGAGGTGTCCAAGGAACTGGCATTGGATGGTTTTCAAAGCCTGTGAAGTGCAGAGGTGAAGCAGCAGCTGGTGGGATGAAACGTCCCTGCTGAAGTCTGCCAGGGCACCCGAGGTAGGGCTGGGTCCTGCAGGGCACTGGGGCTGCAGGGACACTGCGCTGGTGCCTGCAGAAGATGGATGGGTGGGAGGAGGTCAGTTGTGAGCTCGGTGTGGGATGACTTATTTGGTACAAGAGACGTGGTCTGAGCTGCTTGGCCGGGCTGCTGCCTGGATTTGTCTTGGAGCAGTGGGGGGACTGGTGGCTGCGTGTGGAAAAGGCTTTGTGAACCATAACCTGACTCAGATTGGTGTCCCAACCGGAGTCCTAAGGCTCTTATGATGGAACCACCCAGGGAATGGCTGACACAGCAATGGATCGTTACGTGCCCATCTCAGTTTGAGTGGGGGTATGTCAGCTGCTCGCTGGCATGTGTCCCCGTGGCGCCTCGTGGGTGCGAGGGGCATCGAGCAGTGTCGCAGGGAGCCGCGTCTGGGCACGCGCCCCTCCACTCACCATCCCTCCTCACCCCTTCACTGGTAGGGCTGTGCACACAGCAAGGGCGTGGGGAAGCACAGGGCTGCGGGGAAGGCAGTGCTCTGCTGAAAGGAACGAGAATTAAATGGAAAATGTCTTTATTTTTGTTCGTTTTGATGAATTCTCTGAGCTGTATGTCTAATTATGCTCAATTATTACAGCCTAGCGCAGATAGGTTAATAGTTTCTAGGCAGTGATGTGCATTGATTCCTTTCACAGGCTTTGAGACAATAGTCAATTTATAAAGAACAACCAACTTTGGTTTACTGTCGGTTGGGGGGGGGTTGCATTTCTGCTGCTGTATTATTGGCAGCCTTTAAATTGATTCAGTTTGAAAATTGAATGAGAAATTAGTGTGTTCTCGTGTGGACATGTTTCAGCTGATTTATTAAATGAAGTGGTTGACTCTTCTATCTGAATTAAACCAATAGAAAACTATAATTAACTATTTCATGCACTGGGGAGAAGCTGCAGAATTGATATAAGCCATTGACCTGGTAGATTTTTCTTGCCTGTGCTGTGGAAGCAGGGGTGAGCTGTCAGGGGGATGATCCATGTTGGCTATTTGAGAGGAGCTCTGCCTTTGGTTGGATGCTTGTCTTACAAAGCCCATGTGCTGCTTATGCTCTGGCATAATCAGCTTTCCCAGGAAGACTCCAGTAAGTCTCAGCCACTATCAGAGGTGCTTCGGGTGGATCTCTGGGATGCTTGCAGATGTCCCATACCCTGTGTCAGGCCAGGATTCAACAGCTGCTCTCCTGCCAACTACGTTCAGGATGATGGGTAGATGCTTCCTTGACAGAGCTGCCCAGTCTGGTAAAAGGCTGGAAGGTGCATCAAAGGAATGGCTTGGGAACTCACAGATGGGAAGCAGCACGCAGTAAATGCTTGGTCAGAGCCCATGGCAGCCTCCCTCCCCCCAGCTCTGCAGGGCGCCTGGCCCCGTCACTCAGACAGATTGAGAAGCACCGACATGAAAACCCGACGTGGAAGAGTTTGGGGCAGAAGCTGCTCTTCCAGCTTCTGTGTATTTCAGCCTTGTGCCCATCCTTCAGTCGAGAGCCGGTGGTGCTGGCCAGGCTGCAGAGATTGTGGTTGCTATAGCTGGCTGCTTGCTTGGCTTTGCCAAATAACCCGTGCTCTGTAAAGCTGGGGAGGTGAGGGGCTGTGTAATGCTGCAAACTGAGAGTGGAGGATTGCATTTCCCTGGTAACGTGCTGCGATGCTGTGGAACCGAGCCCCTTGGAGACTGGGATACAGGCGTTTTATCAAGAATATCCAAGTTACTCTCTCATACAAAATTCCATTACCTCTGTGAAAGTGCACTCCTCGGCACTGCCTGGCATTAGTAATGGGGTTTGTTGGTTCCAGTGTAATACCTTTTTGCTATCCGAACTCTGCATCTAAATACATAAAACAGTGTTATTGCCTCTGCGAACTTCACACTTCAGGTTTCATTAGGAAATGCTTGGGGCTCTGTGGGGTGCATTTTGTTACAAGGCAAATGTGAGAGGGGCGTTTGTATCTGCCTGATTTGAGAAGCAGAAAATACTTTTCTTCTCCCTCCCCCTCCCCCCCTAAGCCAGCCCAACATCCCTTGGTGCTGGGGGTCTGCTGAAGGACCTTCTCTGCAATGGGAACCAATGCCAGTACCCAGTGGGTGACCTGGGGGAGCAGCAGGTTTAGTTCTGCAGCCTGAGATTCATTAAAGTCTCGTGTGACGCTGTGTCTGTTGAGCATGTTCACTTATCCTTGTCTTACATGTGGCAGCTCCTTGAACCTTATCTATTTTTAATCGTACTATACTGCAATAAGTCTGTGCGATAGCTGGCTCGGTCGGGGAGGCTGGAGCACAGGGAGTGCAGGTGTTCTGCAGGGTGGCTAAGAGCAGCACTGGGACACGTTGGAGGTGCACTGTTAAAAGCAGATGAGCTATCCATCACACACACGATGTTGGGTTGGAGTCTTCCATTTAGATTCAGCACATTAAGAAAGATGGATGGGAAACGCATCTCGGCGGCATTGTCCCCAAACCAGAACGGAATATAAAGGCTCTGGGAGAAGGGTTCAATGCTGTTGGCAAATAGCTTGGGCAAGGACGGGGTGCACAGGGAGCCGTGTTTGTCATTGGAGGGTGGTGGAGCAGGAAGATGTGTCCTGTGCAGGTTTGCTCCCCTCATACCCCAGACCTTCTGGTGTGTGCTCTGCTGTTCAAAGCAAACTCCTCCTGTTCTTCTGCCTTGGAGTGTCCTTTTGCTAAAGCAAGGTGGTGTCAGCAGTGGGGAAGCTGCTGGAGCTGGTGACCGAAGGTGATGTTGGCACTCTCTATCTTGGGTACACAAAATCAGGAGAGCTGGAAACCTGACTGAACCCTGGGATAATCTCAGTATTTGCTCAAGGAGCGTGTTTCTGAAATCTTTACTGCAGCCAGAGTGGGGAGGGTGGCTTTGCTGGTTATGCCCAGAAGGCAGTGAAATAAAGGAAGGAATTGTATTCCTGAGGTGTAAAAGGTGTGCTGTAAAGGGGAAGGGTGGGAGAAGCAGCTGTGGTGTGTTGATTCCTTGTAAAATTCATCAGTGTCTAGGACAAATGTTAACAAGAAGCTGTACATTCTGCCACAGTGTAAGGTTCAGGGGGAGCAGGGGCAGACCTTGCAGCACTGGCATTGTAAACTCCCCTTCCTCCAGCAGCAGTTCAGGAGCTGCAATTACAGCTGGTGCTCACTGCTGAGATGTTTTCCTACTCTTGGCATAGCTGCAGTAGCTGAAACTTTGTTCTTTCCCCCCCAGTCTAGCGCTGGGCAATTAGGGAAGCCATGGGATGCTCGGACTTTGATCTTCACCTGTGTCAGAAATCCCCAGTGTTGCTGTGGTTTGGGGAAGGGAAAGCATTAACCCTTACTGAGCCCAGAAGCTGGCATGGCAGACTTTTTCAGCCTCCCAACAGCAGTTGATGAGTCAGATGATTCTGTAGCAGTAGGAACTAGCAAAACTCTTCCTGCAATTGTTTTTTGTCTGTGGCTTGTCAGCCATTCAGGTTTTTCTTCTTTCTCCAGGTTCAGTGGCCAGCCAATGTCTAAGATGTTTTTTCCCTTTATCACCCAAATCTTCTTATTTCACACCATTCCCTATGTGATTTAGTTTGAGCATGTGGGACACTTCTGCTGTGGAGGCACTGCCGCCGTGCTGTGAGCCTGGTCCCACGCTGTCCCTTCTGGTTCTTGGAGGTGGTAGAGAAAGTTGTGTAGGTCAGCTTGGAATCATCATGCTTGCAAGGAAAAAAATTGAAACTGACTTCAAAGGACAACTGTGACACGGTCAATTAATAATTAAAACAGTTTTTTAATGAGCTATGCAATTACCTGTGTGTCCCTGGAGATGATAGTTTATGGTATTACTGCTCAGTGCCCTTTCTTTAGTCATGGCAGATGACATCTGTAATTTAAAGCAGGCTAGACATTAAAGTGACAGAACTTTCATTAACCTTGTCTAAAGTTTGTTAATGACAAATGTCTCATAAAAAAAGCTATTGTCAAAACACCAGCTTAGCAAGAAGAGGAGCCCTTAATCCTGCAGCTTGCGGGGTTTCTTGGTGACTTGCAAACATGCACAAGCCCTCCTGATGTCCCGAGGGTATCGGTGTTGAGGAGACACTTGTTTCCATTCTGTCTCCACACCTCTGAGCATCTCCATGTGTAGGGGTGGTGGCGGGCAGGTCGATGTCCTCCCTGGACACTTTTGGCTCGAGTTCTCTACTCGAGCAGCTGTGATGATTTCAGGCATAAAATGTGACGTGTAATTGTGGCTTTGGATTTGGCTTGTCGAATGTCAGAGCATGGTCTAGTGCATGCGGTGGAAAGGCCCTTTGAGAAGCAGGATGATGTGAGAGGGCTGGAGGTGCCTCCCCTGAGCTCCATGCTCAGTCTGGCTGCTGCCCATCCTGCTCCCGTCTCTTTTCCTGCTGTGAGAGGCAGGGATCACCGGCTGTTCCTGCCTTAGCGGCTCACAGGGGTTCCTTTCCCCTCCCGTTGGCAAAGATGCCAACACGGCATCTGTCTGAACCTCTGTGTCTCTGGGCATGGGACTGGGGGCTACCATTGGTTTTCTTTCCTTTGCCCCTCCTGTTTGGTGGCTCTCCGGCTGGCGTTGGTGTAGGAAGGGAAGGCAGGATGGGGGCACAGCGCGGTTCTGCCTGTGTCTGCTGGGCTCAGGTGGTTCCCCAAACACCTCCGTAACACAGCAGCAATCCAGCACCCTCTGCTCCACCAGCCTGAGCTCCCTGCTCTCCGTTTGGGGCACTGAGAAGTTAATTCAGTTTCCACTGGAGTCCAGATTAAAGACAGAAATTATCTGCTTGGATCACGAGCAGCTTTGTAGGAAAGGGATCAGCCCCGGGGAAGGCTGGTGGGAGAGATGCATTAGCCAGGAGATTGCTTTGAAAAGGATAAGCCAGATCTGAACATCTCCGTGTTGAATGTCAGGCTGCTTGGAAATGGAGTTCCTGCAGCAGCACATCGGGAAGATGCTATAGAAAAACCCATTTTGTTTGGCATTCTCACGGTCTCCAGTACGGAGTGGAAGGACGGGTAGGGAGAGCCTTGTTAAATTATTTATTACCTTCAGATGAACTTTGCGGAGTTCCGAGCAGCACACCATGGCCTCGGAGTTTGTTAGGCTGGATTAATTTTTGCTTCCACTCCTGTGAGACTGAAGGACCTATTAATATTGACGGCAGTATTTAGGAGGCGTCTGTCATGCAGAACACCTCCACTCTGCACGTTTTGCAGGATCCCAAGACCTCCATTTCATCTGCCGGGTAGAAACCTTGTTTGCCTTTTTCAATTAGCAGGGGGGAATGTAAATGTCTGTGTAAGGGTAACAATGTATTTCATGCCTTTGTTTGTTGTGGCAAATTGGATTTTAAAGCCTTGTTCCTGCACGAGGGTTTTATTTGCCCTGAAGAAAGGATTTGCTGTACTTGCCGGGATGCTCCGCTGTTAGCAGAAGTGTGTGTGTATATCCATCCATCCATACACCTGGGTCTGTGTGTGTGTGTGTATATCCATCCATACGTACACCTGGGTCTGTGTGTGTGTAGGTGCGTGGGCAGAGACCACGGCTGCAAACACTTGCTGGGACGTGTCTGCTGGGCCAGAGCTGGGGGAGTGGGCTGTTGGGGCAGGAGCCATTGCCCCCGGATCTCCAGTTGGCCTTTCCTTGGCATGAGATCGATCTCGAGTCTGATTTGGGGAGGAAACAAAACACCTTGATACTAATGAAGTAGCTGACAGGTGGGGATTCTTCTTCTGTATTCACTTAAACCTCGCGGTGAATAATTCTCCACCAGAAAAAGTGGATTCCTTGGGGCAGGGGTGGTCTCAGGGGGATGGTCCCTGTGTGCCTTTTTACTGATGTCACTGTTCATGGCTGTTTTTTACCATTAGTTCACAGACTCGTAAGTTCTGGTGTGATCTATGGAAACCTGAGGATTGCCATAGAAACGTGAGTTGCTCCTGTAAACCACGACTTCTTAATAAAGACAGGAGAAACCGGAACAGGTCCTATGGATTACTGTCATCAAAAGGCAGAGGAAAAGGGCAGAGGGGATGCTACAGGCAGCATTATTAGTGGATTTTGAAGGCAACTTAGAGTATTTACAGCCTCATACGTGTGCCTGGTGATCCCAGAAACACTATAGAAAGCCTCTGCACACCTGAAAAATGAAGCAGCATTTCCCAGGTGGCAGGTTTGACCTTCCTCTCTGTGAAGGTAACGAACCTTTGTGGTTATTAGTCAATTCACCTGGTAATGGAGGTGCTGAAAGAGATGGGGAATAGCTATTATGTATGTTTATCTAAGTAAGACATAATGTGTATTCCCTGGATAAACGTATCATGTTGCCAAATTTTTGTCTACAAATTGCTAAAACCGGTTATGCAAGCACGTTTGCAAATGCACATGGCTCTAGGGAATGTGCTTTTGTATAAAATAGCCCATTAATTTGAACAAAACGTTTTAAATAGCTTTAGATGATTTATTTCTAAAAGCTTAGTTGCTCTGATGTAACAAGTAGCAGATGAGCAGATGTGCTGATGCTTGTGCTTGCGTACGGGAGATGGGCTTGAGAGGGGCCTCAGCTTGCATGGACGTCGTAATTCTGCATTACCCTGGTCTCCAGGCTTTCTGCTGCCTTTCCTTGCTGATTTGCTCGTGGTCTGCAGGAAGATCACACAGTGTTCGTTGCTCAACAGTTTGAATTATTCAGCCTATTTGTAGACACTAATACGGAAACATGCAAACACGCAGGCTCCTAAGCTTGATGCAGTCCAGAGAGCTGAGCTGTGTTCTGGCATTCCTTCAAGCTTTTCCCAGATCCCTTGGCTTTCCGTGCAGGTGACAGTTATGACTTGGCAGGTCTGAAGCTCAAGTAGCCAGTGAATGCACCAGCTTATGCACCTTCGATGTCTGTTCTCCTCCAGCTGTGAGTACCTCACAGTGACTGCTGTACTGGGCTGGAAGTTGCCTTTTTGGTCTCTGAAAGTCACCTGGACCCTGTCCTTGTTGCCTGGGCTGGGATCAAGTATGCCCAATCCATTCCAGACAGGCAGCCATCAGGTTCTTTAAGGACAGCCGTGACTGCCTTGAGCATCTATTTTGGTGTTTAACTCTTCACACTTGCACCATGCTGTGGTTTAACCCTTGCCACGTCTGTGCAGAATGAGGGATCTTCTCACCCTTTGCAGCTGCCCCTTCTGCACTAGAAGAGCACGATCTGTTCCACATCCTCCCCAGAGCGAGAGCTCTTTCTGCACAGGTTGTGTTTGTGCAGAGAGCAGGCGGTGGCCGTGAACCAAGGCAAGGCACTGATCCAGCTGAGGAGAGCCAGATCGGCCCTTCCAGGACCACTGGAGCGCTGAAGGTAACGTGAGGGGTGAAGCAGTGGCTGGTGTGGCTTGGCTTTGCATGGCAGGATGGTGGGTTGCTCGCTGGGTACCTCCTTGTGACTGCAGCTGGCTGTTGCGGGCTTTCATCGCAGACGGTTCAGCTTTTGTCAGTCTTGAAGAAGGCTAAAATAGGAACAGATTTGGGTTTAAAGATAGTCAAGTAACTGGTGCGTAGCTAACTTGTGATCATCACTGCTCTTGGTGTTGTGTAACCACAAAAATATCAAATGCTGTACAGTTCAAGACTTATGATGTTGGGGCGAAGCAAGGTTAAATAGCATCTCACACCTTTCACTTCACATCTCATTATTCACTGCTAATAGAAGCCTGGACCATCTGTCTCCACGCAGAACGTTTGGATGTGACAGGCATAGTAGATGCTACAAAACTTTCTCTTGGAGATGTTTATTTCTGGTGTGTTCTGCTCTCGGCGTCCCTGGGCCTCCTGCATCTCCCCAGCTCTTACGGAGCTTGTTGGGCTGCCGTGGCTTCACTGGGTGTGTCTGGGGCTAGCAGGAGTGCTCTGTTGGTACCATCTTGTCTGAATGTCTCCATCAGCTGGACCAAGGAGATGGGGGCAAAGGGGTTTGTCCTTTGCTGTGCTCTGCACACAGCGCTCCCAAGAACGCTGCCACCTGGTTTTCCTACAGGCTTGCTGGGGAAATAGTTAGAATATCAAACACCCACCTTCCCTGGGGGGAAAAGCTGCTGTGGGATTTTTTATTTTATTCTTTTATGTTTTCTTACTGCAGTGGTGAGGAAAAATATCTGCTTGTTTCCATCGGTTAAATTGATGCTTGTGAAAGATTTAACAAATACCTTCTTCCTGTAGGTTTATCAGGCTTGTGAATTTAAACACTAACTGAAAAACAAAGGGTCGTGTCGAGTACAGAAATCCTTTCTTTCGGGTTTCAGTCATCTTGGTAGTCATGGTACAGTTACTTTGTCAGTTTGCAGCTCCTTTCCCCTCTCCTCTCCCAAGAAGAAAATAAAAGGGAGCAAAGTTGACTTTTTTTGTGGCTGTGTAGTAACCACAGCATCTCAATCCGAACTCTCTGTTAAGAAGCAAAACCCCTGAGATGCAGTCCTGCTACAGCAGTACACGTGGTACCTGACCGGGTCCAGCGGTGGTGCAGGGCACGGCGGGGAGCGCGGGGGGTACCAGCACCACGGAGCGGAGCCGCTGGAGCGAAGCCCCTCGCCTGCGGTGACCACTCTGCGCCACCATGGCCACCAGCCAGACCTGAACTTGGCCACCTGCATCCCTGCCTACACACACGGTGTCTCGCCATGAGCAGCTGTGGGAAGGACGGGGAGCAATGGCAATGCTGAATAGTTGAGGCAGGAGTGCGGTGGCTGGACGCCGAGGCTGGCTCCTTCAGCAGGAGGTGATGGATTCCTGCAGAATCCCTTGCTCTCACTTTCTGAAGGCGTTTTAGGGACTCAGTCTTCCTGAGGGGATTGAGGTCATCGCTCTTTCCTTCTTTAAGACCTGGTGAATTGCCTCCCGGACGCTTTATCTCATGAATGACATGGTGTTCAATCAAGGGGTTCTGCTGACGGCATGAGCCACCCCAGCCCCGTGCAGTCTGTGAACATCAGCACAATTGGAGATTGAAACGCTACCGTGGCATCCCTGATTTAGTCATGGAACGCACCGAATTTTCAGCAGTAAATGCATCAGGGTTTGAAGTGGTTTTATCCTCTGCAGAGTTTTAACTCAGATGGCAAGGGGATATCAGAATTCATTTTATAGAATTTTTTCTGGAAGATATTTTTCCTATTTTTGCCAGTCTGATGCTGTTAGCATTCCGTTTTCCTGTTATCAATAACGGTAGAAGCAGCCCTAGCAGAGGTTGCAGAAATTGCTTTGTTTGTGCTTTACTCCTCCAGTATTTATTGGTTGATGCTACAATATGATTGTTTCTCCGTGTCCCTGTTAAAGATATCTCCTTGAAAGATACTGCCCCAAGATGCAAAATCTGCAGTTTTCTTCAGCTGATGAATTTGTAGGAGAACAACTGTTTTTACTGCAGATAGCTGATTTGAAAATTACTCCTTTGGAAGCTGAAGATGGAGTGTTGGATGGTTTTTGTATTTATGAAAGATAGGTCTGGCTATGTGAGGGAGCAGTAGTAATACTTCCTTTGAGGTACTGCAAGCCATGGCCTTACTCCACGCAGCAGGGAGCGGCTCCATGAACGTGGGTCACAGGAGGATGCCCCGTCTGCTTGGGAAGGGATCACCCCTGGGGAAGACGTCGAGGAGGACTCTTAGATCAGATGGAGCTCCAGAGTAGGCTTTCAAGTGGAATTCGAACTTCTGGAATGATTTAATTTGGTTGCACTCAGAAAAGACAGTAGGAGAGAGAAGTTTTAATAGGACAAGGAACAAGTTGCTGAAGTTGCCATCTGCAATGAATCTCGATTGGCAATCCATGCCTTTGAGCGGTATATTTGGCCGCTGAGCTGGAAAATTGTTATCATTTGTGGAAAGGCTATTTTTAGTCAGTAACATCTGTGGAGCACCATTTCCTCAAACTTTCCCTATCTTTTGACAAGTCAGCCAGATGTGACTCACTTGAGCATATTGGATGGGGAGGAAAAAACAGAGTGTTGTGTTTAGCAGAAAGGCAAACATGACCTTTTTTGGGATGAAGGCAGCCTTTGTTCCCATCCCATGGAAGAGGCAATAAGAAAAGATTGATTTTCATCATCAGTATTAAACATCCTCATGGCTCAGTAGTTTGGTGCAATGCTCTCACAGAAGTTGTGTTCAACAGACGTCTGCAAATATCCATTTTTCTGATTCCACAACCAAAAGGGGAGGTGGCTGACGACGAAGTCCCTGTGCTCATCCCATGCGTCACCTTCTGCAAGGAATCTTGCTGGAGCCGTGGTGTGGGAAGCTGTTCTCACCTTGGCCATGGGTCTCGCCTTTCCTGCAGCGTCCAGCCCTGGGAGCAGAGCGTTTCTCCTCGACTCTGAGTCTCCAAGAGCCCCTTGTTTCAGTTGGGGTTTGGTTTTCTGTCTGTGCTGTGTCTCCTCTCCAAAGAGGAGAGCGGACCCTGCAGCTCATGGTGGTACTCTGGGAATGTTTGCCGCAGTTTTTGTGGTCCTGGTGTTGTCTTTGAACCCTTGCAAGCTGAAATGGAATAGCCGTAGTAGACTGCACGAACTAAATGGTGCATTTTCCTGTGTGGAAGAACTTGCTGAATTCAGGGCGTCTTACCTTTTATCACAGCTTAGTCAAAGCAAATAAGCCTCAAGAAAACCCTACCTGCCAGGCTTCGGCTGGGGTGTTACAACAGGAGTCAGACCTTGACATTCAATGCCTCTGAAACAGGTTTTGGCTTAAATTCGATTGTTTACTACTGCAGTCAGGAGCAGATTTGCTAGACGGGGCTAATTATATGTGCATGTTCCAAAATCATTTGGAAACTGTAACATTTGTTGCTTTTCAGATGCTTTGAAATATGCAAATATTTCATGCAATGAAGAGAACTGATTTCTGCAAGAATCCACAAATGGCATTAAAGCCAAACGTGGTTTTAGAGGCAACCCAAAGCAAATCCATTAGATCCCTGAAAAGAGAGGGGAGGAGGAGGGGGAGGGTTCCCTGTCCGTGCTGTTTGCTGCAGACGGATGTAATCCCAGCTGAACACTGAGCAGGTGGAGCATTTGTTTGCTCTCCTTGGGAGGAATTTGTTAAACAGGCAGTGGGAAGATTACCAAGAAATGTTTGCAATCCCAGATGATGTGGTGTGCAGTGGTATTTCCCACCGCCCTGCTTGTGCCGGCACCAGTGCCCATGTGGGGAGCTGTGGTCGGTACCACCACTAGCAGGTGGTAGCTGTTAGCAGGTAGAGCTTACAGGCTCTGACCTCTCATCGGAATGCCTCAAATCACAAGATTTTACATGTTTGTGGTTTCTAATTCCAAAGTGTCCAACTCATGCTGCCTGAACATCGTGTGTGTTGAGGGGAACCACAATGAGCTTCTCCAGTAAGTGGGAACGCGCAGCCCACCTTTCTCTCCTCTCTCCTCTCCTCTCTTCTCCTCTTGTACAGTTTTACAGGAAACCTATGGATTTGGGGCTATTGAATGTTTTGCTGAAGGTCCAGCCGCCCTGAGCCCCATGGCTAGAAGAGGCCCTGATTCTGTATTGTGGGTGCTGGGATCCAGAAGTGTTTCCTTCAGGGCAAGAGGTCTCACAGGAGAACCCTCCTGAGGACCTGTGGGGATGGATGCAGTCCTCGATGCTTTGCATGTTATAAATCTAGGTAACTTTTTCAAAAGCCTGCTTATTTTGTTTGTTTCTTTGCTGGAAACCATGTCTATCTGCCAACCTTTCCTAAATGTCATGATGTAATTATTTTAACAGGCAGTCTGTGCTCCTTTATTTGGGGGATATTAACCTTTCTAAACAAAAGAAATGTTAATATACATCGGAGACACAGCTAATGGGATTTCATTTTTCTTATTAGAACAGACTCGAGTTCTCTTTTTAAATTATTGTACAAGAATTCAGCAAGTCAAGTAATTGCCTTCAGCTAATCCATGATAGCAAATTTGAACGTGAATATCCAGATCATTCTGTGTGGATTGGAAACAGTAATGTGATTTTCTTGTTTTTTATTTGCTTTGGCTAAACGGCGTTGAAGGATGATATAAATTCATTGAATTCAGAACAAAGAAAATGCTAATTATTAATGCGCTGAGTTCTGATACACTATAAAATGCACTCTTTAATTTGCAAAGCCTGTTGTGGCCTGTTTATATTTCATTGCATATTGATTCCAAGTTTGGATTTGTATTAGGCTCCATATCTTTCCCTGGTAGCATTGACATTTCAGCTGGGTTTCTGGGCTTTTCCCTCTGGGGCGGAGCCGCTCAGCGGATCGGGTGAGCAGCTCTTAATTTCAGAGGATTCAGCTATTTTTGGCTCTTCCAACACCATGAGTCGACTTGTGGGGAGGTGCCTGTGCCTCCAAAATTAGGCGCTGGAGATTGCAGCAGAGCGCGCGGTGTTCTGCGGGGCGGGGTGTGTTTGTGTGCATTCGGGTAATATTTTATAGAGCTTGGCTCGAGCTGACTGTATTAATTAAAAGTTTATATATGTGCAATCTATACTTAAAGCTGTTTGCTGCTTACCAAACCGCCATTTGGCTTGCAGTGTTATTTTCAGTGCAAACACTATTGCTTTTATGAGCTGATGCTGCATTTAAAGTCATTCTTCTTTCCCCATAGTGCCTTGCGCTTGGAATGTGTCGAGATAAATATCCCAGACTCTAAAGGATTTATCTTTCAATCTTGATTTTAAACGAATATTTCCAAGTGCTCTAATCACCTTGCTTTTTCTGCAGTGAACCTAATGTATTTTGCAGGGCTGTAACTGCTTCAGCACCTCTGTTGAAGTTATAAAGGAGCAGTGCTTATGGTTAACAAATACATAATGGAATTTAATATAACCCCTCGGTGCATAAAGGAGGATAAGTGGAAAGCAAAGTTGATTGCATGTCTGGAAGAATATTTGTGCCTGATTTATGTTCTAATTTTGGCATTGGATTTTCTTCGCGATAGTCAAATGTCACATTAGCATGACCCTCTCCATCTAATGCTCTGGGAACAAGCACTGGTGCTGTGACCGGAGCTCGGGTTTCCTGGGTGTCAGAACCTGATGACTTTCTTACAACACTGTCTTGGCTAAAGCAATCTTTCTTCGTGCATCTATTTCAGAAACGCTGGGGTAGCAGTTTCCCTCCTTTCCCTGCCCACACACAGAAGTGCCTGTGAGTAGCCGGCCCCTTCCGAGCTGCCTGCGGAGAGCTGCTCCCATGGTTAATGCTGGTGTTACAACATCAGGACGGTTGTTAGAGCTGGAAATAAAGTGGCCTCCAAAGCCTTGAAGACTCCTGAGCTGCAAAGGCACAGCACTGTTTATAAACACACAGGCAGAGGTATTTCTTCTCAGCTCTTGGTAGCTGCGTTGGCTTTTTGCTGTAGATCAGACCATACAATTAACACCAGCATTGTGGCCTCCTTGGTGCCATGGTTTGAAGCTCCAGGCCTGGCCAAAGGCTCAGCCTCTGCAGCTGCCCCTGGGAGAGTGGCTGTGGGAAGCTCTGGAGACCTGATCTTCCATGACTACTTCTGAATTGATCATGAATCAGGAACTGAGCATTCATCCTGCGTCTGTAGGAGGAAAATTAGTATTAAATTTGATTAGTAAATGGCAGGTTTCAGCCTGGTAATTTGCAGTCTTTATTAGCAAACTTGTAACACTGATCGATAAGGCTAGATGGAAGCCTCTTCATCTGGGCAACCTTACTGCAGCTGGGATCCCTTCTTTTCCAGGAAAAGAAGTGCTGGTGTTCTTATCTTGAGCAAAGCTCATTAAGGCTCTAGGATCCATTTCACTCTTACTCAGTGCCTTTCTTTAGTTACGTGCCACAGATGAGTCACGAGCCTGTTTTGATTCCCAGGAGTTCTCAGTGTGCTTTGCCAAATCCCCCAAGATTTCTTTTTGAGCTGATACGTGGTGGTTAACCACGACTTAAAGCCTGTCCGCAGATTTTATGTGGGATTTTTGGGTTTGACAGGCTGTGTTATGAAACAGGCTGCGGAGGAAATAGTGGCCATATGTACTATAGCCTCATCACAGGTTGGGAGAAGCCGAGGAGCAAAGCTTTCCCAGCTCTGCTTGAGTTCACTTGGCTCCACGGTGCTGTGTGCTGGGCTGCTCCGGCAGGGATGTGTCACAGGCATTGGGAAGATCTCACCGAGGAGAAGGCTTGCTGGTGGTATCTGGCAGGAGTGGGGAGGCTGTGGGCTGCTTCCCAGCACCCTGGCTCGCTCGGGGCAGCGAGGAGGACGTGGAGATTTTGTATGCAAATTTGCAGTTTGGAGTCGCACGCGCTCGCTTGGGATGATGCCGTTAAAAGTTGTGCTGCTTTTGTAGATAAACACCAAGACATCCGCTTTCAACTTCACATTCTTTAACCTTGTTTTATTCCTTGCTGAGTGCTGACACTTTCAAGGCAGATGAAAATCAGACTAAATTTAGCAGTGAGTGAAGCCCCCTGTTCCTCCTTCCCCCCCACACTACCCGTTCCAGGCAGTGCCTCTCTCCTTTTGATTAGTTTTGTCCTTGCTTTCTGCTTCAGATGTGAAGTTTTGCGAAGCAATGCCGACGAGAAGCCTGATTTTTGTGTTAGGCGAGCCCTGAGCAGGTCTGCTTGGCTGTCATCTCACTTAGGACCTCTGGTTTGTTTGTGCTTTAGGGCTTTTCTGCACGCCCCAGCACAGGATGGAGCCCCTGGTCTCGGGAATCTTCTTGACTGGTCATTGTGGTGCTTCGTTACCCCATGGACGTTGGGCGTTCCTACTGATCTTTGCTGCTCCTCAGAGAGCCCCTCAGAGGTCCTCCAGCTCCTTTAGACCCTGCTGGGTTGTCCCCCAGCCCGATCTGTCCGGTGACCCACAGTACCTTGGCTCCTCAGCTCCTGGTTCTCCATGATTGTTCATTGTTCCCCAGCCTCCCAGCTGGCACCGGTTGGTTTGCATTTCTAATGAGGAGAAATCGGTGATGTCTCCAGGATTAAATAACCCACATCGGTTGGGAAATTAAGCCCTCTTGAGCACTGAAATGCCGCTTAGATGGCAAGTGTGCATGTCTATTATTAGGCTTAGATATGCAGCTGAAAAGCAAGACTCACTGTCCTGCCTTCTCCTGCTGCAGCCACTTGAACGTGCGCGTGTCTGTCCCGGGATGAAGGGCACCCGTGCAAATGCCACCAGTTGGGCAGTGCCAAGTGAAGGCAGGGCCAGAGGTGAGCTGCCACCATGGCTGGCACGAAGCCATCCTGCCGTCGAGCAGGACAAGTCCCTGGGGCAAGCCCCCAGGGAGGGTTCAGGGGTTTGGGCAGGGGGGCAGTTGGCTCCTCTGGTGTCGGTGGCAAAGGGCACACTGCTACCAAATGCTTGGTGAAACGTGTTGGGTGCCGTGGCTGGAAGACATGCTGGCAATTTTCTCTTTAAATAAGGGCATTTGGCATATGCTGTTTAGCTGTTAAAAACCCACCCCTGTACTTTGCTTCTGGAGCAGGAATGATGTATGTAGTGTTTCAAATTAGGACCGAGACTCAGGTTTCCTCAGCCCAGATCTCATTTCCTCAGATTACTCTTTAGAAGAAAATTATGACTTCTGTAAATTCCTTTATGCAATTGATATGTTCTTTAGCTGTTCTGCTGATAACATCCTTGAGCAAAGCAGAGCAGTGGCTCTCCAGTATGATAAATGGGCAATGTTTTTTTGTTCCTCTATTAACTTCGTTCCCGAGGAATCAAATAAGTAATCTTCTATTACAGCATGGTAGAACCTGCACATACAGCTATTTTTTACGGTAGCCGTAGTTCTTAAGGTAAGTTAAAGTTATTTCAGTTGTTACTTATCTTTGGAATGACGGCCATGACAAATGGCTGGTGTAATTTCTTTCCTTAGTAGGTGGATATAAAGTGAAGATATTACATGGGCTTCTCACAGAATTCATAAATTTTTAGATTGGGAACACTGAGTTAGATATTGAAACATTTAATTTGACAAGGAGATAGAGAATTGTTTTCTGATCTTGTTGGTGCCATCCAGTGAAACTCGGCTGGCGAACTTTATGTCAGCAACTGTGTGTTGCTGTGTAGTTTAGATAGAGGGGGCAAATAACTCAAGAGATAAGCATTGCCTGTTTTTTCCCTCCTTTCCTGCCATGCAGTGAGAGATGCGTGAAGGTGCAGGATTCAGTGGGTGTGATGGATGGGTTGATCTGCCCAAGGGGTCCCTCGGGTCGGGGCCATCACCTGTGTTTGGGTGTGCCCACCCTGGGGTGGAGGCAGTGGCAAGGGCTTTGGGAGCACGGCGTGTGCTGGCACAGCCGGCCCTCTGGGATGTCTTGGTGTAGAAAGCAAACAGCACAGTGTGATCTGAGCATCTTTTCAAGCACTAGCTTTTTTACCTACACGTCTACTGGTTCAAAAGGGTAATGATGTTTGGTTTAAAGCACAAGTCAAGCAAAGAGATGAACCTTCCCTGACTGCCTGCTGGCTAACCAACAGAGACAGGAGCAGCAGAAAGGACAGCCAGGACCCGGAGTGACTTGGCATGGAGCTGCAGAGCAGTGTCTTAAGCGATGCCAGCAGTGCCAATGGGAATAAACCCCTTTGGTGGGGCCTGGTCTGGCTTCGTGCTCTCCAGGCTGGCTCCTTTCCTGCTTTGCCAAGATCCAAGTGGATGTGGTCAGCACCGAGCCAAGGGTGTGGATCCAGCCTCTTCCACGCTGTTGCTCTTTGTGTTCTCCTGGCTTCATCTGGAGCCAGGCAGGATCGGGGCGAGGGCTGGGAGGTTTGTTGGTGTGTGCTTTTTTCTGCATGAAATGAAGTTTTATTTAGCACAGTGTTAATTAGGTATTGCCCTTCAGAATACAGCGTGTGATGCTTTGAGTTTGCGAGATGGATGAGAAGGGAGCGACTCGGTTGAAATGCAGAACTGGCACTTGTGTCTCCCTGACTGCAGCTACGGGGCTTACACTTTCATTTGTAAGAGGGAAGGGAAATTTGGCTCCAGATTTTGCCAGCTATAAAGAAAATATTTTGATACGAGCTCATGAGTCATCAGAGAGAAGAGGGAGGAAGCCCGAGTGCTGGAGCTGTGTGTGGTTTCCCAAGCAGCAGAGCAAGACACTGAGCCTGAAACACGGGGCTGAACTCTGGAGCAGCTCGGTGGGTTGTGCGGCTCTGCTGCTCCAACGAGTGGGGATGCACGATCTGCCATGGACCACCCCACGGTGCCTGGAGTGATCCGGAGCTGTGCCCTGGCATAGCCTCTGTCCTGCGCAGAGACACGATGGAGATGCGTGTCCAGGGACATGATGGAGACACGTTCTCCCTACAGGATGAACGGCCCCCTGTGGTCCCCCCCTGCCTCATGCGGGTGTCGTGTGCCGAAAACACAGCCCATGAGTTCTTCTGCTGTGGTGCATCCTCAGGTGGAGTGAACGGGCATGGAGTGCAGCTTGGTAGTTTTATCCCGTAATACTCCAAATTGGCTGGAGACTGGATCGTAGTGCACAGACTAGGGAACAGATTGGTGTGCTATGAAGCTGGAATTTCTGATGGCTGGCGGGAGGAGCCGTGCGGGGCCGGCGTGGCAGCACCTTGTTAATAAAGCTGCTGTAAATACGGGGACTGCGCGGGCAGGGAGCAGCTCGTTAATGCTCTGCTGGGGCTGGGGGTGCTGTGTGTGCTGGGGCGGCAGCGTGACACGGCGTAGTAGAGCTGCTGGAAAACGAGAGAGAAAATTGCACTGCTGGGAAAGATTTTAATGACTCCAACCAGGGAACACCGACCCGCTCCGAGGAGGCTGGGGGGGTTCTGGCCAGGCACACAGAGGGGCCGGTGGACATGGGAAGTCTCTCCCAGTTGTCATTCTCAATGTACTGGTTTTTGAACAATACTGATTTACTGTTCATCTTTCATTCGTTGGGTAGCTGGTTCAGAAAGGATTTTTTTTTCTTTTATTCTGTGCTTCTAGGGTGGTTACTGTCACAGAGACAAGCTGTGTGTCTCGCGAGGCGGTTGTGGGGCAAGTGGCTCTTAGAATAAATAAAATAACCATGTGAATGTGAGGAGGAGAGGAGGGAGAGGCTATCGCATGCAAACCAGGCAGCACGAGTCTTGGTGTATCCCTTAAAGGTTCTGGCTAATACAGACAGAAAGCAAACACATCCACACCCGTGCGTGCAGAACACCGCTGATTTTCCTCAGCACCGAAGTCTGAATATTAATTTGAAGCCGTATCAGAGCGCTGGTTGTGCGGTGACATGCAAGTGAATGGAGTACTTGGGTCTTCCAGGGACTGTTTGTTCAGTATAATTGCAGCTTTAAACAAATTCAGTGGCCAGAAAGCTGTAAAACATTTGCAGGCAAGAGCATGCTTTTAATATTCATCTTCTTTAAGTGTCACCGAGTGACATCTAAGAGTAACTGGGCAGAGATGGGTGCCAGGCAAAACAGAGCCAGGGAGGCTTGCTTGATAATCTGTATTCGAGATGTAAATCTTAAATTAGTTGGAGATTTTAAAATGGATTTTTAAATGCCAGGCACATAAGAGGCGGAATTGATATTAATATTAATAGGCTTAAAAAGATATTTAGGGAAATATTTGTATAATTTAATTTTCTTCGCAATCAAGTCAGAAAAGTATCAACTGACCATGGGGCTTGGGAAACTCTGTTGAGCCCAGGTGAAGAGGAGGGCTCCCTCGAGAGCCCACGGTCCTGTGGTGGGGAGTGATCCTGCAAGCAAGGGAGAACTGGGGAGCAGTAGGAACGGTGTCCTGCAAGTGGAAATAATGGGGACAGTTGGAGGAGGAGATGGGTGGAACTGAAATGTTAATGAAGGTACAAAGCACTGCCCCTGCCCAGAGCAGGGTGATGTTCACATTGATTGAGCTGGAGCTCTACATTCTAAAGCCTGGGTGGAGAAGAGGGGCAAGGTTAGGCAGCTCATCAGCGCTGTGCTTGCAGCCAGCTCCATAGCTCTGAGGCCAAAGCAGCCTTGGACACCAGGGCCTTGGCAATATCCGTGTGTCCCTGAGTGCTGTCACTCTATGTGGCTCTGTGTGGAAGGAGGATGGGGCTGGTGGATGGGACATACCCGCTGCCGTGCACCCGGCTGTGCCAGGGGGGTGGGAGCGAGGGCAGGATGCCCCTGACCACCCAGGACAGCACGTGTCGGCCTGGGAAATAGATCTCAAGGAGGTGAGATGTGTTACTGGCCATGGACCAGGCACCTGCCCGGGTGGCACGATGGTCCCTGGGCTCGTGAGGCAAACCCACCATCTGGGGCTGCTGCAGCGAGTGCCTGGGGGCACCTGCCCCGCTGGGGCTGCCGGGCATTGTGCACAGGGCTGCAGTGGCTCCTGCACTGGGAGCGGGGTCCTGTGGACTGGGGTGGCACTGGGGAGGATGCTCTCCTGCAGGAGAAGTCCTCAGCACAAGGGATGCGCTGGCGCTGCTCTCGCTGCAGGTACCTTCCAGCTCTGCTTTCTGTACCTCCTCCTCTTTTCAGCAAGGAGTTTGCCTCCACCTACAGGAAGCAGAAAGCAAGAAAAAAACCCCATAATCTCCCAATGCTGTCTGTTAGTCCTCATCTCTCAGAGAAGCTCTGGTAAAGCATCTCATCAGTCTCCATTGCTGCGTGAAGCACTCAGACGTGCTCCTGAAAGGTGCCGTGGCAGTCTGAAGGCTCCTCGCCCATTAGACAGGTTTTAATTCACCTTCTCTCGTAACCCAAGCCTCAAAAAGAAAAGGCACGAAAGCTGACAAGCCAGTAATTGAATTCTGGTTGGTGTTCGTGAGGCTTCCGCTGGGGTTCGTGGCTGAAAGACAAAGCAGATATTTCTGAGGAGAGCAATGATGGTGCTGGGAGGTTTGGGGAAACAGCAGCTTGGGGGAAGGCAGAGCATTGAGCGTTGGTCTGGCTGGAGTAGTTGGCATGGGAGCTGGCTGGGGGTTGGACTGGATGATCTTTCAAGGTCCCTTCCAACCCCTGACATTCTGTGATCTCCTGCATCTGGACCGGGGTGGATGATCCCCATCTGTCACATGGCATGGGGCTTCAGAGGAACAAGAGTGCTTTTAGTTCAATATTGTGGACAGGCATGGCCTTT
Source organism: Aegotheles bennettii (assembly GCA_013398125.1). NCBI lineage: Eukaryota > Metazoa > Chordata > Aves > Caprimulgiformes > Aegothelidae > Aegotheles > Aegotheles bennettii. The sequence goes on from VZRW01009673.1 coordinate 347,872, forward strand.
GGTCCTGGTGTTCCAGATCTTTGGATTCCAGTTCTCTGGGCGCTCGGACCCAGAAGGAGGGCTCTGGTCTGACGACAGGGAGGGTGTGCCCACGCTCGTGCCGATGTCTCAGGCTTTGCAGTCCCTCTGCTCTGGCAGTCAGTCCAGAAGTCACCATCGATCCGGTGTCACACTGCTGGAGTTCTGTTTTTCCACACCAGGCGGCTGGTGCGGTGTTTGAGTGATGTCTGAGCAAAAGAAACTCCAACCTCCGCATTTTATGTACAGGCTACCTGACAGTAAAGCTGTGTGATGACCTTTATCTTTATGAGCTGCGAGAATTAAGGAGTTCTGTATTTTAGTTTAATTAAGCAATAAGGCATAACAGATGGTGCTTTTCTGGGTGATAATTGCATGTCTCTGGTTTGACTGAGAAGTGCAGTAACACCGTGGTCAGAAGCGTATTGTAATTTGAGAGATTTGGGAGCTGAGAGAACGCGTGGCGGTAGCTGGACAACTGTCACCCATTGTGCTATCAACTGGGTGTCTGCACCTCCTCACTTCTGCAGTGGTTCGTGGAGCGGGTGCCATCGTGTTCAGTCCTCTTTGGCCATGGTGCTTGGGTGGTATTGGACAATCTGTCACCCCATACAGGTGGGTACACCCAGAGCCTCAAAGACTGCATTATTCCATATTTGCACACATAAATGGCATCAGGCGTTGGAGATGCGTTGTAGCACAGTTGGCCTGGAGGCACTTGGAGTTAGGAAGCCAAGAAGAGCCGTATTCGTGGCAGGTTGATTTACCATTTGTTTGGTTTTTTTCCAAGAGTGAGAACTTTGCAGGAAGTTTTCCATGCTAGGTGTTTCTTCACATGCTTGCAGCTACCATATTTACTCTAGAGGACATTAAAAAGCAGCAGAAGCAGGGAAGAGCATGGAATTAATCGAGCGGATCTGGCCAGTCTGTGGCTCTTGGAGCTAAGGGCCAAGCACTGAACTCCACTTGAGGTTTCTCCCTCTGGCATGGCATAACCTTCCCCTTTTCTTGCCCCCAACTCCATCAAGGATGTGAATTGCTTGTGACCTGGCAGTGAACTTGCACAGTATTTTAGATCCCTGACTAATATGCCTCAATTTTTCTCATTAATGGAGTATTTGAAATGATCAAAATGAAATAGATTCACTTTCTGGCTGTGAAATTGTTCTAAGGATGATGTATGAGGAGTTTTTAACGTAGCTGTAGTCTTTTCGGAGGAAATCACCCGTTTGTCTCAGTCTCGTGCTCTTTGAGGAGATCTGGGATCTTACTTGTGATTGTGAACTTTGGAAATGAATGGTTATGCAAGAAAGCTTGAAATTTGGGGTTTGAAGGGCCTGTGTCCCTTCTCGACCTTTCTGCTGGTTTAATGAGCCGTTTCCTCGTTAGTCCTTGTTGCGCAGTGGTCGCCGGAGCTGGACACGGTGTCCCACGTCAGGGCTCGGTCCCCCCGCAGCCGCCGGTTTGGGTTCACCATTTCAGAACTGTGCAACACAATTAAAGCAAATTCTTGGTTGTAGATGAGCTGGCTTGGTGCCATTTTCGGAGACAATGTCCCACTTAAATAGCCTGGATTGGGCTGAGAAGAATAATTGCAGCTATGAAATAATTTCGCAATTACCGCTGTAATTAAGGGCAGTTTGTTAATGAAAGTGCTTGGTGAGTAATGACTGCAGGGCACTCCATCCCACGGCTTCGCACCAGCCGGTTGGTTCGGGTGGTGGAGATGGTTGGGGACGCGGTGACACAGCTGTCACGCTCACAGGACGGATGCAAATAGCCGCGCTGCTTGTGATGAAGTGCCATCATTAGCCTTCTGCCCCACGGGAACTGGTCAGACAAGGAAAAATAAACTTAAATTATGATGGCGAATGCTATTGCTTACGGCTGCTGAAGGCCACGTTCTTCCCCAGCCGTGCTGGTTTGATATGCAGATGCCCTTCACCAGCTGATTGATTGTGCAGTTGTGAGCCTCCAAATCCATTTTTCCGGAATATGAGCTTATTCGGGCTATATTGTTGTAGCTTTACTTGTTTTAAGCTTGCTTTTCCGCATCATGGTTCCTTTTAGAACACAAATTAAGACGATTTTGCTTTTGTATAGGTTAAAAAAACACACGTTAGGTGATGTTTGCACATGTGTGTGTGTTAGTGCACACCTGGCTGTTGGCTGTAAAGTCTGGTGTGGTGTGTTTGTAGGTGAGCAGCCTTGAAAAGGTTGTGTCTTCAGGGATGGGAAGCAAACGTAGCATTTGAAGGCACTGGACAGAGACAGGCAGAGGTGGACACCTTGTCCATGGACTCTGAGGATCAGGAAGGGCGTACTGAAGCCGAGAGGGCATGAAATCAACGCTGGGGTTGGTTGCAGCCTCCTGTGTTTTTCCTGTATGACCCAACACCTTGTTACTTATTACTCTTGGCTCCTTGTGGTGCTCACGAGCAGATTTTCCGGCATGAGAGAAGAGTTGTGTTTGGGGGGTCTTTGGCTTTCCCAAGAGCTCCAGGTTCCAAGTTCTAGGTTGCTCTTCTGATGTTTCGGTATTAGGTTAGCAACAAGCAAGCCGCATCTTGACTCGGCAGTTCAGGATCATAGCCTTGGGAGCTTGTGGGAGAGATGGGAGTGGGACAGGCTTCAGATTCACTGAAGAGCAAAGCTGAGGAGGATGCTTAGCTCAGTGGAGGAGGTCCAAGGTGCCCAATTAAAGCCTGAGCATGCAGTATGCCCTTTGGTGTGTGACCACGACCTAGGAGGAGAAGCAGTGCTGCTTCCTTTACTCCATGGTCATCTGGGCAGGAGAGGGCTTCTGTGTTAACAGGAAGGGCCAGGAGATGTTCTTGTTGGTGTGTCACTGGAGGGGAATGGAGTGAGCAGGCAGTGCTTGCATGCTAGGCTTGATATTTAAAATCACTCCAGTGCTGAGGAATTTCATCACCGACTGCACCACCATAGAGCAGTGCCTTTTGTTTTAATTGGATCTGCAAACACACCACAAAGACACAATTTACAAGGCCTGCTTAAATATGCACAGCATGGTCTGCGGAACTGCTGAGGTGTGGGTTTGACCATCAGCACCACCATAATTCAGGGCCCGTCCCTCCGGTTTGCTCCGACGTGGAGGGTGCGGAGCAAGGGCTGTGCCGCTGCCCCGCACAGAGCTGCCAAGGAGGCTCCTGTACCAGCCTGTCCCAGGCTTTATGGATCTCCGTAATGAAGATGGATCAGGTTCATTCTCAATGGCAGTTGCTCTATCAAAATAGTGCTAATTACCGCAGCCACATGCGTGACGTGCCACCAGCCTCCTCCTTAAAGCTTGAGCACCCGTTTTGTACCACTCACAAAAGACAAAATTGAGGCAACTTTTCCCTTTCTATTTTTGGAAAAGCAGTTAGTAAAGGAGAAGGAAATTGATTTCGGTGTCAGAAAGGACGTTTCTGACAGGAGCATACTTTGAAATGATTCAAGGCATCTGTTTCTGTTGCAGACACCCAACGCTGCGAAGAGCTGTACCTAAATTAAACTGTTTAAGATGTCAGCTCTGGGTAAGAATGCAATTTGCATCCTGGTAGCATGGTTGGAATTTTGATCATTTAATGAACTTTCTCACTCAATTCATGAACAAAGTCTCTCCCACGGCAACTGTTTCTGCACTATATCAAGATCTTTAGGTGCAGTTTGGAAGCTCGTGGGAATGGATGGGGCAGGGTTTGGAGGCACGGGCAGGTCTGTAGGAGCTCGGGATGGGCTCTTGTAACGATGAGTGGCTTTGGGCTGTCAATTTTGTCACCTTCCTGTTGTGATCTTGGTTACCATGCCGTTAGGTGTTGGGGAAAAGCAGGGTCTGAAGAAAGCTCATGTTTCAAGGTGAATGTTAAATTAATATGAAAGACTTGTAGAGCTCTACAATTAAAAGGTCTTTTCCGCTCCCCACTTCAGACCAGATCTGATGGTTTATTGCTGGAGCCTTGGCTCTGAGCCTGCCTGACCTTGGATCCATGCCTTTTAAGTATCAGCAGGGTTTCTTGTGCGCTGTTGTGGCCTTTTATGTGAAGAACAAGCTGCTATTGTGGCTACAGGCTTTGCAAAGGAATTTGTGATGTTGGGGAAGGTCGGGTATACTTGATTTTCCCTCTCACGTGCACCTCGCCATTGGTGCTTATTGTGCCAGTGCAGTATTTGTGAATGCAGATATGTTTTATACTCAGATACTTATCCTTTTAAGCTCTCCTAAATGACTCGAGGCGGATGAGGAGTCCAAGAAAGCTCAGGCTACGTTTGCCTCTCACAATCCTGGAGATTCAGAGTCTGGTTGCTCCAGTGCCCTTCATATTTCCAGCTCTCACACACCTGGTCCTGGCCCCTCAGGAGGATCACACTAATGCAGTTTGGGTGTTCCTTTGCCCAAAGTAAATTTTCACTCAACTTGAGTTATCTGCTTGAAGGGGAGAATAAATATTAGACTGCTAACAGAAGGAGCGTGTTCGAGAGGTCATGGGTGACGTGTCATTGTCATTTGTATTAGTTTATATTGGCTGAAAGGATGAAAGGGGAAGCAGGAATATTGACTCACGTTACTTAGTATTGAATTAGCGTCCCTCTGCGAAGGGCTCCTGGCTTAAGCCGTAGCTTAAGTAGTTTCTGTTCCAACAGGGACCGGGCAGCTTCAGAGCAGGGACCTGCTTGTCCCTTTCGACTGCATCTTTCTGCCTTTCACCATTGCACTGAGGATCTTGGAATTTGTCAGACCTTGCAGTGCTGGAGCTAAAGTGGAGTTTGTTTGAGCTTTGACTTCAAACAGTGGGTTGTCTTTTGTCATATTATATAATGAATTATTGATCTGCTGATTTTGCATATTTCAGTAAAGGTGCACTGGCCAATCCTGTGCCTGCTCTGCCCTTGGCAGGTTGTTGGGCACCATCCCTGCAGACCTGGCTCCAAAGGCACAGATCCACAACCACCTGCCAGGTTCTAACAGCTTTCCCTGGAGTGCAGCATCACTTCTGTACCTGAGAAGGGAACGAGAAGGTGGCCAAACCCAGCAGCTGATGAAGCCATCAGTGGGCAGGATTTCAGTCCAAGGGAGAGAGATCTCTGCAGAATGGTGTCCTCGGTCTGTCCTAAGGCTTTGCTCCTGGTAAATGCAGTTTCATCTGCATTCACTCATGTCGAAGGGGCCATAATTTGCATTTATTGCATTGCTGACTTTGAGGTGATACCAATGCCAGTGTGTGTTGTTCTGCATCTTGACCTCATTAGGTGTGTGTAGGTAAACGGTGCTCTTGAGGGACCAGTTCAGATTTCAGTGCCTTTCCTGGGGGATTGAAGGAGCCAGCAGAGGACAGGGATGCACGTTTCCATTGTCCTTCCTATAGCAGTGTGGAGGACAGAGATAAAGCAAACAAACATACCTGCTTCTGGCCTCGAGCTGCCCAGACAAGATGTTCAGGAGCTGTTTGCACTGAAACAGAGATGTTCAGTGCATGCAAGAGGAGTTCTGGAGTCTGCTCACCATCTGCAAATACAGAAGATGGTATCACTGGAAGCAGAAAGGATTTGAAGGCTTTGAGATGAGTTCCTGATTGTTTTGCCTCGTGCCTGCTCCACGGGTCCATCAGTGCAGGCGCTGCTGCCGGTCGTTGGCATTCCGGCTGCATTGCCCTCGCTGCACTGATCGATCACGGGCGCTGCCCCCACCCCGTATTGACGGGCAGCCTCAATAGTTCTCATTTTAAGAAGTGCAGCATGGATAATTAAGCAATGCACTCCACAAGTTGGTGATCAGCTTCTTGTGGAGGACCAATAATGACTAAAAAGTACATTAACTAAATTAAACTCTTGATGCCTGTAGGTCTGTAACTGTAGACTTGCCTTTATGAAATTCATTACAATTTATAAGAGTTCTGTTAATCAAAAGACTCCTGCAGAAAACATTCTGGGATTTAAAGTTTATTTTAATGCTGTGTTGTTTAGGACGGAGATGAGCATTGTTGCTGTCTGAATACTTAACTACACTCTGACTCTGGGGCCATTACACGCGGAGGAATTGAATTTAAACAATTAAATTATTTCACCCCTTCCCCCAGATCTGCCTAAGGAGAGTTTTTGCTGTTTCCCGACGACATCTTGTCTTTGCACACTGGTGCTGCACTTAGGTTTGTGTGTAGTGCAAGGAAGCAGATACCCAGGCTGCTCGTCTCAGCATCTGTAAGCCAACACAAGTGGCACTTGGATTTCTTGGTGTTTGGGTAACCATGCAGCTGGGGTTTTGGATATTAAAGGCACAAACTGCAGGGACGCGTGCAGGATTTGTCCCCTGTCATCTGTATGCACAGCCCCTGGGTTTGGTGATGCCGTGTTTGGGCTCAGCACCTGCTCCATCCCTGAGCACAACGGGGAGGCTTTGCATAGCTATAATCATGCTATAGGTTATAATAATTAACCATAATTGCACATAAACACGTGCTTACAGTGACCGTATCGGTGCCCTAGAAGCTCTTTATCTGCAGACCTCTCAGCCAGGCAGATCCTCTCCTCGCTGCCCAGATGTAGAGATGTTTTCGACCAATGTGAACATACTGCAAAAGCAGTGTTTGCTCTCCCAACTTTTTTTCTGCGAGAGGCTGCCAACGGCAAACTTGGATGGGAGCCATTTATTTGTAGCACAGTCAATCTTCCCTTAAAGAAAACCACCAGTGAATTAGCTTTTGCATAGTGTTTCAATCAGAGCATTTGATCCTTGTTTCTGTGAGATAATCCTAAGAACTTCTTATTTGGAGAATAGAAGACCGTGATGGATTTAATTCATAAAGGGAAGCAGCCGTAAGGAATGTAAATGTAAGAGGCTGATAAGGTAGGATTTCCTCGTTGCTATGACAACCCCTGGGTCATGAGCCTGAGGAAATATAAAGTAAGTCCTGGAGCTGTGAAGATGATTATAAAATTTAACTGTCATTCTTCATTTGGAGTTGATGGCAAACATTATTTACTTAAGTTTATCTCCAGGCAGGCGAGGATCCTTTCTTCTTGCCTTACATCTGGGGCTTGGATCACAAATGAAGGTGTTGTGCACGTCGGACATGATAAAGCAGAGTCGCTATTTGTTATTCTAACCGGGTGATTTGCGCGTAATATCCCTGTAGAGTCGGTCGGGCTCCCGGAGGGAGCAGGGTGTTATCCCGTGTATCCCTTTGGAAAGCCGCCCTGACACCGCTCAGCGCGATGCTCCCTGCAGGGGATCAGCTCTGCTCCCCCACCCCAGGGGTGCCCTCATCCCTCTTACCCCAGAATCCAGCCGCTGGCTTCCGTAGGGAAAGGCACTTACAAAGGGAGTGATGTGCCGGGCATACCCTGCATGGGATTATCTGCTCGGGAAGCCGGGCATCATCCGGGCGTGCAGCAGTGGTGGAACATCCCCCGCCTGATCCCAGGTTGTCCCAGATACGCCGGTGGCTGCGGAAGGGTGGATTAGTTGTGTAAGAGCATGGCTTAGAGCTCTCCTCCAGATGGGAACTGAGGATCCCCGCCTTTCCAAAGGACCCTCTGTGCAGCTGTGCCTCAAGCACTTCTGGTGTTGTGCAATGAACAAAATCCATATGATGAGCAGGGGCACTGTGTGTGGTTTGAGGGGTGCCAGCCGTGCCCCTCTGCAGTGGCCTCTGGCCGTGTCGGGGTGGTGGGAGCTGATGCTGCAGGGAAGGGTGGAACTGTGCACGCGGATGGTGCTGGGGCTGGGAGGAGACGAGGGTGCTCCAGTGCCTTCGACTTCTCCCGGCCCCAGCACCATCCGTGAAAGATACAGAAAGATAAAGTAAATTGTTCTCCATGGCCCATTAGCCCCTCTGCTGTTTGGATCACTGCATCGTTTCCACCTTCTTTTTAAAAGGGGAGGAAGAACCCTTGCAGTAACTTTAAGGATTTTCCAGCTCCAGTATGGAAAGGTCTGACTCAAATTAAGAACACTGAAAATCATCCAGGATCTCACTCTGAACTTTTTTCCTTTTTTTTTTCACTGCATTTGAAAGATTTTTCTATTGCTACTCAGCCTTCTCGAGGTGATAAAAAGTGAAGTCATTTGATTCCAAGAGTTCACATGAGCTAAATTCCTTTTAAGGCTTTCCCCTGACTGCTGGCATTAACACGATGCTATTTTTGAGGCCGGTCTCATGATTTCAGTTGGGAAACTCTTTCACCTTTGTGGCTTTCATCCTGAAATGAAGCTGGAGCGGGCGAGCCAGCGGATTCTGATCAGAATCAGAGTTTATCGCCGTTACTAAAGAGAAGTAGCTCTTGTGGAAATGGAGCAGAGAATTATTACTGTACTAAAACAACCCAGAAGTCGTTACTTTTCCAAGGGTGGAAACTTTTTGAAGGCACTTGCCCAAGTGGAAATTGAAGCAACCTGGCTGTTGTAGAGAGTGTCAGAGAGGCTTCGAGTGATGCCTGACTGTACGATAACACGATCCATCCCTGCATCTCGAGCACGGTGGTGCCTGGGAAGGCTGAGCCTTCAGTGTGAGTCCAGCAGGAGCTGAGCCAGGAGGGATGCTCCTTGCACAAGTGGCTGTTGCCCTTTTGCCAGCAGGCACCAACAGAAATCTACGTGGAAAATAGGTTCAGGCGGGGAAAAAACCTCTTGCGAATGCGTGTGTTTCTGTTCAGAGTCCAGTGCAGCTTCCTGCAGTAACTGATTTTCAGACATCTTCCCTTGATACGAAGCTGGTGCTTTTCTTCCTAGAGCAGCTGAGATTTTAGTTTCCCTGTTTATAACCTAGTTGAGCAGGGATAAAAATAAACCTGGTAGATTTGCATCTCCCGTACACTTGAAGTAGCTAATCTGGAATCGTGGGTTTCGATTAGAAAAGGCTTTTGACTGCTTCTGTGCAGAGGTGACTTTGAAGTGGTTTGGGTTTCTTTGCCAGGTTCGATTCCTTCGGGACACTTTGCACATGTTTAAAGGTGAAAACAGATTTGTGTTTGCCTGTTGTTTGAATGTCACCAGGAGTGTTTCCACCTGCAGAAGAGCTTTGTCCAGGGAAGGTGGTGGCGAGTGTGTGCCGGTGCTCGGCATCGCCCCCGTCGGCAGGGCTGGGTTTGGCCTTTTCCATTTTCATAATTTGAGTGGTTTTGATTTTTATTTGTAGCACCTGGAGAAGGCTGAATCTTTGCATAAGCTGAGGGGGCTTGGCAGCAGAGATCCACCCTCAGATCTCCTCTGAACGGGCACGGGGGAGCGGTTGTTCCTCTGTGTGGTACTTTGGCATTCATGGCCATGGTTTGGGAAGGTACATCAAAAAGCCGAGTCCAAAAGGCTTCCCCAGGATGACAGTGGCTGTGCTGGAGCTCTGAAGTGCAAAAGAGAATTGCAGTGTCTGAGTGGAATGGGTGTGAACACAAAGGAACATTTTTATTTAGTTTCTCATCAGTTCTCCTTAGCGTTGCAGCATCTCCAAATTGATTGGAGATCGAGCTCTACCACCCTTATTATCTCCAGTTTAAGATGGAAGATACTTCTTTGCAAGCACAAAGATGGAAGCCTTTTGAGTTAATTAAATCTATGAAGAAATGAGCCGTGAGCTGAGCATTGTCGTTAGCCCTTCCCAACACGAGCTGTGGCCGCCCCAGCGCTGTCAGCGTGCTGGTGCAGCCGGACCTGCCAGCAGCCAGGTAACATCAGATCCCTTGCTAAAATGGAGATTGCAAGCAATATGCAGGAGGCTGGGCATGTAAATCCAAGCCAGAAATAGCTGCTCTGACAAAGACTGACAGGTACACGCCATTCTCTTCATCTGGCACATGCTGTCTGCGATGCCGCAGTGGGAGCTGGCAACAGCCTTGCAGTGGTGGGTGGCGAACAAAGGCTGTTCTGAGAAATATTTTCCAGACAAAGCTAGAATTAAAAGCATGGAGCTGGTATAAAATAACAGTGACAAAGATATGGATGCAGGGAGTTGCTGGAAATACCCAGCTAAACTGAAATTTGTCAAATGAGATTTCTTCTCTGCTTGTACTGAGTTTTCTGGTGCTGCTTTCTCCTTCTTGCGAGGCACGGACTGCTTGTGATCTACTGTGTGTGCCTCTTATTGATAGAGCGGCAGGGATCAATAATTCCTGAGCACTGGGTACAGAATTAGCTCTGGAGATGAGATCACTTGATGGCTGGGGAAGGATGACATGGCTGGTCCATCTCAGCTGAGCATGGCCATTGCACGGGATGCTCACCTCTGACTCCCCTCCAGCAGACGAGGTGTGGAGAGGAGCGTGGGTGTCTGCTGGATCACTCCGGGGAGCTCACACAACTCGATGCAAAGGCAAGCTCTTCCCCTCCCACAGCCCCCTGCACGCTGCCAGGAGCCTCATGGCTCACACACACTCCAAGTGTTGGTCCTGGAGCTCAGCAGAGCCCACTCGCTTGCCCTCCTCCGCGAGCATCACTGCAGGAAGGCTGCTACTACTGCCTGTTGTTGGCAGGCGAGGAGCAGGGGGAGTTCTGCAGGATCTGCTGTCGGCAGCGCGGGAGGGACGCGGGGTGCCGGCCAGCCTGCTCGGCACTGCTCCCGTTCCTCCTGCGTGGTGGTGTGGTGGAGGTGGGAGTGGGCAGAAGGAATCACGGGCACTCAGGGCTGTGCTGCAGCAGCCTGCAAGGGGACCAAAGTGACCCTCGCATGCCATCTTGTTCCTTCCCGTGCAGTGAATGTCTGTCTGTCTGTCTGCCTCTGAAGGACTCCAGACCATACCTGGAGCTGTCAGGGTGTCCATCCATGCCTTGCCCGGTCTCCTTGCTGCTCACAGGTACCACAGGCCCTGGAGAGGATGGTGGGGTGCCCAAGGGAGGTCAAGGGTGCCCAGGGGAAGTCAGTGCTGGAGCAGGCAGCGTGGAGAAGCACATCCAGTTATTGTGACTCTGCTGGAATTCTTGGGAACTCTTCATTCCCATTCCTGCAGCACTCCTGTCGCAGCCGAGGCACCGTTAGCTGGCCCAGGGAGGGCTCACTGCCTGTACCTTGTGGAAGGTTGAATTGATAAGCTGTAATCGGAGGGCTCCTGGAGGGTTGGGTGCAGGAAGGATCCGGCACAGCACATGGAAGCCAGGTGATGCTGTGGGTGACAGTCACATCCCGTTGTCATGCCTGTGGCAGGCACCAGCACTCCGCAGCCCTCGTACCACTCCTGTGATGCCTTGGGAATGGGCGAGTCATCCTGGTATGAGTCACTCCATGGTAGTGTGTGTCAGAGAGGGGGAAAGCACGCATGATATTCAGAGCAGACCCACGAGAGCGTGTAGGAGAGCATGGCTGTTACTCTTCCCTTCAGTCTCCCATATGAGCGTGCGGGAGGAGCAGCTGAAGCTTTGCTCGGGAACTCCACCAGTGCCCAGCCTGGCACACACTGACCTGGCTGAGTAGTTTGCCAGGGATGGTGAAGGTTATCCCATCCCTCGGGGACACACCTTGGATCACCTCCACGCTGAAGGGTTGTTTCTAGGACAGGGCAAGCTCCTTTTCGAGCTGATTTGTGATGCAGGAGAAATGGCAAGGCAGGGTGGAGATGTGTGAGCGTTCCTGGCCAAAATGGAGCTGGGCAGCAACGGGTGTGGGTGGAATCCCTTGCTGACATTTCAGATACCCTTAGCTAAAAGAAGAGATAATTGCGAGGCAGCAGTGGTAAATGTCGTATGTTCTGCTCCTGTAAGGGAGATGAAGCAGTGCAAACAAGTAGGCAAAGATCACGCAACCAATAAAGATCATTATGAGTAAGTACAGAAGTATGAGATCAACCTATATTCACATTGCCAACTGTTTTAGCTGCCAAAATGGAACGACTATGTTAAATGTGTGGCTTTCCAAGCAAGTCACGTTAAGCCTGGTGGGCGTACTGTATCGTAGGAGGTGATAACTCTGTTCCTTTGCCTCCTTGGGTGGGAACACAGGTTAGCACCCCCACCCCAAAAGTGGCTCTGGCTTTCTGGGGTGCTTCTGGTTTGGGTTTTCCCATCTGGAGTAGTTAAATGGACCAGGATTGAAAAAAGACATGCTGCAACCTGCCCTGGGGACTCACCAGTATCTCCATTCTCCAAGTTGTACTCGGCTCCACTTCCACACATTTTTGAGCTTGACATCAGTTTGGATTTGGGGCTTTTGTCGATGTTGAGAAACTGAAGGGTTTCGAGAGGGCAGGTCTTGTTCTCATTGTCAAGTTTCCTTGCTTTATGTTGTCTTCACGTATACCGAGTACCATCAAAAATTCCGATATCACACCGATAAGGCATTAACAAAGGTGCAGTGATGATTGAGTGGTGTGCCAGGCATCTGTGCTTCCACACAAAAGCACACATTTATACCAAGGCGCCTTCCTGCTCACTCATGCTGTGTTGCACCTTTGGGCAGTCGGTGGTCAGGGGTTTCACCCACAAACTTTGTGCATCTGTGTTTTTCATTGAAATTTTGCTTTTTTCCGTTTGCCTGTGATCACATGGGCTCAAGTCCATCAGCGATTCCAAAACAGGAACAGCTTGTGGGAACTTTAGGGGGACTGCTGGAAAAGAGTGTTATGATGGTATCAAGACCGTGTTTAATTTATGGAAAAGGAGGGAGGTTAACACAGGAGAGACAGAAATCTGCTGTTCTCTTTGTAAGTGAAAGGTCATGTTACTGAGCACTGCGGGGTGGATTTGTGAAAAACGAGCTCCTGTTTGCCAGGAATTAGAATGAGTCTCTGGGTTTTTTTTTTCCACTTGTGACCTTTAAAGATGCTGCTCTTAGATTGATAAGCAGGATGATGCTTTCAGCAGCCCAATCCAAAATTTCTTTCTCGTAGCAAGACCATCTTTCAAACGCCGTGGGTTTTGCTTCCAGAAAACGTTCCCATCTGTGACCCCCTGGGGAAAGGAGGGATGCGGTGATGGGCCCAGGGCTGACAAACAAGGTCCCTTTTCTCCAGGTGTGCTGCTGCCTCCCGCAGATGTGCGGAGGCAGCTCCCTGTGGCTCCGTCATTACATGGAGGGCTGGCTCCTCCACCTTGGCAGTCTCGCTAAGAGGCTTTCACTGTGTTTATTTTATGTTCCTAGAGTGCTTTTGGCACTGAAGCGATGTGGCTGTGGACACCCTCAGTATTTCAATCCCTGGAGCAGGCCTCTCCGATGCAGTGTTGTGCCGGCTGTACCGTGCCGTTGGTGTCTCTGTCCCACATGGACAGGCAGGGATGTTGTGTTCCTTACAGGGCAGATACTTCCTGCAGAGAAACAGGCGCTTTCCTGGTGATGGCTCCTCTCACTGGAGTTCCAGCAGGAACTGGAGGATGTGGCTGCTCTCCAATTAACGTGGATAATTTCACCATGTTATTTTCTTGGCTGTTACTGGGGGAGGATGTTGATGCACAACTCATTCACCACAGTTCTTAGGCAGTTTTCTGACCGGTTTCTCTGCTAGGCAAAGTTTGCCATGACACCTCCGTGATGCCGAAGCATTGGTCTCCTGTGATGAAGAGCTGCTGGGCTGCAGTGACTCTGAGCCCAGCAAAGGAAGAGGTGACGTGCTGTGCCATGCTGTGCCACCCAACCTGCCCTGATTTTGGCTCCATCTGGGTGTCACCCGGCAGGCAGCTGCTTTTGGGCAGGGCTTTACTGGCCCTGTCCTGATTTCAGGTGCTCTGGCTGCTGTTCTCTGTGGACATAAGACACCTTCACATTTGTACTTGGGCAAGACTTTTTAAGTAAAGATGCTGAATTTCTTTCTGGTTCCTGTGCAGGTGGTGGGGTAGCGAAGATGGTGTGCAAAAATCTGGAAATGGTGAAAATGCTGGTGGAGAACAGCATTCAGTGGTGGGAACACTGGCCTTGGTGACACATCAAAGTGACGTGGGGCATGAGTGTGGGCCTTATCTCTGCCTTCCCTTAAGAGTGGTCTCCCCCCGGCACCCGCAGAAGGCGGCTGCCCGAAGCCATTCCCTGGTTCATGGGGAGGAGAGCCGGTGGGATGTGGCACCGGCTGTGCTCGGTGTTTCCCCAGTGGGTTTGTGAATTCCACCCCCCTTGCAGGGCTGCAGCAGCACAGTGGCTGTGTGATGGAAATCGCACCGGGCTGGCCAAGCTCCCTGGTTGGGAGCCAGACATCTGGGCTTGGGGTTTTCATGGTGTTCTTCAGTAGCATTCGGAGAGCTCATAAAGCGTCTCCCTAGGGCATTGTGCTGAGAACCACATTCCCAACCAATTACAAACTGGTCTACATGGGTAATGAGCCCGTGCTTTGGGAAGGGACGGCAGGAAGACAAAAGCAAAACTTTCAATGAAAGCTGCTAAACCCTTTAGCGTGAATAGATGTGGGCTTACTAATTGGGATCGCACTTGAAATGTTCCCTCCCGCCCTGGTGGTGTGTCCCAGGCTCCAGCCAGGGAGGGGGGTGCTGGGAGCAAGGGAAAATGGCTGAGAAGCTGCAGCTCTTTTGCATTTTACCATTAATGATTCTTGGCGATGGTGATGAGGCACCACCGAGCAGTTTCAGACCAGAGGAGTACACGGAGTTGTTTCCCACTTGAGCAAGTCTCATCACAGCCAAGGGATCACACAGGCCTGTGAAGGAGGTTTGGTCTCTCTGCCTGCAGCACCACCCTCATTGGCTGTGATGGGGCAGGAGATGGAGGAGCTGGTCCCTCCCTGACACCCCCAGCCCACAGGTCCCTGGGGAGCAGTAGTGGGATAATGAGCACAGGGTGAATGCTGGCGATGGGTGCTGTGACACGTAGGCTGGTGGCCGTCCTCTGCGCCTTGGGTGCTGCTCCTGGATGGAGTCCAGTCCTGAGGCAGCAAACCCCTCTTGTTTCAAAGAGGTCAGGGCTGGCTGGCAGAATCTCACTGCCCAGGGTAACGCAGGATCTTTGCAAAGGGGTGGGCTCATGGTTACTGGGCTTCAGCTCCTGCTATGTGTCCTTGTAGCACTGTGGGCCATTGTAAACTGGGGGAAATGAACACAGACTGACAATTTCACATTGCAGATGATTGGTGAGAGGTCTGGCCCATTCACTCCTTATCTGTTGTCCCCCATGGTACCTCCATGCAATGGGCTTGCTGCATACTCAGAATCCTCCTCTTTGTGCAGCAAGGTTTGCAACTCGTTTCTTTAGGAAATGGTAGGAAACAGCACAGCCATAAACCCTTGTGATTCATGAGGGTTGGCTTTGTTCTGCAACCCAACCCAAGCTGGGAAGCCGTTCATCCGCCGGCACGGCTGCTGGAGGCTGTCTTGGGGTGGCAGGCAGAGGACGGCTCATCCCCAGCCGGAGCAGAGCACGTGCTCGCTGATCCCTCCCCAGGTGTGCTGTTGAGGATCTCCACGTGCAGGGAGGTGGCAGAGGACGGGCTGCCCCCAAAGGACAGGCACGCGGCAGGAAAGTGGCGCGTTGCGGGTTGAGGTACCCTCACTTGTTCTTGGTGTTCAGCATATGGTGTCTGTGTCAAAGTGTTTTTCCACAAAACCGGAGTGTTTTATCTCATCAGCTGAGCTTCATCAATTCCATTCGCGGGATCGTTATTCCTGGTAATGAATTCCAAGCAGCCGCTGCAGGAGCGAGCTGCTGGCAGGAGCTGTGCTTGCACGGGGCACTTGTTGCAGAGAGGATGATGCTGCTGATGTTATTAGTGTAAGTTTGGAGGTGGAACCCTGTGAGCAAGGGTTACGTGATTTCTGATACCTGCAAACTGGTGTAACTCTTCCAGCTGCCTGCTCACCTGACGGCATGTCCATAACACACAGCCCAGGCAGGTTTAGAGACAAAACCCCAAACCAGAGCACCCTGGGTGTAGAAGCCACCCAAGTGGCATTTCAGCAAGAGCCATTTTGAAGTTTATAAACGGCTTTTAAAAGCCAGAGTGAGCCAGGCTGTAATTGCAGTGACTCGTGCCTGGCTAGAGAAGTGCCCAGGATGGGTTGTACATCGTGTTTGGAGCTCCAACCTGTGGTGCTTCATACAGAGTGTTGGCAGCAGTGCTGTGGTGAGGTCGAGGTTCCTGAGTGTTAAGGACAGGTGGTTTGGACAGACCTCACTCTATGTTAGAGCAGTTTTTGAATGTTTTTAAGTGCAAGTGATTAAGGGGGAGGAATTCCTCTTGCTCTCAGATGCAAATGCAGCTTCTGAACAAAGCAGTCACTGCTGAAAACTGAAACTGTGCTGCTGAGTGATTTTCTGTGAGTGCTTCCTCTAAAAATGAGTCTTTTTTTAAAAAATCCTCTGCCCTTGATGTGCTGAGTGCTGGAGGGCCAGTCCTGCAGTCCCTTACAGCTGGCAGAAATAGGCCAGCCTCTCCAAACTGCTGGGTTTGGGGAAGGAATGGTGAAGAACGTGTCTGATTTCAGTGCTGCTGTCAAGGAGCGATGTCCTGCTCTCAGGCACGTATTTGTGCCTCGTCACGTGGAGGGACTTTGCTGCTAATCGTTGTGATCCTCTAATCCTGGCTAAGAGAAGTAAACTCAGCCATGAAGCCGGGCACGGCAGATACTGTGGGTTCTCTGAGGTTGCTCTGTAATCCTGGTGCTGTGTGCGGGGGTGAGGCTGGGTTTGGTTCTAATGATGGTGGGGATGATGCTGGCTGGGTGATGGTCCCGGGCACAGCTGTTCCGTAGCATCCACATTGGCTCACAGTACGAATGGCCAGCGAGGTATGAAGCCTCCGGGATGTTTTCCTTGCGTTTCAGTGCTGGAATGGATTGCACTGGTTTATTGGAATAGCGCTGACTTTGTGCTCGGGGTAATTAATTCCCTTTTCTGGGCTGGGGGGAAGGTTGGCTATAATTTCTTGCATTCTTATATCATAAGGCCAAAGCAGAAACTCAGAGTAGTGAGCAGATAGGAGTGCTGCATCCGTGCATTTGAAATTCAGTTTCAAGCAGTTAAGAAGATGGATTTTTAGTGGAGTGGTCTCTGTATTTCCACACAATTTGAAAACAAGGTGACCTGGAGGGCTGGTGCTGGGATATAGTAGCCATTTCCCAGATCCCTGGCTGTACTCCTAGCCATAAATCTGAACCCTCCTCCTTCCTCAGGACGATTTAGTGGGCTGGAGTTTTATCTGTGAGCAGTTCTCGTGCTGCAGGGTGGGCCAGAGGAGCATTGCTGGGTGCAAACACACACTGCCCAAGCTGCTCCACTTCTGAAGCCTGGGCTTTGAGCTCAGCAATGTGCCAGATAAGCAGCACGGGAAAACGGTGCAATGAGATGGAAACAATAACCAGAAGGACAAAAAATCAGGGGGAGGGAAGGAGTTTCTTGGATGTTTTCACCGATTTTTGTGTTTTTGCCAAAGATGGCAAGCACCTCACAGCTCTGCTGTTCTCAGGTCCTCTCTGCTGCCACTCTTGCTTCATGGCCGTTCCTGCCCGTGGGGTCTGTGGTTGGCTGAAGGTGGGCACAACGGCTGAGGCAGCAATTGCTCCACTTCTGGCCAAAGCCTGGTTCTAATCCTGGTGTCTGTGGTTTCCAGTCAGGGCTGCGAGCCGTTCCCATGGCTGCTCCGAACAGCCGCTGGCTGCCGGCTCGTTCCTCGTGAGCATCGTGGGGGCCTCGTGCCAGGGATGGCTCTCATGGCTTGGGAGAAGGGGCGGCTTCTCGTGGCTCAGGAGAGGGGTGGCAGCGGAGCGAGACGGCAGCCGGGTGGCTGTGTCCCTTCGCTGCTCGCCCGGGCACGGCGTGAGGTCCCCGCAGCCCCGCGGTGCCCGTTGCCTTGCCAACACCGTGCGAGGGACAGGGCTGCGCCGGAGCCTCTGGCTGACAAACACCCCTTCCCACAGCCGTGCGGAGGGGATGGGGAAGTGCTCGCAGCAGCATTCAGCACGCGCTCCTTGCTGCTTCAGGGTTTGTACAACAGCATAATTTTTTAATGATGGGTAACGATGAAACATCAATTTAAAATCCAGGGTGGGTTTTTTTGCCTTTTCTTCTGTCTAAAGCTGCCAAGTCAGGGAGCTCGGCGTAGTTTACAGTCAACTGGGTGCCTGCGATCCGTATTGATGGAGCTGATACCTGCTGGTGTTTACCGTGTGAATATCAAGGAGGAGCAGTAAATTGAAAATTGCTTCTAATGGGCTCAGTTTGCATGTTTTAATGCTTCTCAGGAGAAAACAAGAAATGTTGAGATTTTAAAATAGAGCAGGCACAGCAGTGTCTGTAACGCATGTTGCTCATGTTTCTCTTTCTTTACGGTTCGCATCCCTTTCATGGCAGCTCAGACGCCCCCTTAGCCAGAAAGCAGAGGCAAAAATGTCATTTTATCTGAGAGTTCCTACCTGCTGCAGCAGGAGCCCCGTGCAGCTGCGGGGATTGCTGTGCCTCCAGTACGGAGCTGCTCTTCCAAACCGGGAAGCCTGATGCCCCATGGAGCTGGGACAGTCACGCTGTCCCCAGGCTTGAGGTGGTGGCACAATCCTGCCATCAGGCAGCCACAACCCTGCCACCGGTGTCAATAGAGGCTCCGGTTTGCCACCACGCGCCGTGTTGGCAGCCGGCAGCTGAGAGGATGGGGAAGCAGAAGGTGCGAGAGCAAAACAGGATCCTAATGAGCAAAAGCAAAACATGCTGGTTCCTGCTGACACTCACCCAAGCACAGTAAATAATTTCTGCCTCTTTCCGAGGGCTCTGCGGGGCAGGGCTGGCCACGCAGGCGTTACTCTGGCAGCAGTGCTGTCCAGGGGGTTGGCATTTGGGACCATGGTCAGGGTTCCGTGGGAGGATGCTCATCCTGCCCCAGCGGCTGGGACTTCTCCTGGAGCTCCTTCCCTGGTGTCAGTGCTCAGCGGTTACCCACAGCCCATCCTGCCGGTCACAGGAACACAACAGAGAATTAACATCCCAGCCAAAAAATGAAAATATGAAACATGAAGGCTTCTCTTGGTGCAGTTTTGCCTTGGAGCACACTGCTTCAAAGACAGCAGTGAATTGGAAGCACTCGCTGTAGCTGTCTCGTTCTTTCTTGAGGCAGTGTTTTGATAAATGTTGATGAGTTTAACTGTAAAACTAAATGACATTTATAGCACGACGTACGCTCTACCCATTGCTTAATTATATCTAATGGTGTTGCATGGAAAGGCGTTCACCATTTTACTTTTGTTTAAATGACAATCTAAAGCTCAAGGCCTATGGGTTTTTGCACAAAGATGAAGACTTAATTAAAAACTAAATACAATCCATTTTTAACTTTGAGGAATATGTGATAAATTCCCTAAAGTGCTTGGTAAGAGAGGAGTGCTTTGAATTCAGAGGTGCTGGGCCCCTGCGGCTCAAGCTGCTTTGCAGAGCCGGGTGAGTGGAGAAGTTGACCCTTTTCTCCTCACTCCCCCTCCACCATGTCTGAGCAGGACCTCGTCCAGAGGTGTTCCCTGTCTCCTTATTCTTCTGTTTCTTTTCTGGCCTCGTTGCTGCAACTCCAGAGGTGATAATGGGGATTGGGCTAGCGCTGTTTATAGAAGCGTGGGTTTATTGTTGTGTGCAGTGCACAGTTTCTCTCCCCTTCCTTCCAACTTTGCCTTTGTCCTGCCAGTCAGCAAACAGACCCAGCTCCTCTATTGAAAACCAGGCGCGAAGAATGGGGACGGATCAAGCAAGCTGCATCTTTAAAAATAAACACTGGCTCAGAGCTTTGTGCCTTCCTCTCAGCTGGCAAAGCTCTGACAGCAGGCAGTAATGTGTTCAGGAGCATCTGCCCTTTCTCTTCTTTTCATGGATTTAGTCAAAGCAAATCCTGTAGATGAAGGGGGAAAAAAATAAATACAAAAATGCATTTTATTTCCCCCAGCCCGGAAGGACAGCAGGCAGAGGCTGAAGAGGGGAACGAGCAGAATCTGCAGCAAGTAGATTAATGTTTAAAGGCATTAATATTGGTCTTTTACTAACATTTGTAAACCTGATGGGTGGCAGATTGAGGGCCGATTCTACATTTTTTCCTTCCTCTTCTGTAAAATAATAAATACGGTAAAATAGCTCTCGGAGCCGCCTTTATCGCGGGGATGAATCAGGACAGCCGGTGATGCAAGAGACTTAAAACTTACAAATATGTTGCCCTTTAGGCTAGCATTCATCATTGTGTCTGATCTGGGATCTAGACTAAAGGCTTTTGTTACAACGTACCTTCTTATCCTTCCTGGGAAGGATAAATTGGAAGCAGTTCTGCCTTTGATCAGAACGCTGCCGCTGAGATTTTCCTCTCCCTGTTTTGCGGTGGGGAGGGTGTAACCCTGGCTAGTGGTGTTTGTCATCCCCCCTCCGACAGGGGTTTGTGCCGACCTCTCAAAAACAACGAAGGGGGGGACGGTTCTTCCGAGAACTTCCCGGGCTCCTGGGGGGACGGTCCCGGGGGGTGGTGATGCCGTGCGTGTCCTCGGGTGTGACAGGGGACCGACGTCCCCGATGGGGACACTTCCATGCGGGCTCTCCTGCAGACAGGTGGAGCATGGCAGATAAGGTGTGTGAGCAGAGTGATCTCAAAGCTGGCACTGCAGTGGGAAGGGGGATCCGCTTGGCTCCCGTGGCTGCAAACCGGGAATTCACTTCAAAGGGCAGCCCATGAACTCGGCTTAATCCATGCGGGAGAGCTCATCCTGTGCTCGGGGTTTGGTGGGGTTGCACGTGGATGTACAAGCGCTCAGTGGTTGGAGCTGGAGAATGCTTTGCCTTCTCCTTTTGTGTAGCAATGAACACTTTGGGTGGAAGTTCTGCAGGTGTTTTGTTGAGGGCTTACAAATAACTTGTGTGCATAATGCACGTACAGTGTGGTGATGTAAAGCTGGCTGCATGTGTCTTAGCCAAGGAATGAGAATTGGCCAGAATACCCCAAGAAAAATGCTGTATTCCAGTGTATTATCTCTTATCCCATTGTGCTTCAGGACATTTCTACAGGTTTGCACATTTGTTATTAATATTGTTATTTGCTTCTTGCCTATTGCTGTGGTGGAATTAAAGATTTTGGGATGGCTTTTGGGGAGATCTTTTCTTCAGGAAAGAGATCAGGCTGATGTTGATCAAAATTCATCTTGTGTGCTTTATGGAAATAAAGATTTCTTGAGTTTAAAAGAGATTATTAAGCTGCATATTGTGACAGATGCTGCTGACAGTAAAAAAAAAAAGGGGGGATGTTAAAATCTGCAAGAAATGGGTTTCAGGTATGGATATAAGACATATCTGCTCATTAGAGTAAAATGAAACCCATCATCTGACTTGAAACAGTTTTCCTTGTTATCGGAAAATCCCATCATTCTGACTAATCCGAGCGGGCGTTCTGGGGCCGTGGGCGTCGCGCCTGGAGCCGGCGTTGCCACGTCTGCTAACGGAGGGTGTGCCCAAACGGACTCCAATAGTAGCAGCATCCTCACAGGATGCTCAGAGGTCCCGCAGAGTGCTGGGGGGGTGAGGGACCGGGGTGGTTCGTGTCCCTGCAGGTGCTCCCCGTCCCCGGTCTGATTTATGCCCGTGGCAGCACAGGTTTGACGGCTGCAGGGAGAGGTGGAGGAGAGAGCAGATGGGCTGGTTTCCTCCGAAGACACACTTGCCAACTCCGAGTGTGACCAGTGCCACACTCAGTCCAAAGCAGGTGGCTGCTGCCAGCCTCGACAGCCCAGAAATAGAGGTGACAGTGGAGGTGACAAACCTGCAAACACGTAAATTCTCTCCTTCCCTGCCTGGCGTTTCAGCAGAGGCTGCCGCGGCTTTAGCCCCCCGTGGCAGAGACAAAAAGGGATGTCAGGCAGCAGGTGCTGGTGAATAATGTTGTTCTGATAGTGTGAGTGTGCTGAACGTGCTCTTCGGCTGCGGGAAGGGAATATTGGCATCAGTACTGCTTCCTCTTACCTGCAGCAACCTGCTGTAGATCAGGCTGAAGCTCCTAATGGAACAAGTCATGACAGAGAGAGGAAATTCCACGTCTGCTTCAGACTCCAGCTTAGTCAAGGTCTCCTTCCTTAGATCTAGGCTGTGTGTGTCCTTGAGAGCGATGTCGCTGGAAGATAAAATGCAGATAAGGAATTGTGTATTAGGGCGACATTAATAATAAATGAGTGTTGATCCTAACGGGGTATTATTTAAACACACTGAATGGAGGCGGCAGCCTGCTGGGACCGTCTCGTGTTGTCAAACTGCTTCTCCCTTGCTGGTTCTGCTTCTGAGCAGGGAGACCTGAGCATTGGGTTTTAGGGGGTGTTCTTGATGGACAATGGCTCGAGGTGCTGGCTGAGTGTAAGGAGGAACCTGGGTGTAAGGTACCTGCCGTGTATTTCTTCTAAGGCTGTGCACAGCTCTGCCCTTCACTGCACTCTTGCTCACTCCTCTGCGCTCTTCCTCACTTCTCCCTTTCAGTGTCTCCTGACAGAGCCCACCAGCATCGCTCAGGGGTGACTTCCTCCTCCTGCCTCCCTCACTCAAACCCTTCCACAGAAGGACCTGCCTGTGTCTCCTGTGTACGGCAGCTGGGAGCGGTGCTACACAGCTGTCCTCTGGATGATGCTCTGATACACCTCTGACCTTCTGAGAGCAAGACAGTCTTTTCATAAGTGACCTTTTATTGTCTTGCAATGGACTGTCAACTTCCAGAGTAAGAGCAAGAGATCAGCTGCTTCTGTTTCTTGAAAGCTATTCCTCTGGCAAGTTAGCTTAACTGTTTGAGCATCCTTACCTAGGTAGATAAATAGATTAATAAATTAAACAGCTGCAGTAGCAACATCTTTTATTTAAGAATTGTCAAATGAGTTCAGAAATTAGTTGGAAAACAGGAAAACTGTGGCATGCAGCTTCCCAACTTAGCCATGGCAGCAAAACTGTGCCTGTAGACATCAGAAGCTCTGTTGTGGTAAAAGCAACTCGTAGGGGTTCCTCCTCCAAACGGTCCAAACCCATTAACTTGAAATATGGTCGTATTCTGAAAGGCTGAATTTCTGGTAATTGTTATAAATTGCTTTCTCTCCTCAGATTTGATTAGAAATGGGGAATAACAAACAGATTTGCTGGAGGACAGGCTGTGTTGCAAAAAGCAGCACTAACACTGCTGTGGCACATCCTTCCCCGCCTGGTTCCCGGGAGCCTCGTTTGCCACGTTCCCCCCCGTCAGTGACAGGTACGATCCGTATTGATCCCCAGCATCCGCCGACGGTGACCTTTGAGGGGACAGGCGACGTATGGCCGTGGGATTTTATCTATCACTACCTGGGTAATAGAAAGACGAGCATGACATCTAATCCCAGCAGAGGTGACAGATCATACATCTGCGCTGAGGTGGGTGCCGGGCTGGGGGAGCGGCGTTGATGGGCGCTGGCAGGTCAGGACGTGCTCAAGGCTGAGAAACCTTTTGGCCAAAAGTGTGTAGGTTTTGACTCTCAAGATGAGCAGCAATGTTTTAACTCAATCACTCGCTGGGGTGTGGGCTCTGACTGGTTTGTTGTGCTGACTGAGTGCTGCACCAGGGCACACAGAGCCCTGCCGGTGCTCTGGCTCTCTTGGCCTTTCGGAAGATGCTGGGATTTGGAGGGCTGCATCTCCGGAGCGCTCTGCTGGCCATGGGGCACTGCCAGCTCTCAGCAGCCTCTGGAGTCGGTGACACCGAGCAATTCCATCAATCCAGGGGAGCACAATGCAGCAGAGGAGCTGCTCTCCCTCGGGCTGCCAGCGCCTGGCCGGCTGCCCTGATGGAGCAGGACCACATCTCTTTGCTATCTCTGCACTGTTGTGGTGGCAAACTGGTGGAAAGCATTCCCCAGTTCCCCACTGCCATTCATCATGCAGAAATTCACAAATGTTTAAAGTCGATCCAACCTCTGGTGTCAGCTTGGAGCTATTGCTATCTTTTATTCTTCCTCTTCAAGCAAGCAAAGCCAACCAAGGGGGCTGTAGCTTTTTCTCCCCAGATAAAATAGCTGTGCACAATGTTCTTGAACCTGCAGTGTGTTGTCCTGAAGTGCACGTTCCCTATTGTACACACACTCCCTGCAATAAGCAATGTTCAGCACAGTCCTGCAGCTTCTCTCTGGAGCAGGGGGGTCGTTCAGCAGGGAGGTGTGAGCTGTGGCTCAGGGAGAGGAGCCGTCTGCCTCGCCGGGCTCATCGCTGCCTGCAGAAAGGTGCTGAAAGCATTCGCACGTGTCTGCGCCCGCTAAAATATGCACTGCCAAGGCAGGGAGGAGGGTCCTGGCCATCGCAGAGGGTGAGTAATGCGTGTGACAAGAAGATGAAGTTGCTGGCAGGGAGGATGCTCAGTGGCAGGAGCGGTTTTGTCCCTGCAGATGATGTCAAGGAGACTCGCAGAGGGTCCTCTGTGCGAGCAGCAGCCTCGTGGTAGCCAGTCCCAGCAAGGGGGTCACCAGGGGGCATCCATTTGGGTTGCAGGACCACTCAGCCAAAGCTGTGCACAAGCTCTTCACCCTCGGTTTGGTGGTTTTGGGGATACTGATGTCTTGAGAACACTTTTTCTGCATGGTAATTGTACCCACCTCACCTTTTTTTTCCCCAAATGGAAAACTGATGCTTTTAGCATCATCAGGTGATGCCAAAACTGGTAGCAACAGGCTTGGCAGTGAAGAGGGAATGAGAACTACTGAAATGCAGGAAAATCTCAGAGATACTTGACTCAGGGTCACAAAACTGGTAATGAGATCTTATTAGAAGAGAAAGTTGTCATTTTAAAATGTTAGTTGTAAATCTTGGTGGAAAACAACATTTTCCTCTGAGGGTGAGAATCAGATTAAGCGAAGAATGGTCCAGAGATGCCCCCATGAGGCTCCGGACTCGATGGCCTCGGGGGGTTCCACTGGGGGCTGTGCAGGGGTGCAGGCAGCAGCAAGGTGCCTGTCCTCCTGCCCTCCCCTTCACCTTCAAGCACTCACAGTCAGCTTGGCCGTGCCAGTGGTGGCAACATCCACTGAAATACCTACTTGGGATACAGTTGAGGAATACAGACGGGCTTTTAGTGCGTGTTTTTTCAGCCTTCCTTTCCCATGCCAGAGCCGTTCCTTTCCGTGGCTGGTGCAGGACCCCTTCAGCTGCATCGCGCTCGCCCGCGATGGAAGCCGTGTCGTGCACTCGCACGTGTGTGCAGGCTTTATAGGCAGCCTGATCTAAAATTGTTACCATTCTCTCGCCCGTGAAAAGATGTCATGAAATTAACTCTGTAAAAAGTAATTGCTTTTTCTTGCCAACGCAATTAGAGTGGATTGTCCATTCTTCTCAAAAGTTCAAGTGTGATGATTGTCGCCTTCTCAAATGGTCTCTCCAGACTTCAGGACCAGATGCACAGTGCACCAGCATCATCTTCCAGCGCAGCCTCGTCAAACCTCTTCTCCCTCCTTGAAGCAAGTCTGCAGAGAAATGAAATGGCAATTTGATTTCCTTCTTGTGCCTCTGTCTGTTCACAACAAAGTCTGCTTGGTTCCTGCAGCCTTCCCAAAGAGACGGCTCATGCTGCCCCCTCCAAGGGGATGCTCTCTCCGTGATGGAGCAGAGAGCATGGGAACTGCTCAGTGAGGGGAAGCAGCACTGAAGCTTTTGGAGTAGGTGGATTGCGAGGTGTCCATAAAACCTGCTTAGGTTTCAGCTATGGCTGGTGTTGAACCACCACACTCCTCTCGGGTAGCTGAATCACAGAGATGAGTTTTGACACTCAGATTGCATTAATTCTGTAGATTGAGCATCACGAAATTTCTTCCTCAAGCACATAAACAAATGGTTTGTGTGTCTGTGTGGGTTGTTTCCTTTGACTCAATTTATTAAGAGGAATTTTGTTTAGGTTTATGGGCTTACCTAGTTCAGGTATCATGAAAGCTACTCTTTCTGGAAGGTGTTTGTGTCGTATCCTGCAGGCAGAATCAGCAGCGCCGCTGCTCGTGGTGGATACCTGTGGCTCGTGTTTCGTTGCAAATTGAGGAATCGTGCTCACAAGCACATATTCTTCATCTTTCCCTCTTTTCTCCCTGACGCTTCGCTCTATCCCCGTATGCTGCAAGTGGAGAAAGAATTGATTTTAAATGTAACTGCTGCATGTGAGCCAAGGTCCCTGGGCTGCATCCAGCTAAGAGGAACTTGTTTGAAACACAATTTGCGCGTCTGTGCCTGTCTTAAAAGCAAAGACTGCAGTGCTCTGAGTGCAAAAATTAATTGTGCAGGTTCCAGCCAAAGCCATTCCTCAAGCACTGCGCCCCTCCGCCGTACTCCCCCTTCCAGTAAGTGTAAAACACGACGTACGTTTTTACATTGCTCAGAGATTCAGTGAACGAGGCTGGAGAGTTGCTTTGGGCAGTACAGGAACTGTGCGTAGCGTTTCTTTCCCCCCCTTGCATTGCAGGTATCTATTTCAGCTATTATACCTGCTCATGAAGAGCGTGTGTGTGTGTTGTGTATCTATGGCAGTTCACCCTGAAGCCCCCCTCGGAAGCTGGCATCTTTCATGGTCCTTTTCCCCTCAACAGCAACACCTCATGCTCAGGATCAAAGTGACCAAGACTCCACGTCATGTCCTGGAGTCTGTCCATGACGCTTCTCACGCTGGGGAGAGGATTTGTACTTTGTGTTGGCCTTACCAGCAGGAACTGCTGCCTGGTACAAGGACGATGCACAGGGCTTTTATAGTCTGTGTAGTAGATGAAAATCTGTCTCATATAATCCAGTTTGTATTGGCCTGCTTGTGCCCTGCCCTCAGAGTGTTCCTAAGTGGCCGGTAATGTAAAGCTGGGTTTCTACAGTTGCTTCCCTTTGCTTCTCTCAACTTCTCTGTTTCTCTGTTGGGTCTTCAAACTTCATTCCTCCCCTCCAATCTCTCCTTTTCTGTTACAACATGCTGTCATGCTCTACGTGTGTCTACTTTAATGCTCCTCAAAATACTGCCAGTAAATAGTTACCAAGAAACTTCCTGAAATGTTGATGTGAGGATGGGTCTAAAGAGTTCTCACCTCACCTTGTGTTTTTATTTCATTTCCAGTTGGTAACTGATGCTGCTCACGGAATATCCGTCTTGTCCTGGTGAGCAGGAGCAGAGCTGCATGCAGATCCCCAAAAGCGTTAATGTGCACGGTCTGGTGCTTTTGGTTAAGCAAGCAAATTTAGGTCAGCAGAGCAAGAGGAGCTTTGCAGACAAGGGCCGGATTAGATGCCCTTTGATTTGGAATAAATACGCAAAGCCTGTGAGGCCGGAGATTCTGGCTGCTCCAGCCCCCTGATCCTGCGTGTCCTTATGTGCACCCTCCTCTCCCGAAGCCCGGGGAGAAGAAATGCCTTCTTGAGAGGGAGCCTGCTGCCAGCCTGGACTGAGATGCTGGACTTCTAAAGCCATCAGTCAGCGGGCTTAATGTAGCAGCATCCCGGCGTGAAAAGCTTCAGTGGCTTGAACTTCAAATAATTTATTTCTAAATTACTTCTACTGTAATTCTTATTAATTCAAATAGGCTTCTAAGCTGGTGTAAAACTGGTAAATGCAAGCAACAGTTTAATGAATTGAAAATAGGACTGAGTCTTTTAAAGTAAATGTAAAAAAATATGCTAGCAATAATTGCTTAGATGGAAATCGACTCTTAATAGCTTTGTTAATGATTTGTAGTGAATATTGCATTTATGAGAACATATCAAGCTGATCCTTGTGCAAGAACCTTGTTTTGAATGGGCTTGATAAAATTACTCCCCAGAAGCCGTTAGTAGTGTTGAATACTTTTGTTCATGCTGCTCTAGAGCTGTTGGAATGTGGTTTATGCTGGAGCTGGCTGTGGCTGGTGGGGATGGGCTCTGTGATGCTCTGACCCATCCCCATGTTGTCCTTAGCAAGGCGAGATGCAGCGTGGGCACTGATGGGGCCCTGCAGGGGTGGCCTTTGGGGTGGGCCATGGGTCTGGGCAGCAGGACAAGATGGGCTCATCATACCTCATGCCATGGGCCTGGGGGACTCTCTCTGGCATGGGTGTTACCCTGTTTGAGAGGAACTTTTCATGTTGCTGTGTTAAGTTCATCAATCTGGAGAAATGAAATTTATACCAAGGGCAGAAAAATGTGCCCAGACTTCAGCTCAGTGCCAGCAGGCACAGAGAGGTGTCTGGCGAGTTCTCGACCTCTTTCTTTCCAAATGATGGCAACCTTTTGTCAAACATTTCTTTCCAAGGCACATTAAATAGCACATGCGAGTCGAAAGATAGAAAGAAAAACTAAGACAATGTGAGATAAGAGAAAATCGTGCCCAGATTTCCCAGACTTTTATCAAAGTCTTGTATTTTTGCATTTTCCATGGCTGACTTGGAGTCTGGACCATCTTCTCACTGGCCTTGGTGCTGTTGATCAGCAGAGGCCTTCTAGCCACCAGCCCTCCGGCAGGTGCCCACATACCTCCTCTTCATTTGGCACATCAGCCATCCAACGTTGCAAAGTTTCTCCTGCTTCCCTTTGCCTCCTGGTCCGTAGCCCCGGCATGGTTTGGGAGCAGAGCCGAGTCATTGCTGAAGGGACTCCAGTTTGCACTCCCTGGTGGTGTCCCTGCTCCAGCCTTGGCTCCGCACTCCTCCAGCTCACTCCCGAACCCAACAGACACTTGGTACTTACAGAAACATTGAGATGCAAAGCGCTGCTCTCAAATTCCCATCCTCTGCATTCTTTAACATGTGGAGCAAATTTCTCAGCGTGCGTGTGATGTAATGATTCGATTCATTAGGAGGAGAGTTTTCGAGGTGATGACCTGTAAATGATTACAAGGCTCCCACAGCATAATTGCATCAAATTCTTTTTTTCCTGCCTCTGGACATTAATAGTGCCTACTGATTACACAGAGTGAGTAAAAACCGGTTCCCTAAAGTCTGTCTGCTCGAGTCAAAGGATAAATGCTTCTTACAGCGAATTGTTCTTTCAAGGTAATTTAACAAAATTCATCTGTTGAGAGGGGAAGTGAATTTCTGTCATTTCCATGCGTGTGCCGTGGACATTGCTCCTCTGAGGCTGGTGTGAGTATTAAAGCATGGAGGGGTGTCTGGCGTCCAGGGAGATCCTTCCCTCGTGCCTTTGGTCATGCTTGAAAATACAGCAGAGAGAATGTGCCAGGGTAAAATGGATTCTTTGCTATAAAAAGCATGCTCTGTAATGAGGGCACACAGTGGTCACTGTGCAAACAGCCATGGAGTGGTCCTTTTTCCTCTATTCCCGTCACAGAGTTCCTTCCCAGTGACTCCTGTTTAATTTAGTGGTGGGTAGGACAGTTCAGAAGGGAAGATCTGTGTTTGTATTCCCCATTCTGAGTGTTTGTCATGTGGGTGATTGTATCTGTGCAGTGAAATCAGTGCCAGTCCCAACAAAACCCAACTGTGGCTGTGCCAGGTGTGCTCATTTGGTTACTGGGGGTTACGCGAGTGAGAGTCCTGTTCCTGTGTGACCCTGGCTGGCAGGAGGGCCCAGGACAAGTGACTTGCTGGCTGATGTTCCTCCATGGCCTGCCCAAGGTTCTCTCTGCAGAAAACACAAGTTCTTCCTCAGTTAGGCTGGTCGGTTGAAGCTCCAGGATGGTTTTGGCAGAGCAGCCCAGCCCATGGGTTGTGCTGTTGAGCATGTTCTGCAAGAGTGCTGAGCGTGCAGCAGTGGTGGAGCTTCCCATTCCCACGTGAAGCTGGCTTACACAATCTCTGATCTCACGCCTCCTCTTTGCTCTCTCTTTAAGGTGATGGTCAGAACTTGGTGACCGAAGACGTGACGGTGGTGGAGGGAGATGTGGCCACCATCAGCTGCCGGGTCAAGAACAGCGATGACTCGGTGATTCAGCTCCTGAATCCCAACAGACAAACAATTTATTTCAGGGATTTCAGACGTAAGTGTCATCTTTCCTTGTTTGGTAACAACTTTTCTTGCGCCTCACACTTGGGAGAAAGTGTTTGCTGAGATCTCTTCTTTTAATGTAATGCTAGACAGTTGAAGTTTAGTCAATTCTGCAGAGGGTAGATGAGACAGGCAATCATAATCTTTCTCCTTAATGGAAACCTTGATGGTCCCCTTTAAAAGTCAGACCGTCTTACTTTGCAATAGGAATTGATTGTAGTAATTCAGGGTGAATTGCAATTGAGTGCCAAATATTTAGCTGACACAAACAAATTGAATAGGGCAGCGCCAAGACAGTGCAGTGTTCTCAGAGGTAATCTGTTTGGTTTGAAGACTGAAAATTTCAAGGCAATCTATGCTGCTTTGTAACCAAAACAAAATCTGCCATCGCTGCCGTGTCCGGTGGACGAGCCTGGCTTTGTTCCCTGTTGTGGCAGTGCCACGGGGCACGCTGGCGGCGATGCAGTGCTGTGAATTGTCTGCATTAATGGCACTACGGGAATAGAGACTTCAAGGTAAGAAGCAGGATGGAAGCTGCAGTCAGGAACCCGTGGGGGGCTTGCCTAGAGGCTACTGACATTTTTAGAGACTTTTGACTTTGTTGTGTGGCAAGAGGGCACCCTGCATCTCTCCTTAACCAAGGGTGTGCTTGCTCCACAGCGCTGAAGGACAGCAGGTTCCAGCTGGTGAACTTCTCCAACAGCGAGCTCCGAGTGTCCTTGACAAACGTCTCCATTTCTGATGAAGGAAGGTACTTCTGCCAACTCTACACTGATCCCCCCCAGGAAATCTATACCACGATCACAGTGCTCGGTAAGGACCAAAGAGGTGCTCGCGGTGAACTCTGTGATCCCTGAATGCATGGGGTTCAGTGGGATGGGACTCAGCAGGGCATTCGGAGAGCCCTGTCCACCCGGGGAGGGCCACAGCTCTCCAGTAGTAAAACACAGCAAGGGTTTGAGTGCTGAGTGCTCTCCCACTGGAGACCAGCCCAGTTCTTCAGTAGCTCAGTGCAGCTTAGGACTTGAACCTGCAGACACGAGGTGTTCCAGGGTGGCCAGCAAATCCAAGCAGGCTGTCCAGTGACGGGCCATAGCCCTTGCATCTCCTCCCTGTCTTGCAAGGCATCTCTGCTTGTCCCTGAGCCTCTCTTTGTAGCTTATGTCATATTCAGTGTGATTCTCAGGTCTTCTCCTTCCCCTTTCTGTTAACAGGCTCTTTTGGCTTCAGAGAACAGTCAGAGGTGTAAGCATGAGGTGTTCTACACTCCCAAGCCTCTCCTTTACTTGGGCAGGTCCCTTGGAAAGGCTGCGTGGTTTTCCTGCCCTTTCTGGAGCAGGTTGAGTGCCAGCCTTCGCCTGCAGACAGCCTGCAGGGATGAGTTGTTCGTGCTGTCACTGCTCTGTAAGAGTATCTGAGTGACTCATTTGGCTTTTGGGGCAGGTCTGGGCCTGCTGAGCTCCTGGAAGGAATGTCTGTCCAGCCTGAGGCTTGGCAGAGTGGCAGGAGCTGTGCCAGACTCACCCACTTCCATCTCCTCGTCGGTGTCTTTGGGGCAAGGGAAGGGGTGAGGGTCCTTGGGTGATGGGAAGAGAGGAGTTGCAGCGGTTGTGTCTCATTCGGTGAAGCACAAAAGAAGTCAGCTGGAAGCAAAAGCTCTAAAAATGTCTTTCAGCGGGGAAATAAATTAACGTGACTGCTTCGTAGCATGGTAGAGCTGCTGGGGTTATGAGTTCTGTGTCTTCAGTGATCAGACTGCTCTGAGCACATACCACATCTTTCCTTCCAAAACTCGGGGACTCGAGAGATTGCATTTTAATGACGAGTGACAGCATCTTTGCCCATCAATGGCATCCTGTAAGAGCAGATATTGCTAACAGCATCACTGGTGAACCTCCCACTGTTGTGAAGGTGTGTAAGTGTTCGTGTGCTTCTCGGTTCACTTATGTATTCCGAGAAATCTGGAGTTCAGCTAACGGAAGGTGATAGCTTCTGCTTAATTTTAGCAAAAAAATTGTTGCACGTGTAAAAGAAGGCAAGATCTCTCATTTGACACTGTAAGTTTGCTCATTTGCTTAGGAATGGCTGTTTGCAGAGCTGAAGTTTCTTTTGCCCCTGAAATCCACCCCCTGCCCAGCTCTGCCCTTCACCCCCTCGGGCTGGGCGAGGCTTCGGTGCTCGGGCAGCCGCCGGAGCGATGCCGATGCCGTAATAGCAGTGCAGGCTATTAGAGCTGTTTCTGTGGATTAGCAGCAGCTTTTAAGGCTCTGTTAATAGGAGAACCTGCATCAGAGGGTGACTTAATGTAAGATCTCGCTTGCTGATTAGTTTAAATCTTCCTTCTCTTAGTTAATGAGATTTGGTTCTTAGGGTTTTTAGACGTTGTTTAAATAATGTTTATAAGCAGTTCTACTATAGCTATTACGTTTATCAACATCTTCAAAGTCTTAGTGCACTTTCCAGGATACATAGGCGTAGGAAGCTCTCTTCCAGCACTTCCCTCTAATCATACACACGCAGAAAGAGTTTGTTGGATTTCATTTCACTGCTAACAATACTAGGAAGGTATTTGGAATAATAGTACTTGCTTTATTCACCCCTAAGCCAGCACTGCCTGGCTTTCAAGTGGGAGTCAACACGCAGTTTTGTTGTTTGGGTTTTGTTAAATATGGATCATGGTTCAGGATCAGGGGAGAGCCTGCTTCCTAGCCTCGTGCTTCAGCTCTGTTTGAGGAGGTCCTGCAGCATGGCCAGCGTGTGCCTGCCTCTCCCGCGGGTTTCCTCTTCACCTTCATCACATCCTTGGGCCAAACCTTCGTTCCCGGAGCAGGCAACAAGGATGGATGTTTACTATTAGAAGGCTAAGGAGGGGGTTATTTATCTTGGCTAGCATCTGTACAGAGAGATGGAGGGTACTGTGACGCCAAGGATAACATGTCTTCCCAATTATTGACTCCCTAATTAGGAGAACAAACGAGCCTGGACGGGGGAGCAGTTCTGCATGCTGCTGTACTGCTCCCCCCAGGAGTGCATTCCCCACCAGAGAGCTCCTGGCCAGCACTTAGACTTCAGCATATCTTCAGTTCTATCAAAGAGCAGTTTTGCTAATCGGCTTCTAATGGTACCGGCCTGGGAGAGCAGAGCAGGTTCGAGGTGTCCTCCTGTGTAGTCAGTGTTCGGAGTGAGCTCCGTGCTTGCCTTTCCTGCCCCCCCTGGTGCACTTCACCCCCCCTCTCCCGTGTGCTGCAGTGTCTGCTGCGACACGAGATGGAGATTTATTCATGCCTAATTGGAACATGTGAACGTCTCAAATATGTAGCCCGTTCTGCTCTGCTTAGAGAAGAGCCACAAGTGACTAATTAGTCCATTTGATCATCTGGATGGTATTTATACATATTTGTTCTTCATTAGCTCAGAAGCTTGTTAGTCACATTTGAACTATGCAGTTGCTTAATCACATTGATCAGAGCAAAGTTGAGCTTCCTTGGGAAGTTCAGGGTTTCTTCTGAAGCTGCAGGTCTGTGCTGCGTGACCTCTGGATGGTCATTTGTCCTGCTTCTTGCCTCACCAGCCGCGGGTGCTTCCACAGGGAAGAGATTCCTTGTTGCTGCCTCGTCATCTCTGAGCCCGTTCTCCACATCTCCGGGTTGTGCTGCAGTGGTGGGGATCCCCCTGAAGTTCCAGCCTGTTTCTGAATGTTACTGGGTTGTTTTTCATTGAGAACAGTCTCTGAGCTTTGTGTTTGATAAGAAGACGCGTGCCTGGGGAGAAGGACAGATCGCCCTCCTAAGGGCACGGCCGTACGAGGCAAGTGCCTGTCCCTGGCTCTCTCCTCTCCGGCCCAGTTTTGTGTTTGGTGTCTGGTGGTCTGATGGGGGACACAGTGTTGGTCCCAAGGTGACGGCGTTCTGCTCCGCGCCTGCGCTCGGTGGCTTTTGGAGTGTCTTAAATGAGCGTGATGTTTGCTGGCCTGCTTCCACTCCTTACGGCGGAGGCTTGAAGCTGAACAGCAGGAGAGAAAAATTGCCTTGCGAGGTTAGAGGCACGGTAAGTAATGCGCTTCCAAATGTCAGCTTCTGTGTTTCCTCTCCTTGTCAGAAGAAGTCAAGAAATGTGCGTGGAGTCAAGCTGTATTTTTAAGTAGCAACACACACAGCCGAGTAGCGCTGAAGAGTAAAGCTGGAATGGTGCCTGCCTGGGAGAGAGAACAGAGAGCTACACATTTGATAAGTAATAATTTGGGAAACGACGGTGATTGTTAGGTGGAGAGTGAAAGTGCTTACTCTGATTACTGTGAAATGCCTATCAAAGGGTTTGATCGATTGAAAGATCAAATAAATGCTGGCAGCTCCTTTCCTTTGGTAGATTTTACAGGTTTTCCTGAAGGTTTTGTCTCATGGTAGTGACCAAAAAATGCTTTTTTCATCAAGTGCACGTTGTGTTTTCTTTTCTTTTTCCTTGTAGTCCCACCCCGCAATCTGGTCATCGATATCCAGAAGGAAACGGCCGTGGAGGGAGAAGAGATAGAGCTGAACTGCACTGCCATGGCCAGCAGACCAGCCACCACCATCCGATGGTTCAAAGGAAACAAGGAGCTAACCGGTAGATGTATCCTCTCAGTCACTTGCTTCTTTTCAGAGCACTGAGATGATTTATGTAATGCTGGATATTTGTTCTCTGGTGCCAGTTTCAGGGGAAAAAAAAAGAAAGAAAGAAAGCAAAAACTGTGGAGCAAGCTGCTTTAAATGGCAGCTCAGGAACAAAGGAGTGTGTGGGCAGGCAGATTATTCGCTAACACAGAAGGGCTGAACTCCATTTTGTCCTCTGCCTGCCTGCCAGGCTCGAGTGCAGGGTTCTGGAGTCTTCCTGTAGCTGCTGCTGACCTTGAGGAGCCCCAGAGCTGTGCGCTGAATTTCCTTCTGCGGTGGTTTCTGTAGCTTTCTGCCCTGGTTTGGGTACGAGTGGGATCATCTGTGCTTTGGGCTGTGAGGATTCTCAATGCACCTTCACGTCTGGCTCTCTTGTTTAGAGAGCGTTTTCGCTGTGTTCAGTGAAATATTCATGTAGGATGGGTTTATCTGGCTCCCTGAAGTCTGGTTGCTCCCGGTGTTTGCACATTCAAGACGCTGACTCTGATTGCATGTGACGTGCTGTTAGTTTAAGTCTGCACATAGATGTGAGCTTGGTTGACAACACCTTTGTGCTTTGCCCATGCTGAGACACCGAAGGACTCTCTCCAGAAGTCCAGACTCATTACTTCAATCCACCCCCCTACAAGGGCAAGATAAAATCCTCTCTTTGAGTACAACACCTCTGCATCCGAGCAGGATACGTGCTGGGACTGTGCTGATGTAGGTGGGATGCAGACCTGCTGCCACATGAAGTGGTGTCCCACTGGTTCCCAGCACTGGTTGTCCTCGACGTGGTGGGCAGATCCTCCAGTGATCCCTCTCTGGGGTTCCTTCCCCATTCCAGCAGTAGTATCTGACCCTCTGTGCTTGACCTGTCCTGCTTCTTGATTGAATGTTCTTGTGTTGGTGATTGAATCCAGCTTTCCTTCCGCTCTGAGGGCTGCTGAGCTGGGTAGTGGCTTCCCGCAGTATGGGCTCACCCTGATGATTCCTTGGATTTTACACAGAAGTAGAGCAAGTGCAGTCTGTGGTTGTGAAGAGTGGGCAAGAGCAACTGCCCATCACAAAGCCTTTCCTCTCCATGTCGATGGGGGTCACGTTCTGCTGCTCTGCTCTGTTTCACTTTGGGACATCATACAGAAATATTCTGTGGCTGAAAAACCCCTGCTACAGAAGTTACTCTTGAGGTTGTGACTGTGAGTTCTCCAGTGAGAAGTCGCAGATCAGAGTCTTTGCAAACGAAGCAGGGATGCATTGCCAGCCAGCTCGGCCCGAGCTGGTGGGAAGAACCTTTTTCTCCTCTCTGGTCTTTGTTCCTGTGCCATGCATTGTGGCATCCATCGGGCAGCCTGTCCGGAGCTGCGTGCCACTGCAGCCACCACGGCCATGCTCCCTTCACACCGAGCGCTGCTGAGACACTTCTGCCTGTATCAATACGACTTTTCATTACATTAATCTGTTTAATCACTTTTCTAATTGCTGATTCAAGAGTGGGAGGGGATTTGTAGCTCATTGATCTCAGAGTTTGAGGATTTGGGGAGATGCCAGGGGATTGTGAATCACTGCAGTGACATTGTGGGGACTGTAACTGGCAGCAGCCTCAGGGATAGGTGTGATCCTGAACCTCCGGGGCTGCAGAGGGGGACAGTGATCCGAAGGGGATGGAGAGGAGGGAGGTGACCGGGGTGCAGCACATCCTCCCTCGTGTGATCACTCTCTGCTCTCTCCATCCTCTCCCGGCAGGCAAATCGGAGGTGGAGCAGTGGTCCGACATGTACACGGTGACCAGCCAGCTGGTGCTGAAGGTGGGACGGGAGGACGATGGGGTCCCCGTCATCTGCTTGGTGGATCACCCTGCTGTCAAAGACTTGCAGACACAGCGCTACCTAGAAGTCATGTGTGAGTAGCAGAACTTTTAATTCTTTTTTAAGTATTAAATTGCTCACTTATAAGTTTGGGAACTGTTCACTACCAGAAAACATCATACCATAGGTAGGGATTATATCCTGTTACTGAGAAATGGAAATCAAAATGTTGGGTGCCACTTCATGGGTTAAGCCACGACTTTTCCTAGCCCTTCTGTGATACAATGAATACATACCTTCATTCTCTTAAGAAAGAACTTTCTGTACATAGGCTTTGCACCATCAAAGATTCCTGACTGGGCTTTATAATTGTCAGAACAGATTAAATCTGAGTATTTTTCTTTTAGCGACCTACTTACCTCTTTGAAAAGTGCATCTGTATGACCACATCAAAGCAACTGGCCCCCACTGGAGTTTACTGGCAAACACTTGGTACTGTGCTTTGTGAACCAACAGGTTTTCTAAATCAGAGTAACTGGAGTTGTGTGGAATCTGTAGTGACACCGGGGCTGGGCGCCTTGGGAAGCCAGGGTTCTCGGGGGATTCAAAGTGCTTATTTTTTTGGTTCACTTCAACTGTACCATTACATTAAAAGGGGAAGAGGAAGTTTTGGATTAATTTATTTCATCTGCTTCATTATGTAGTTTCATTATGAACATCTTGGTTAAAATTCTCATATCTCTGGAACTAGCGGGAAGTAATGTTCCTGTAATGAGGAAAACAGAAATGATCAGATACTGCCTAAATTGGCAGATACTGGATTTCTTGCAACTGTGCTAATGTGTAATTCATTTATGCAAACTTAATGTCCATTAACATTTCTTGTAGAGCTCCATTAGCTTTAATAATGCATTAGCACCTTTGTGAGGCTTGATCAAATACTTAACAGGGAAAAAAAGATCCCATCTCCCCTACTATGTGAAGGGATTGAAATCTTGCAGGGCTTCTTCCCCTGGATTGAAAAGTCATCAGGTGACCTTTAGGCTTCCTCTCAAACTCCTCTGGTATCCTGATCGTTTGATGGGGTAGGAGAGGGGCACTCTTCCTGACAAAAATGTGATGTTTTTCCATTCTTCCCCAAATAAATCCCTCGGCTGCTCTCAGTGGCAGCCTTTGCAGTCACTGGATGTCCTGTGGGACACGCACAACCCTCACTGCTGCACTGGAGGCTCCTGCTGCATCCTCTGCATCCCTTAGCACTGATCCTGGCATCCCCTTGGGTGGTTCTGGAGCACTCTGTTGGAGTGGAGCTAGCACAGAGCCTCCTCGGAAGGGAGCGGGGGTGAGGGGGACAAGGTCTTTTGGATGGGTTTGGTTTTCTGGTCTGGTCTGAATTAAACTCTGAGCTTGTTGAAAGTAATTATGTTTATATATGGGGACCTGACCCACGTTAGTCCGGTGAGTTCCTTAAGTGGGCAGCAGCAGATGGCTGGAGCGAAGAACACTGGCAGAAGAACATGGCGTGCGTCACAACCTTGTGGCTCCCAGCAATTAGCAGCTTCAGGACTTCATGTGCTGGAGTGCATCCAGACATTTGCATTTAATACCTGCTGTTGGACCTGAACTTCGGGTAGAAGAGGCAGTTACAGAGCCTTTACCCTGGAGCTTTTCTTGCTTCAAGCTGACGACTTGCTGGCCATGGGAAAGCGTGAGCAGGAGGAGGATCCTCTCGCCTTCGCAGACTGGCACCTCCACCAGAGCTCCTGTGGAGATAGGCTTGGCCTCTCGAAGCTCCAGCTCCTACAATCAGGCCTAATTGATACTTTCTCAGCTGCTTTTTAGAGACAGGATTCGCAGTCAGAGCAGAGGACTCCTCCCAGCTGCTGGTCATGGCCTTCCACTGCCCACGGTGTTCCCTGCAGGCAGTTGGCACTGGCTGCTCAGCCCGTGCTGGCACATGTGGCACTCGCTGCTTTTTGTGCCACCAGAGAAGCATCTCTCCACATCCCTGAGCTGGGGGTGTTGCTTGCCCAAGTGTCTACTCTTACCTTCTCTCCCCATAAGTCCTGTTCCCACCAAGGGCACGGTGGATCCACCTCTTTGGACCATTAGCAAGACACAGGAAATCATTTCCTCACCAGACGTTGTGTTTCTCTGCACTTAATGTGTCCAACTTGAGCATGGAGTGTGCTGGGGAAGGGTGGGAGGATGGTGGATGGAGCCCTCTCAGATAAAGAGGGATTTTATTGTCTGACTAAATCCCAGAGGATGGAGAGATTTTCTAGAAGATTCAACTCAAAAGTTGTGGGGTTTTTTTAAAGAAAATGAGAACAGGCATTTTTCCAGGTCACTGTCCCAAGCCATCCGGCCATTCTTCAAGCAGAAGCAGCTGCTGCTGTTCTTCACAGGCTGCTCCAGGGCAGTGGTGGTGGCTTCAGCAGAGCTGGGGCACAGCAGGTTCGAGGTCTGGTGGCCGAGAGGAGCAGGGAGGTGTTTGTTCCCCCAGAGTTCCTTCCTTCTCCCTTCACGTTTTGCCTTTTCTCTTTTTAAGGTGATTTCCTTAGAGCTGGTTATGTCACATCTTGTGGTAAATGAGGACTCTAAGGGTCAGTGACAATCTGGAGCATTTGTACTGGAGCTTGTTTGGGGGTGTTGCCTAAAATGTGCATTTATTGCATTGAAATGCTCTCCTCTGCTAAAAATAGAAAGAAAGGTGGAGAAATTCAAGTCTGCAAAGTGACCTGCTTCACTCTGCTTTAAAAACAATTCATTTGAGCATTTCTTCTGTGTCGTAGTTCAGAGAAAATTGCAGCCTTTGGGGGTTTGGATTGTTTGAGATTCTCTGTGACTTCAGGAGCCATTCCTGCCTGGCTGGTGGTCCCGCGGGGGCTGTCCCAGACCTCCCCATCCTTGGCTGTGCTGCACCTGGGGCATCTCGCTCCTGCCCTGGGCTCTCCCTGGTTATTTCCAAGCATCTTCTCAGGTGCTGAGACTGTCGCATCCCCGATGGAGAGGGAGGGCCAGGGCTCCTGCTCCTCCTCTGTGCATGGGGGGCTTCTGCTGCAGGAAACTCGTAGCCACACTGCAGGGTCTGCTGGGCTGCCATAAAACACACCAGGCCCTTGGTCCTGCACCCCGAGCTAAACTGGCAAAGGAAGCAGCGAGCTGCCAGCAGATATGCTGAAGGTGAAGGCTTCTGCTGTGGTCAGCAAAGCTGTGAGTAGGGCTGATCATGCTGAGTACGAACTTGTCCTGCTCATGGAGTAAGCTGTCTGTGGCACACACAGCCTGGCCCATGGTGAAGGTTGGAGACAAACGCTTTCACGCCAGCGCAGGGTGTGTTATTAAAAAGGAATCTCTGCAAACAAGCACTCAGTAATATGTATGAAACCCTCCTGGTAGTGCTTCTCCAAAGCAAACAGAGTCTGACAAATGGCGCCGTGTGCTCACAGCAACGATAACACTTTCACGCTTGATTAATGGCCACGCCAGCCAGCGTCTGACCCCGGCCACCAGCGGCCACAATCTGCTGCACGGTGCTGGCCTGAAATCGCCCCCCGCTCTGGCTGGCGTGGCTGGCTTTGTGTGACTCAGATCCATCAGTGAGGGATGGGAGACCAGCACATCGAGTGTAATTTTAGAAAGGAAATGAAGCAACAAAATGCATTAAAATATCATTAAGGAATTGAATGGAACTAGATATTCTCCGAGACATTTCAGTTCAGCCTTTGTAGTACTTTTCCTTATCTCATTATGTCATGTTGAAAGCAAAAGTGTCAAAGTCTTGATCTGGCATTTT
Organism: Aegotheles bennettii; assembly: GCA_013398125.1. Classification (NCBI taxonomy): domain Eukaryota; kingdom Metazoa; phylum Chordata; class Aves; order Caprimulgiformes; family Aegothelidae; genus Aegotheles; species Aegotheles bennettii. The sequence goes on from VZRW01009673.1 coordinate 387,911, forward strand.
CTAAGGGTTGGGGTTTTTTTCCTGCTTTTCTGAGATGATAATTAATTGCACATTCATTTTTATAATACCTATATGTGTACTTTTAAAATATGAGCCGATGGGATCTGTTTCAACCTTTGCTGTTATGATGGAATAATTCTTTGCGCTCAATTATGTTAAAAATCAGCCATATAGGCATGCTGTCGCACCTCCAGTAATCCTTATATTTCTATCAAGTACAAATATTAATTGCATAGTATGCAGTGAAGTGATTAACATCAATGTAATTTATTACTGGGAGATTTCTAAAAACGAATAAATGAGTTATTTTGTTCAGCGAGGTGTTGGACCCCTTCAGAAACTTTGATTTAAAGCTTTTTTTTTTCTTTTTCTTTTAGTAAATATGAAAAGCACCACAATCAGCCAAGTGTTCAGTTATTTGATTTTCTGGGGCATTAGCTGCTCTTGTTTGTGACATTTCCCAGTTGGGTGCTCGTTTGCAAGCTCATTAATAAGGTTTTCTCGGAGGAATGTTGTTGGGAGTGAGGAGCACGCAGTGTGCCCTGGACTCTGCCTTTCACAAGTGTTGAGCACTGAACTATTGCCAGGGGAGGTGTCTGTGCCCCCCGTGCCTGCCTGGCCTTGGCTCTCCTCTCCCTGCTCCAGGTGAAGGGTTTGCATTCCTTCAGGCAGGGGCGAATCTTGCAAAGTCGTGTTGGGGGTGGAAAGGCTCTCCCAGGCAAATTGTGAACCACCAGTCCTATGTTTAGTGGTTATTTTAAATAGGGGATCAATTTCCTACATAGCTTTCTGTATTTTGGGTGAAAGTCAGCAATGCAGCCTCTGGTCCTTGCAAAATGGGAGGAGGAGAGACGGGATCACCACTCGGGGCTGTCTCTGATGCCGACTTCATTTGCTGATAAGCAAACCACTTGATTTTCGGATAAAGGTGACAGTTGTGTCTATATCTGTGTAAATATGGGTTTTATATATACATATATAAATTTGGTGACTTCCTTTCCTAGTGAGGAGCATCCTCCCGCCAGCACGGCGGGATACAGGAGCTGCCAGGAGTCAGGTTTTGGCGTTGTTGGTTGGGGCCACAGGACGCAGCAGAGATGTGGGTCTGGATAAAATAGCGCCTGAGCAAGGATATATCAAGGGTGATCTGGGTGACTGTGAAGCTGGAATTACCAAAAGCAGACAGGAACTCTGCCTGACCTGCCGGCTCCTTCTCGTGGGGATGCCATCTGTCACCGGGTTTGCCAAGAGGTGCACATCAGGAATTAATGCGGTAATCATAAAATGAATGTTAAACCTTGGACTCGGTACCTCATTTCCCAGTGCAGGCAAGGGAATTTTCAGCTGAATCATTGAAGGAATCCATTTTGTCTTTTTCTGCCTTGGCAAACAGTCGGGCATTGCAGCCGACGCCGAGTGGCAGTGGCCCTGTCCCAGACCCGCTGCAGGAGCACATCATGGTCTGCTTGTGTTGGCCGTGAGGAAATCAGTCACCTACAGCCATGTCCAATGTGCTCAATGTGTGTGTTCAGCTGTAATTTGGAGCACAGAAAGAGAAACTGTGCTGAATGTGCACTGAGGTCCTGGGTAGCCCTTCTTGCTATGCTTCCACTCCATTGAGCAGGTGTCAGCACTTGGACCCTTGAGGAGAACCTCAGTGTTGTGGGACAGTCCCTGCTCTCTGAGCCCCAGCCTGCTTTCAGTATGTTGCTGCTCTTCCTCATTCGTGTTTTTGTATGTTTCCCCCCCCCAAAGCGGGATGTTGGAAGAAGGCTTTCAGCTGTCCTCTGACCTCAGGTGGAAGCATGGTGGCCAGGAAGGCTGACTGGTTTGTTGCTGGTGATGGTTAGCGAGGGTTAGGAGTCATCTGGGCTTCAGAAAAGAAGTAGTGTTTCCAAAACTGTTTTTACTGTGTCATTAATCACGGCTTCAGTGCAGGGTTTGTGCTTAGAGTGGACAGATTGCTGCATTGTAGGAGCCGTTTCACTTGCACAGAGATTGCTGGAGGACCAGGAGCTGCTGGGGCGTGCTGATGCAACGCGGGCACAATTGGCATGGCCTCAAAGAACACGGACGTCAAGAGCATAGCAAGTTCTCTAGAGCAGCTTCTCTATAGCAGCTTCTCGTAGCTCTTGTGCACAGTGGAATTACTGGATACGAGCACAGAGTCAAATTTACTGCCCAGAAGATGCACTTGGGAGGAGGCTGGGTGTTTGTCCTCAGCATGGGTTTGGTGGTGAGGAGCGGGGTGGTAAGAGGGTGTGCAGCATAGGGTCCTGAGGCTGCCATGGCTGGAGCATCGTGGTACCCCAGGCATACGAGGAGGTCAGGATTGGCAGATCCACCTGGTGATGGGCTTTGAGATGGTGAGCTTGCCTGCCTTTGAGACTGCAGGTTGGCCTGATGAAAGGAACTGGGTAGAAATAATAGGCTTAGGCTGTTGTAAGGCACCGAACCCGGCATAACACGGTATCTCGGCTGATTAATGGGATCCAAGCGTTATCGATGGAGCGCACATTTAAATGGATTAAGAAATCTCTAACTGGCAGATCTCTAAGGATAGTCATTAGGGAGCAATCAGCAGCGATGGTATTTTTAGAGTGACTGCACTGGCCTGGGTGCGTGGCCTGATGCTGCTCACTGCTCCCACAGAGCATTTGAAGTTCTTAAAAAGTCACTGTGAATAATCTTTGCTGATGGCACAAAAACCAGGCAAGCAGCTAACAAGGGAAAGAACTGGGACAAGTGCAGGATAAACTTCGGTCAGACCGGGAGCGTCAGCGGGTGCAGCCGGGGGGATGTGGAAGGGAGCCATGCCCTCCCCCATGTCACCTGGGCTCTCTCGCAGCCGTCGTGCACCAGAGGAGTCTCCAGCATCCCCAGGGCCTGAGAAATTCAAACGGGGAGGTGGGGGAAGGAGCGTTTTGGGGCACACTGTCCCCTCCGAGGAGGCTGCGGTTCCCCCACGCATGCAGGCACGCTGCTCCTGGTGTAAAAGAAATCTCATCAAACACAGAATGGGTTTGTAATAAGTTTTTCAAATTGGTTGCTGCTGCAGCGTAACCTTTAGACTGCTGGTATTTAACCTTGTATATCACTCTTAGCTTTTGAATGAATTTAGCTTAATAAAGGTGCCTTATTAAATTACCAGGCTGGTTTTTTAAGCCGCTAGAAATAGGCATACTAGGAAATAGCTTTGGGTTGTTAGATCTAATTGGCTGCCAGTGGAGTATGTAGTGGCTTAGATGCAGAGATGCAAGCATTTATTTTTATGTAGTAATCCAGCGGTATGATATTGCAAAGTTCAAGCTGAGGATTTTGGGCTGCCAGAATGCACTTGGTGGTAGTTGGTGTTTCAGACTGTACAGCCACAGGTGTCCCCTGGAACATGGCCTTTTGAATCAAGTTGTTGATGGGTGGCAAACTGCTAGTCCATCACAACTTTACTGGTATAGACTGGTAAACACCATGATCCCACACAGGAACTGGGCTTGGGATCCCACAGTGCTTGGCATTGTACAAAGCTTTGCCAACAGAGTCTGTAATCTGAAGGAAGGTCCTGTCTTTGAGCTGGGACACTTAGTGGTACAAGTGAAGATTATTTAAACACGTCCTTAAATGAAGGAAAAAAAGGCACCACCACCCCCAATTCTTGGTCAAAGCAAGTGGAGTTGTTGTATACTGTGAGCCTAACAAACTGATCAGTTTTCCTGAGCACCCACCCGTCCTCCCGAATCCTCCCTCAGTGTGCAGGGGGCGAGGGGAGAGGAGAGGTGAGCTGCAGAAGATGCGGCGCAGGGTGTTCTCAGCACAGAGTGCTGTCGTCTTTGTGTTCCCGTGTAAATGGGGCTGGAAAGGTTTTCTCCTCTTCCTGCAGCACAGGGTGTAACAGCATCCGTGTTTCTGGCACAGGCTCCTAGGTACCGCCGCAAAGCAAGTAATAAATAGCGAGCAGATGGCCGGGGGGTGGGAGTTGTGAATGAGAGTGGTGAGCCCGAGCACGGCATCGAGATGCTGCTTGAGATTTACTTGCTGCATAATACTTGGTTTAACTCGCCTTCCCCTGTTTATGCGTGGTGTAAGCACTCATGGTGCAGACCCATCCTGCGAAGGCTCCTCAGCTCGTGCCTGGAACGTGCTGGTACCTTCCGCGTCTTTATTTTGCATCTCCAAAGCATTAAGTGTGTTTTCAGGCATGCCAAAGTCACCCACGTTTCCAGTGAAGCTGGGACATGTGTGACACCCCCAAAGCATTGTGAGTGACACCCCAAGGCATCACAACACCCCAAAGCATCAGGACAGCATCGCCATCCCCCCGCGCCTGCCACGTTCCCAGCCTGCAGAGACGCCCGCTGCGAGAAGCATCTGTAACAGGGATTAGTTTATAAAATGTTTGTGGTATAGTCATCTCAGGAGAGGATTTACTCATGTAGCTTATTCCATTACTGAAAATTATGAGAGTTTAAATTGGTTAAATCCTGACACAGATTTTTTTTTTTCCCCCTAATCTCTATTATTCCATAGGAAGCATGGTAATGAGTTAAACAGAGTTAATAAAATGCAGCAAGCCAATATTTTTGGTAGCAGTTACTCTCAAAGGAAATAGAAACATTTAAATGGTTTCAACCTTTATGCATACTGATTTTTTGCCTTCCTTTGTTCCTTACAGTTGAGTAAATTCCTGAAAAATATATATGGCTTAATGGCATTTGCAGCATTGAATTGATTTCTTGCACTGATAACATTTTAGCTACAGCTTAGGTTGCATTTTTAATCTGTGTTTCAGTTGTAGGAGGTAATGAATTTTTTAATTGTAGACTCTGGGTTTGTGGGTTGGCTTTTTCTTTCCTGCAGGGTCTTACTGAAGTGTTTTTGAGCTGGCTCGCTAACTAGAGATGCTTTAATTCTCTGTGCTTATTTTAGGATTTAGAAGAGCTTCATTCGGACGAAATAAACCCTTCTGTTGTTTAAACAAAAGCAGCAGTGGCTGTGCCTGCTTTCCGTGTCCCTAACAAGCAAAGCCCAAGCATTAATATGCGTGGGCGCTGAGTGTTGTCGCGCAGTGATGTACGGTGCGCGGTGAGACCTGTGAGCTCCATGTGTGTGTGCTCCATGTGTGTGTGCTCCGAGCACCACCAACACCTCTGGCTTCACCTCGCCATGGAGGCAGAGGAGTCTCTTCTGTCTTGGGCGCTCTGGGCGATGAGCTGTGCAGGGGCGGGTGGCGGTGGCCGCTGCCGCCCTGCCCTGTGCCACTGCTGACCCCGCCGTGTTCTTGTCCTGCAGATAAGCCTCAGGTGCGGGTGTTTCAGAACTACCCGGTGCAAGGCCTCACGAGGGAAGGGGAGCCGCTGGAGCTGACCTGCGCAGCCTTTGGAAAGCCACAGTAAGTGGGCCCTGCCCTGGGATGGAGAGGGCGGCCAGCGGGGCGGGGGTGGTGCCGCAGGAGCCTGCGGGCACTGCTCGGCCTCTGCTGCTGCTGCAGACCCTGGTCCACCACTCTCTGCTGCAGCAGGGCGAAGGGGAGATGCCTTCTGCACCTGAGACTGCACAGTTAAGCAGTCTGTCTTGGTTTGCTTTGGTTCCTGTGTCACTCCTGGCTGGGGGATCTTGCCCCACGGGTGCTCCCGGGAGAGCCCTGTTTGTTGCCACGGAGCAGCCCCTCGGGTGCAGAAGGGACAGGCTCTTTCCCCAGGGGTGGCTCAGGTAGCCATCGGGTGCATTAAGTTTTTACAGCGAGGCCGGGGGCCTGGTATTGCCTCCCCCCCGAGGTGCCAGCACACAGGAGTAAGCCTGGCACTGCAGAGTCGGGCGCTGGTAGAGGTGGGATGGACCCCTCAGGTAAGGCAGGCTGCTCTGCTTCCACTGGCTGTGTGCTGATTTGCCTCCCTTTTTGGTGCCCTCTGGTTTTTATGAAACACAGGTTTTATTTTTTCTCCTCTTCTTGCCATGCCCTTGAGGCTTTCCTGTACAGTTGGAGAAACTGATGCATCAGGAAAGCCCTGGCAAGGGAGGGTAGATTTTCTCCCATATCCTCATTCTTCTTCTAATTTACGTTTTGTTGACTTTTTTTTTTTTTTAATACTTCTTCTTCCACTCGGATTTATGGCTGTCAAGTATTTACTATCCTTTTTTATTTTCGTCATGTTCATGAGATTTCTGCAAACACCCCTGAGAGCTGTCAGCGTCTCCTTGGTAGTGTGCCCGGGGCTGAGTTCCCGCAGGTGGAGCCGAGCCGGAAGCCGTCAGCTTTGGCAGTGGTGGGCAGGGTGGGCACTGCTGGCATTCCCCCAGCTGCTGTCCCTCTGCTCCCAGATTATGTTATTGTTTCCTGCTTCCCAGTTTCCTCTGGTGGGTACATTAGAGACTGGCACATCCCCTGCCGAGTCCCTGCTCAGGGTCCATGGGAGCCCTTCTACATTCCTGCTCATGGATAACTGTCATCCCTCCACTTGCTGTCACCTGGGCATATAATGCATAGGGTCCCTTACTACTTCTTTCCCTCAAGGCTATGAGTAAGACACACACGTGTTAAATAAGATAGACACATCTCCCAGCATGCCACTTAGTGTTAGGGTGGTGGTAGGAATGTGTGAGGGATTCACTGGTGTGGGTCACCTCACCTGTGCCTCTCCAAGCCCAAGAAATGCACAGTAAAACCACAGGCTCTGGGCAGCTCTGTGCTTTTAAGACAAACAGATTTCATAAAATCCTTTACAGAGGTTTAAGGTGAACAGGGATGTTCTTCCATTTAAACAAAATCATTTCTCTGCAGAATTTGGCAACATAAACGCTGGGGAGGGAAGCTGGGAGGAAAACAGAAGCCCAGAGAGCAGCAATTCCTGTTTGGGTATTAATAGAGCTATTTTGTTAGATTAGACAGAAAAGCCCCAGGACTATGACAAAAGTGAGAGGATACTGAAAGGGTCACTTTGAGGACATCCAGGGTGAGACATCCCAGCAGAGGGATGCAGGAGGGAGGCCTGGGGCAGTGGAGGAAGGCGTTCCTCCTCTCTGCCCACAGCTGGGACGCTCTTGGGGAGCGGCACAGCCACCGCTGAGGGACACAGCTCCAGCGCATCACTTGGTGGAGGGGTTCAAATGTGACAACGATGTACTTGTTCTGCCACATGCTGTCCAGATCTGCACTCAGAGCACCCTGTGGATACAGATGTAGTCCATAGCCTCAAAGATTGCAGGTTTGCTGAACAAGCGAATGATTAACCACTAATGAACTTTCTTCCTGCTTGCATTAGTGTTTTCAGAAAATTAAGGTCTGGATACAGTTTCCTGTTGGGTTAAAATAAATGTAAATTGAGGAAGCCCGACAGCATCTGGGCTTGAGTAGTGCAAAAAGTATGTGTTATTTCTTTACAGTTTTTCTTGGTTTGGGCTTTCTGTCTGTGGATGAACTATTGAAGATGCCATCTTGACCATAGGAAAATAGTAATGTGATTGTTTCTTTTTCTCCCTCCTCTGTAGGCCTACGGACATGAGGTGGTTAAGAGTAGATGATGAGATGCCTCAACACGTTGTAGTGTCTGGTTCAAACCTTCTCATTAGTAACCTAAACAAAACAGATAATGGTACATACCGCTGTGAGGCTTCAAACGCGGTGGGGAAATCACATGCGGATTACATGCTGTTTGTATACGGTACGTGAGAAAACCACCGTTCTTCTAGACTCATTTACACGTAATTGCACATACCGCGCTCTGAAACCTGTGACAGAACTTAACGTTTGGCTTAATGCAAGATTTCCAGATAGCTCCCAACACCTCTGCGTCCTGCCGGGCTGGGGTAAGGGCTGGAGAACCATTTCTTTTGCTTCTGGAAGTCTCGGTGTTGGGCATCGGGTGCGGAGCCTGTTCCAGGGTCCGGGGAGCTCCTTCCTCCGGAGCTGTGCTCGTGGGCTGGCCACCGCACTCAGGGAGCAGAAGGAAAAGCAGGGGCACGGGGGGAACTGCGAAGTTCTCTGGCCTGACAGCTCTCCTAGAACTTCTCCGACAATTCCTTTTTGTAATACCTTCTCCAGTGTCTTCAGCCATGGGCCAGGGGGGGTTTCCAAGTCTTTCATTAGCAAGTTAAATTACCGAGGAATCGGCCAGCATCCCCAGATAATTACAAACCAGTAAATAAACTGGAGGAATGAGATGTCTGAAGCCTGTCTGCGGCCACTGAGCAGACACTAAAACACATCTCAGCATCTTTTTAAAGTGCTATTAAGTGCCTACTTTAATTCTTCAGTTCCTCTGCATGAGTTTGCCATTGCTGTAAACCTTGTGCTCCTGTCACGAGGCACTGCCTATAATGAAGATTCAGCAGGCCCTTGAAGGGTGATCCCCCAGTTTAATTACAAGCAATTCCCTTGGGCTGCAAATTTGCACTTGATCTGTTAAGAGTGGTTGTGGTGTGGCTGGGCTAGGCTCGTGGTGGGTGGTGCCTGTTACTCGGATGGGACAGTAACTTGCTCTGATTTGAAGTTCATGCCATGCAACAACAGCCCCTTGAAGCTCTGCAGGTGAAATTCTCTTGTCCTCACTGTGATCCAGACCAAGGGCTGGCATTGCCAATGCAGGTGCTGCATGCACATGTCCCGCTAGGGTCCAGCACTCCGGGCAGCAAATGCTGTCTCAGCACTGGAGTCTGGCCATGCAGACATCTCCAAGGATGGAGCGGGAGAGCTGGTGGGGGGCTGTGCCTTGCTGCCTGCTGCCAGCCTCCCTGCACATGGGGCCAGCTCTTGTGGGTGCAGAGCTCCCCCAGATCACCTTAACCTGGGAACTGGGGGGATTACAGACACTGCCCCCACACACACACTTTTTTAGGTGCAAATGGCTTCCAGCAGCCAGTGCTTGCACAGTAACTGCTGCCGAGCTGCACTTAATGCACCTCTCTGCTGCCAGCGTGGTACAAGGATGTCTGATCACACTGGCACACATGGAAAACATGTTTATTTTTGAAATCTGCTTCACGCTTTCCCTCCCCGTGGGAGTGGGCAGACACAGTTGCTAGGAACTTTCAGTGCAATTAGCACACAATCGGGTTTTTTAGCTTTTATGGAGGAAGAGTCTGCTTCATGGCATCGTCCCGTGCAGACTGGGAGATGAACTGGGTCTGTCGGCCTTGGCTGGTCCCTGGTGAAAGACCAGGGATGTTCTTCCCCTGGTCCTGCTCTGCTCCAGCTCTGTCGGTCTCCGCTGCTTCCAGGGAGACGAGGAGGTGCTTAGGAACAAGAGATTCCCTATGGTAGGTGTAGGGACTGGGATGCTCAGCTGTAGGGGAAGGACAAGAACCGCTTACAACAGAGCCCTCCAGCAACTCTCCCCAGCGAAGCGAACGTCGAGGTAACATGTCTTAATTTTCAGGAAGTTGTACGGAATATAATAAAGGTGCAGCATATAATTAAAGTTCAAGTGTATTAATCAGGGAATCTGAGCGAGCTTGGAGATAAAAGAGTAGCAGATGTGCTGATGACGAGAAGCTGACATGCTATAGAGGGAACCTAAAATCAAAAGCCCCTGAAATGTTTCATGCTCGATTATTGCTGAAAGAATCCGTAGTTCAAAGTCTTCCTGACTACTTAGTGCATTCAGTTTGATCATTGGGCATCGATACTTATTTTTTTCTTTTACGTCTTCTCATATCTACCTTCTTCTGCCCGATAATTTGGATGAGGATGTGCCCCTGTCCATAGCAGAAATACTGTGAAAGAGCAGCAGTGGTCGAGTCTCACCAGGTCCAGTGGTTATCGGTCCCACACAGAAGCATCCCCGTGTCTGTGTTCCTCATTAACCAGGTCCTAGGAGCAGAGACAAGAGCCTTCCACTGAAATTGTCAGGAAAATATTGACATTTTTATTAAAAGATCTTGGTGAAATTCTTGCAATTGATATTCAGTGATAATGTCCTCGTTTCTTTGCATTTATTACTACCTTTGAAGTAGTTTTTAACATCCTGCTGACGGGTATTCATAGGGGAGGAGTAGCGCAGGTAACAGCCCTGGGAAGGAGATGAGATGCCTTCACCTGCTGTTATCTTTAGCCTGGCCAGCACAGCAGAGCCCCTCACACAACCCTCCCACCTGGATTTTCCAGTCTCTGTGTAGCAAAGCACCGCTGTGTCTCTCTCTGTACATGTAAACTGTTCTTTTTGTTGTGGAAAGTGTGCAGTTTATTTTCCTTATGCCTCTCCCATTCCATCTCTCTCTCTCTCATTGACTAATTTATGCTGGGTTTTATTTATTTTTTTAAATTTTTTTTTAGCACTGTAGAAGGCAAAAAGGGGGGAGAGTTTTGGGGCCAGATTCTCCAGCTGGAGTCAGCCTGTGGGCAGCTCCTGAGATGCGGGTTGAGCTCGAGGCCGTGTCCCGCTGCCGAGGATCTGGCCCACTGTCCCTAAAGCCAGCTGGGCTGTCACCACCTGGTTTTAGAGGAGGAAGGGTGTCTGACAGCTGTGCTGCTTCTTAGCCTCCTTGTTTTGCTCTGATCACAATTGACCGCTGTTGTGTTCTGCTTGTTTTTTCTTAATTTGCTTTTTTATTATTTTCCTTTTTATATTTTATCCAGATCCCCCCACAACTATCCCTCCTCCCACAACAACCACCACCACTACCACCACCATCCCTACCACCATCACAGGTACGGTACCTTCATAACCATTGGAAATGTCCTGAATGTTGATTGTCTTTTATGTATATAGCAGAGCATGAAGCCTGGGGAAAAACAACAAAGAAATCAGTGGCATTATTTTTTTTCCTCAAATACACCCACCGGGCCGCATGGGTCCCGGTCGGCAGTGCGGCGAGTCGGATGGTCCTTACGGCAGGTGTTTGAGAGGCGGGAATTGCTGTGGCAGAACAAGCCATTAATTCAGTTACTGGTGGCTATTATTGGGTGCTTTCAAACAAAGGATGCAAACAGCTGCAGAGCTCATTTAATACGGTCAGTTATTCAGCCTCAACCCCATCAGTATCAATTTCTGAGCAATTTAGACCTGGTAGCAGAAAGTTTGGTCTGTAGTGATTTACTTCGCCTGACGTGGTGACAGGAGTTGCTTTTTCCCATGCCCAGGTGCTTGGTCTGTCTCAGGGATAAGCCCTCTACCTCGCTCTCCCCGAAAAGGGAACTTCACCAGTCATTTTTTATCGAGTCGAACACCATCCACAGGTCCCTTTTTGAGAAGCTGGCTTTCAGCATTTTGAGTTTTCCCCTGTCTTGTGATAAAAGACGAATCCAAGCAACCAGCTGGTCGGGAGACACCACTCTGTTCCACGCATCCTCCATATCTCCTCACGAGACCTGACTCTCTCCCCTCACAAAGGAGGCCTTTCTGGTTTATTTGTCATTTGCATTGTCATGCTCCTGATCTTTTCTGTTTCCACTGCTGCTTTTGCTTTTGCTTGCTTTTATTTGTATTTTTTTTGAGGCAGAGGTGACAAACGGCAGGTGGGAATGGACCATTGAATAGCTAATGGCATAACATTTACTGTTGCTGTAAACCATCCCCTGTGTTAATGCTTTCACGTTTTATTTGCTTTTATGATGTTGCTCAGCTGACTCTAACTGTCCTGCTCAGGGTGTTTTGTGGCTTCTTTCCCTTGGAGGTTTTTACAACCAAGTCAGACTCCGCTGGCCTGGACAAGCAGTCGAAGTCTCTCTTCCCACGTGCCTTAACGCGCTGTGTGCGCTGTGTGCCATCCTCCATCGTGTTGTCCAGACCTCGCCATTCGCCCTCTTCCTCTTTCCAGGTGGTTCTCAGTAATACCGAACTCCAGGCACCCAACTTTGGATGCTTGAGACGCTCTACCGTGAAGGCTTTCCCGTTTCAAGATTGGGTGGCTTTGTTTCAGTTCTGGTTTGAATTTCTTCCCTTAACCAGCTTTCATTTCAGAGTAGGTCTCAGACTTCTTTAAGGTCTCCTTAGGAGCCGTTTGCAGAAGCTTGGTCCTGTGGGTCCCAGTGTCAATGGACGTACGCAGTTTTCTTTTGTTTGATGGTAATTTGTTAATGCTTTCAGTGAATTCTGGAAGGCTAAAAGGAAGACTTTGGCTTGATGCTTGATTGACCCCCTGTGTTTAAGTCGGTGCCTGCAGCCATGACTGACTGTGCTTTTCCCGGGAAGTGGGTTGTTATCAGCCTGGCATTTTGGGGATCGCCCCGGGACTGGCTGTCAAAGGCCGTGCTGTCCTCACTTGCCATCTCAGGCTCCCAACTTCTGGTTGTTCGTAGTAAATAGTGGTTCTGTCATTTGCTCTTTGGATGCAGTTCTCTAGCTTTGTCATATTAAGAATGGAGATGGAGGGATGATGGTCTTCTAGGAGGGGAGGACCTTCTGGCGTGACCTTTTCTCCTCCATCCCTTTCCATCAGAGCCAAGCATTGCCCTGAGGGTCAGCACTGCCCTTTGCGAGGGTGCTGCTGCTGGGGGGGTCCAGCTGTGTTGGAGAACGATGAGACACACACAAAGGTGCCTTGACTAGCAGCTCTTTATTCCCTTCACAAGCAGAATTGTGGGTTGCTAATGAAAATGTGATATTGTTCACCGATTCCAGCAGCTACTGCTCACGATACGTAGGAAGAAGATTAGTTAATGCTGATGAGATAAATTTTTGTAGTCTTCTCTGACACCCATCCAAGGCTGAATCTTCTTGACATGTGTCTTCACATCTTCTGCCCACAACTTCAGGTGCTTTTCCCCCAAAGAACAGCTCAGGCTTCGTTTCCCACAGAGATGTGTGTGTGTGTTTTCCAGCCAGCAGCCAGGCAGTGTGAACCTGGGGAAACTTTTGGTCTTCAATAGTGACAAAAACTATCGCTTAAATCTGTTGCTGGAAAAAATTAGGTCAAATTAGCATAATCTCTAGAATTACATAGCATAGTAGTGTCGAAACACTTTTTAAAGCCTCGAGATACAATTGGTGCCTTAATTCCCATCACCATCGAGAGGCTGAAATCCTCTCCTGATGTGACAGAAGTGCTGTGGCAGCAGTGGGGGGGTTCTGTGCCTCTGCTGCAGCCTGGGTGCAAATAATCCAGCAGAACAATCCTAAAGGGCCTCTGCTCATCCACGGGCAGGGGAGGTTCCTCCTTTGGTGCAGGGTCAGGGACAGACACATTTCTTACTTGCTTACATGCAGTATTTCTGCTCCAAATGTGTTCTGACGTGACGTAGAAATGCATCCCTGTCCCAGAGAGTTTATCTTTGAGTGATGACAGACGCTGCATAGTGCCCTGGGGGGGTCGGTGCAGTGATGGGGAGCGCATGGCTGATGGACACAGGCGTGTGATGGAGTGTGATGGTTACTGCCCACACTTGTGGGGTGCAGCGTGCTCTCCCGCATCCTCCCAGTCCCTCCCAACCCCACTCACGTCCCTGTTGAGAGCGAGGGGTCCCTGTATGTGTCCCTCTGGCTGGACACGTCCGAATCCACCTGGCTGCTGTAGGCTTGCCCTGCAGCAGTGCGCTGAGCCGATGGTCTGGCAGCAGGGAGCTTTTGGGAAGATCTCTGCACAGCTGCCCCACTGCTTGGCTCCAGGAGAGGGGAAAGCTGGGCAGTGGTCAAGTTTCCAGAGCAGCACGACCTCTAAAGCTTTTGCTCTGTCACTGTTGCTTCGCTTCGGTGTAGGTGCTTGAAAAGATTTCCTGCGTGACAGTTTGATCTTTTCCATATATCCCCCAGCTGCATTGATATTCCGGCCATCCTTCGGCGCTTCAGCTGTTATCGCTGGCGAGCCCTTTTGTATCGGTTCAAATTGTCCTTGTGGCTTTGTTCATTAAGATGTACAATCTGATAAAGCCGAGCAAACTGCGCACTTTGAATTACCCCTAGAGCTGTTCCTTGAAATGCTGGGTTTGGACAGCTGTTGTTTCCTGGGAGATAAAGGTTCTTCATCATAGCAAAGCCCTCATCTTCGGGCTCGGCACAGGGCGGAGCGTCTCAGCCTGCCTTTTCCAGCATCATTCTGCTGCCTTCTGGTCTTGCTTAGCACATACACCTCCGCACCCCGGGGTCTACGCTAGTATTTGTACATGCAGATTTGAATTTATCACACTTTCTCTGCAGATGGATCACGCAGGTGTCTTGGCAACAGTTTCGGTGGAGACCCGGGGGTGCATGCCTGCACGTTACCGGAATTTTAAGCCTTGCATTGAATGCTCCTGATTCTGCAGAGCCCCCCCAGTCCCATCTTGCAGCAGGATTAGTGGCGAGGGGCAGGTTTCACTATGGCCATCATGCAGGTTCACCAGGTTTCACCATATTTTAAAACTCGCTGATCCCTTTGAGTATCTGGCAGCAGGTGGGGGTGTGCTCAGGGGGCTGAGATGCTGCAGGCAGTGGCTTTAGCTGATGAATTCCCAGGGCTGCTTGAGCTCCCTGAGGAAAGAGCAAACCTGTGCTGTGGCAACACTCCCTGCTCCTGCCTGAGGCTGGGTTTTTAGCAGGAGGAGGCATGCCAGCTCTGTTGGACTTGAAGGTGTTCAGAAGGCAGCAAGCTCCACAGCAGGAGCTGTTAATTGATGCTGAGGCTGAATATCACATCTTGAGCAGGGTCACATTGTAGCTGAGCTCTCCTTGTCGTCTCCGTGGCCCCGCACTGTCCTGCTGGCGCCAGCCAAGGGCAGAGCCATTGACAGCTCCGGGCGCTCCATCAAAAACCACATTTTGTGTCATCTCAGCTCCCCGAGAAGTTGGAGTGCATGGAAATCCGGAGTCCTCGAGGAGAAGCAGGGTAGCGGGTTCTCAAAGCATGAATTCACACGCTAGAAAACTTCTCAAAATGAGGAGAATGATGGGTTTATCCCCAGGAGAAGTTTGTTCTTTCCTGATTGCAGCTGGCAGTGTGAAGACCTGCCATTGCGTGGGGCTTGTTCCAGCAGTGATCTGAGAAGGGGTGGGCAGGAAGGATGCAGACAGAGTCCTTCTTTGCTCACATTTTGGGGGGGTGAAGAGGCAGCATAGGAATTGCTTTCCCTCCTGGCCCTTTGGAGATGCCCCCACAGCCCACGGGGAGGCAGGAGCCAGTGGAGCTCTGCTTTGCTGCTCAATGGCACTGTGGAGGGACTCAGCCCAGTCATTTGTTCCCCCAAATTATTTATTATTTAACTTTTGCTTTCCGTTGAAGCTTCTGCATGTCCCTGTTAAAATGTCAAGTTAATTTAAAGGTGATACTGCGCTCTTCTGACATTTTCATCCAGGATGTCACCATATTAAAGGGAATAAAGGGGAAGAGAGTAGCTGACAGGCCTGTTACAGAAAATAAAGTCAAATAAAATTCAGTCTTTTAGTAGCACGTCCAGGCAGTAGCAGACACGGCACTGTCACATCTGCCCTTACCAGGGAGGATGCTGTGTAAAACCTGCAGAAACCATCATTTGCTGGGCAGATTGGAATGGAAATAACACCCAAATCCTCGCAGATCTTTATGGGAAAACATGGCAAGGCGCAGCCAGAGCCGCAGCACTAATTTTGGTGTATTTTTGTTCTTGTCACACACAACTTCCATACAGATTGTGATTATTTTTGTGAAACATCTGGTCCACAAATCAAACTGTCTCTGGGGTGCGTCGCACCCGTACACAAAAGCTTTTGGCACAAGCTGGAGCGGCTTCATGGAGGATCAGCACAGGGCACCTCAGGTCGGGTACATTGTCCTCCATCCTCCCAGGAGCAGTTAGCAAGGAGGGGATGGCCATGCCTGGGCACCACGGGGGTTTTGCAGCCCCTGTGCCCCTCGGACCACGCGTTACTGGGCTGTCACTTCTCTGCTGATGCCCAACAGGCTCAGTGGGAATGGTGGGGATTTGTGCAGGGCTTTCTCCAGCCCTAAGGAGCTGAAGCAAAGCAGAGATCCTGTTTGTAACACTGCACGCTGGTCCCTGAGCTGCTGTGGAAACGGCAGCATGAGGGAATTCATGTTCACCCTGGTCAGGAGATGTGAAGTAGTCTGGAAAATCAGGAAGAGCAGGAGCTGCGCAGGTCAGTGGTTGGATTGGCTTGTGTTCAGTTCAGAAAGCAATTGAAAAAGCATTATATTGGATTGATCTCTAGACTTATTAATACCTCTTCAAGTGTTTTTCAAAGTGTATTTTGCCCTGATGATGCTGATGTGCTGTTGTAACTCTCCGTATGACAGGGGAGTGCTTTTAAGCTCGGGTGCATCCCATGCCTCTGTAAGGCTGCAGCACTGCAGCTCAAGCATCCGAGTTGGTGAGTTTAATGTTGCTGCTGGGGTTTTAATATTCCTCCATCGTGCTCGTTCTGTTTGAGGCTGTGGACTAATTAAGGGTGAGGTTAAAGGGCCCAGTCTGTCGCATGCCACAAACAGTTTGAACTTGGAGAGAATCCATTTGAAAAAATGAGGAGACATCACAGTGGAGCTCGTAACTCAGCTAAATGTTGCCTAGATGCCTCCATGCAGTAATTTTATAAGTATGTGTATATGTAAGTGTGTGTGCATGCTTGTGTAGCTACCTAATGAGTGGTGAGTGCCTCAAAGTTGGCTGTTGGCTGAGTTTCCTTAGCTGGAAGGAAGCACCATCTGTATTGCAAGACGATGCGTGTTGGTGTCTTCATTCGAGAGCTGGCCATGCTGAACTCAGTTTTTATGACCAATGCTAAGAATAAATCACAATTAAATGAAATCTGTGACTTTATGGAGGCCAGTGGTTCCTTTCCTGGATACCTTCTTTAGTTATACACCAGTCCTCTGGTAAATTTATGTACACGTAGATTTTGCAAGATGGTTGCATTTACTTCTCCCCATACAGCACTTTTTGTTGTTTTACTGATGGAAATCAGGAGGAGAAGCCTTTATCTTTATCTTAAGATGGAAAGTACCACCTTGAGCCTCTTTCTTTGTGTGCTTTCTCTGTCCTCTCTGCTTGCTGCATCTTGTAAAACAGCCCATTTTTCAGAACCAGCTTATCATTTTAAACGATAAGCATCAGCTTCATGTGGTTGTGTGACTGCTGCTCACACTTATGGTTCAGGACCAGTGCTTTTTGGAGATGGCAAAGCCTTTCATTGGCTTTGTTCAACCTTAGTGAAGTCAGAAACATATCAAGGGCTTTCTTCTTGGTCCATATTTGAGGAGAAGAGATGATTTTTCTTCTAGGATGTGGGGCAGAAGCCTGATCTCTGGGGTGAGGTGTGTCTGGTTCATGGCTGTTCTTGGAAGGGAAGTAGAAGTACCTCGAACTCGGGAAGGCACATTTAAAGTTGGCCAATCTGTCCTAAAATGATGGGTTGTCTCGGCAGCAGCTGTAAGGCAGAGCAGCGGTGGAGTTTGGTCCATGCAGTTCCACACGTGTACGTTAATGTCATACCAAAGCAACCGTGACAATGTTTCTCTCCCTTGCTGCACAACCCTGGTAGTGGTGTGCCTGTGCCAGGGGCATCCCTTGCTTTCCTTTAACGTGAGATTATTCCTCTTCGGAGCACTGTGTGTGTGCAATCCTGCCTCTCAAAGACGCCTCTGGGATTGAAACGGACTGCCAGAAAACTCGTTCTGAACTTTAACTGGTCTGTGTTTCCTATTGCAACCATCCAAACCATTTGCTAATCATAACTTTGTCATTCCAGCTGCAGCCAACATGTTGTTTGACTTGGATATTTGTTCGCACTTACAACCGCTTGAGAACTTCATTTTTTGTAACCTGTTGGTCTCTGTCCCCAGACGGGGAAGCGAGATGCACTGTCCAGTTTGCACTGTTTCTTGACTAATATCTCTTCCAGCACATGAAGTTTGCTTTCAGCAGATTCTCTATTTAGTGTAAAAGCTGATATAACTTTTTTTGTTTCAGGAAGACAGTAAATTGAGATTATTTATAGATGCCAAGATGTTATCTCAGGAATTAATACTCAGTTTTACAACCCTTTCTAAACGACAACTTTCCCCCCACCTTCACCACCATTTTCCCCTTCACCATTTGCTTGATTAAAATGAGGCATCGCTGGGGATTGCTGCCCGCAAACACAGAGAAGCCCCGCTCTTGTTCTCTGTTTCGCTTTGGAAGGCTTCCCTTGCAGCCTCCACCAGGGCTCCCGGCAGGAGAACAAGCGCTAGCGTATTGAAGCGTGCCTTAGATTTGATTGCCAAGATGGGAACAGTACATGTTGGCAGTGGAAACAGGCTCCTGACGGCTTGATAATCTGTTATGCAAATCTTGATGCAGTTTGTTAAATCGTGCAGGGTTTATTTGTTTTGCTTTCATAATTAAAGCATGTAGACCTTGTATCTGTAAGTATTGTGTATTGTATGAACCTTGTCTCCACTGGTGCTTCAGAAATTCAGACCTGGGCTGTCCTCAGCTCAATTGCACAGGAGCGGGTCCTGCTTTTCCCACTGCTGCCTCTGCACGTGCCAGAGGGTGCCCGACCTCGGGTCCTCCAGGCAGCACGCTCAGGAGGGGAAACGCCGCTGTGAATTGTCTGTCCTTGCTGCAAAACTCAAGCTCCAACTCATGCAGTTTTACTCATTCAAACATTGCCTGCACCGAACCAAGTGGCTTTGCTGTCGGCTCCAGGTGCTTGGCAGGGATTCGCAGGGTTGTGTTGTGTTGTGAGGAGCCAGCCTGCTAAAACAAGCAACCAACAGCACAGAATATGTAGAACCAGGTGAAAAGGAAGAGTTTCAATAATGACATATAATTTGGATAATGTGACCAAATACGATTTAGAGCTATTGGTGTAGGGGAGGTAACGTAAGGCACTGCCAGAGAAAGGCTCCAGATGGGGGTCGTTCTGTTCCAGATGCCTCAGAAGAGAGGAAGCATCCCTGCCTTGGCACAGCAACCCTGACACTTCCCGGGGCAGGTCACACGTACGGAGTAGAGTCAGCATCAGACTGCTGACTGGGAAACTCTGATCTATTTTAGTTGCCAGTAACTGGTAACCAGGTCCCTGCTGCAGTAGAGGACTGGTAATTTCTGCCTGCCTTTGCCCCTTCTGGAGCAATGTGTTTTACACTGAGATTCCCTGCGTGGGACATCGGAGGAGGAGAGGTGGGAGTGGGTCAGGCCCCAGTCCTGGTGCTTTGGTGAAGGCAATGTTTGAATGTGTAAAAGCTGTTCTCAGAGTGTTGGCTCTTTGTCCTGGCCTTGAGCTTCTGTTTTGGTCCTTGCCGACGACAGCGTTGGTGTCAGTGTTCTCCCCTCTCTCCTGTTCCCCTGACTTTGCAACCACCAGTAATTGTTTTGGCAAGGTCCTGGAAAAAGAGAAGAATTTACTGTTTTCCTCAGGCTCATAGCTTTTGAACTGGAGGCATGTCTTCTAAACAGTGCAACTCACTTCAAATGCTTTTTGCCTTTCATTTTATTATTGCTTGTCACGCAATGTTCTTTGAAAGCTTGCTCATATATTATCTGTTCCATTTTTTCCATTTTCCCTTTTTTTGCATGCTGTTCCTCCTGTTTCTTCCCTTCCTCCAATCCTCTGTTCCCGTGTGTAGACACAACGGCGACGACAGAACCGGCAGTTCACGGTTGGTATCACATTCCTGTTTATCTTATTTCTCAGCGCTGCTGAGTGGCAAGACAAGCCTGGGAAGGGGAAGCAAAAAAAAGGAAATGCAGTCTTCAAGGGAAAACCATGTTTCAGGTGGACTGATCTCATAAATATCACATAGGTTTTAAGGCTGGAAAGTCTGTCTGCTCATGTCATTTCTGTGGTGAGCGTCGCAGCCGGCTGTTCGATGCCAGGCATGCACCAGTCCCCCAAGCCCCATGGGAACAGCGTACGTGTACCCGCGGTGCCGAGGAGGCGGGCGATGCTCCACTTGTCCCCATCGCTGGGCTAATGGCTTCACACACAAAAAAGAAATCCAGCTTTTGAAGCTAGGAATGCAAATTGCGTTTTTTAGGAGGTGCGTGAAATCTGTAGCATTTTTCTTTCATTTTGGGTTTAGAAGAGAGGGTGTCCGGTGGGTCTGGCAGCTCTTGGTGTCCTGGGGATGCTCCGCAGAGGAGTGCGCTCCTCGCAGGCCAGCAGTAGTGAAGTTGGCATCATTACACTGCAGAAGGAGCTTCAGGAAAGGAATAGCAACACTTTCCTATCAGCATAGCAGTCTAGCAAATAACCCTTCTCATCTGCTCGAGGCAGTCTATCTAACAGCTTGACAGCTTCCGTAGCTTCCTACATGGTTACAGCGAGCCGAAATAGTCGCTTCCGACTGGAAGCTGAGCATCCCGAGTTTGGCACGAGCTTGCTTTTCAGCTACAGAACCAAAACCTCTGACAATTTTCATTAAGGCTAATCCATAATTGGGTTTGCTATTTTCACTCTGATAACCCAACTGGTTCTTCCATTGACAGAAGTATGTAAACACTGCCAGAGCGACCTCTTTGTCCTACCCGCTCCCACCGAGGTGTATCTTGGGCGATGGTGGAGGGAGGACTGAGTAAAGTCAGGGTTAAATTTCAATGCCCCATATCAAGGGGAGGGACATGCAGTTCTTGTCCCACATGACTGACCTACTTGGATGCATTTTCCCACCTAAAAATTGGGAGCCCTCAGGCTCGCTCCTGTTTCCTGTCCCTGTGTGTGTTTAGTGTCAGGATTCAGCATGGGTCCTTTTGTAGCTGCTGTAACAGGAGTCCCAGCAAGGCGACTGAAGTCCTTGCAGCACCCTCCTCCAGCACCACCCCAACACTCGTGAAAGTCAGACAGAGGCAAAGCATTAATCCCTAAGGTCGTTAATCACCAGGGTAAGGGCTGCTGCTGCCAGGAGACGCACAGCCAAAATGACAGGCAGTCCCAGTCAGAGGAGCTGCCACAAACTTTCCTGCCTTAAAACCCCAATGCTTTGTGCAGAGCTCCCCTGAACTTGCCCTCGGGGCTGCTTTTCCCCTGAAGACTCTGGGATTTCTTTCCAAGCTTGTGTTGCTGGAGTGTGTATGGAGTACACCAGGTGTTTCTGTATGTTGGCCATTTGTTCTTACCGATGTCCGATGGGAGTGAGCATGTCTGTGAATGACTAGAAATGCATGGGCATGAACTACAGCCAAATGGATTTTCTCCAAAAACGATTTTAAATTAATTGGGGGAAGAAAAAAACGAAACAACAACCAAAAAAAAAACAAAAAAAAAAAGCAACTCAAAAAAGAGATTGATAGAAACCGAAGTGTAAGGCTAGTGTGAAACCAGCACAATGCTTCAATCGGGGAAAGGGGTTTTGAGTCATGTCATTTTTTGGAGTGTATCCTAGAGGACTGGGGGGGAAAGGAGTCCTGTATGTGTGTGCATGTCCAAGCGGTAGCAAAGCCCCTGCCATTCCTGGTTCCCTCTGGAATGGAGTTGACGGCAGCGATGCATGAGTGACTCGAAGCACGAACATTGTTAACTCTTTTGTTGAAAAATGAGAGCTGAACTGTGAATTTTCTGATGCACTTTCTCCTTTCTCTGCACTGTTCATTGCCAGAACTCCAATAACAGCATGGTCATGGCCGGCAGGAAGGCTTGTGCTTCTGCTGCCCCGCTAAGCCGGGTTTCCCCAGCTGAAGCCCTCCTTCCCCCTCATGTTGCCCTTGGTGGTGTCAGGGTGCCAGGGGGGCTGAAATCGCAGTTCCCTGCCTGTACGCGGCCGAAGTAGGGGCAGACCTTGGTGGAGCCAGGAGAGTAACGTCTCTGAGCGTCTGCCACCGCCGAATCCAGAGAGGAAGCGCTTTTTTTGCCATGCCCTTTCATGCCTTCTCTCCTGCCCCTCTCCCCCTCAAAATCAACGTGCCAGTGTTTCATGTCCCAGCTGCCACCACTCCTCGGCAGTTTGGGGGACGCCCGGCACAGATCTTGCCCCCTGCACGAGCAGGACGTGTAAGCAGTGATGGCCTTAGACGTGATGGCCTTTTGCTGCAGCAGAAGTAATTTCACCATTTTTTCCCAAATTTTGACCTTTCCCTGTTGTAAGCAAAGAGCCCCCAAGGGATTTTTGGAGCCCCCGTTTGCCTGGGCTGTGCCTGCTGCGTAGCCACACGCATACCCGGGTCTGTGCGCGGGGAGGACTCGGCGATGGGGAAGCTCCCAGATGCTTTTCGGCTCCCCCGACCCCCCAGGCAGAGCCAAGGCAGAATTTCTGCACGTCCTCAGGAGAAGGTAGGGTGAAAACA
The DNA here is from genome assembly GCA_013398125.1 of Aegotheles bennettii. Taxonomy (NCBI): domain Eukaryota; kingdom Metazoa; phylum Chordata; class Aves; order Caprimulgiformes; family Aegothelidae; genus Aegotheles; species Aegotheles bennettii. Next base: position 410,013 of record VZRW01009673.1, read on the forward strand.
ATCTCTTCTGAAGCTGGCAAAGCAGGAAGTCTGCAGTGAAGGTTAAAATAAGGAAAACACCCCAATCACGAGTGAAGAGTGACAAGGAAATACCTTGCCCATAACGTAGCAGGTAAATTGTTTTATAAGCTGGAAATCCTTCCCTGAAGGCCCATATGAATTTTTAATTATGGCCTTGGCAGGGTTTTGTCCAAGAACGTGTAACACCAGTGCGTTAAGCTCTTGCTGCTTTTTCCAGTAGCGCCCAGGCTCTGAAAGTGAGTGTTACTCATCTGCAGCCAACAGCTGGGCTGTGCCAGCGCCGCGGCCGCCTGGCAAACCTCACCCCATACAGCCTCAGTGTGCTGGGCAGGAGCATTACCAGGCAGCTCTGCCTGTCCAGCCGCCTTCCTTCCTTGTGAAAATGCCCTACTTAAAAGCGCAACTAATAGTAAATACATTCCTAAATATATTTCACAGATCCAGTCCTTGGGGCGGTTGAATAAAACATCACAAGGCTCTCTGCACATGTTGAGGTTTCTGTGCAGTGCCGCGGAGTGCGCCGCATAAAACAGAATCCCTAATGGGTTATTTACAGCCTGATACAAGAGAGGAATTGTCTTCTGCTTCAAAATCTGAGGTAGCTGAGGAGGCAGGACAACGCCTCGCTCCCAGCAGACATCTGTAAATACCCGGTGTGCCCGTGTCGGTGTCAGAACACCTGGGTCGGGCTTGGCAGGGACCGGCAGCCGAGTGACAAGTTGCCTTTCATTTCTGGAGCAAGAGTTGCGGCAGACTTTGAATTTGTTCTGATCAGAAGTGAAGAGAAGGGGCTTTAATAGCTGGTATGAAAGTTTAATGAGGAAAATCAAGAAGTAATTTACCACATATTTAAAATGCCTCACAACAGGTTTTCATACTGTTCTGTGGCATTTTTAAGCGTACCAGGTGCAGGTAGAAACTGAATTGTTGAATTGTTAAATTTTCTTTGAAAAAGACTTTTTTTTACCTCATAAAAAATGCAACATTGCCCTTTTTATTATTGAGAAAATGTAGTTCCTTTAAAGTGAAAGGGAAGACTCGACAGAAGCAATTTTGGAGAGATAAAAGTTGAATGGCTCCTCTTCCAAGCCCAGGTTTGCATGTCCAGTGCCTCTGTGAGTCAGCTGTAATTATATTTATATATTGTATTAGAGTAAAAAGGGGGGGGCTCCCTGAAACCCCCGAGTGGTGCACAAACAACACTCATCCTATTAATCTAAACAGCTTCCTGCTTTAGAAGAGAATTCCCACTGTAGCTTCCAGGTGACTTGATGTATTTTCAGCACTGCCACTGAAAATTAGTTTTATTTTTAACAAGCTGTACACACGCAGCTTGCTGCTTTCCAGCGGGGGACAGCCTGCACATCACCTGTACTGCGGTAACATCTTAGCTATTTCCTGGGAAATAGGGGTTTTTTCCTTCAATAATGCCTTTGCTTTAGCAGCCAGAGTAAGTTCTGGCAGGTCCCAACCTTCAGTAGTATCACTGTACCCAAAAATCCCTGATTTAAATAGCTCTCTGGGGCCTCCAGGCCTGGTGTGTCCCATAACCTGAGCTGAGATGTTCCCCCAACCAGCTGCCCTGTCCTCCCGGGAACCCCCAACAATCCCTCAAACATCAGAGAGAATGATGGCTTTACAGACAGTGTTGGCTGCCTTTTGTGGTCACCAGCATGTCTCACCTAACTGCTGGATCAGCTTTGAGGGTAGATGCTTTTGCCATAAATGCCTCAAATTTGGGAAATTAAAAACACCAGGTTTTGCCAGATTTCTTTGGTAGGAGGTACAGCTCGCAGTCTGCACGTACTGGTGCCTTACAGTTTGGAAATGCGATCCCCAATATTCACCAATTGATAAATTGCTGGGCTTGTCAACTTTGCCAAAAAAAGAATGAATTTTGGGGAAAATTGGAAGAAAATTTCACGTTGCTCTGTGCATACAGAACCAAAATCCAACTGGACTAAATTGGGCACTTGCCCCCCGTGATGACTAAAAGACAGAGTATGGGGGTCTTTGCATGCTGTTATGAATGAGTGACTTGGATTCCATGTGTCATGTGCCAACAGTGTAGACTGAGGAATGTTTCTGTTGGTAATAAAGGAAATTATTGCCATTCTGTCACGAGTTGCTCTGCCCAAGCCGGCAGAAGATGGCAAGTGATTGATGCATTATTCCCACTCCCCAAGAAATTCATCCTCAGTTCTTAAGTGTGTTGTTTTTTTGTCACTGGAGAAACACAGAGAAAAATGAGTTTGTTTTTACTTGTAAGGCTTTACTCAGTTGCCCAATTCCGCAGAGGAGCTGGACTATGGGGATCTCTCAGGTAAGGGCTAGTCCGTAGGTAAACGCTGTTCTCCTCCGCTAGATACCGGTTCCACTCGGATTTCTGCATCTTGGCCATGTTGCATTGTGTAGCTGCTGTGGTGTAGCCATCCCTCCAACGCACGGTCTCCCAGCTTGGGCCTGAGCTGTTTTCCGTTGGGATTTTTCTCCCTTTTTCTGTTTTTGGCACCGATTTCTGTGTGGCACCCTTGAAGATGGGGCGGGTGGGGTGCAGATTGGTGAGACGTAACACGTCAGGTTCCTCCCCACTGCTGTGCCATCATGTTTTGGACACCAATCTGGAGACCAGTTAGGTTGAAACTCGATGTCTAAAACGCTCAACTCTGCAGTATTGTCTGAATCCATCTTTAAAAAAAGCAGCTGGCACTAAATCCTTGCTGCTTGGTGATTTCTCATAATACAAGTATCAGATTGGGGAGAAAATGGACGTAATTGTCTTAGCAGTGGAGGCACAACCAGTTAAATGGTTGGAACCTTTCTTTACCCATGCTGGGCTGAAAGTTACAGAAATGCATCCCTAGCATTGGTCACTAATACAGATTATGAACTAAAAGCATCTTCAGTGAATGCAGTCGGTACATTCCAAACAGGGGTTGTATCGGTAGTACATAGTACAAACCTCTGATATTCATGTTTTCCCAGTGTCTTTCTAAGCATTTGTAGGAATTTGCCCCTTTTTTTGGCCCCCGCTCCTCAGAGCATCCCCACATCCCATTTCCCCACTGCCCCCTGCAGTGGGCTTTGAGGCCAGGGCCAGCCATAGGCAGGACCACATCCCTCTGCCTCCGCCTGGGATGACCCCTCCCAGGAGGGTCAGCTCTGATGCTGTTCCTGTTGGGGGTTCCAACAGGGAGCAAAAGCTAACGCCCAAAACACCGGTCCCCAGGTCCTTATCCCGTGCTGTCAAATGCTTTCCTTCTCCCAATCAGATCAGCAGCATCTCTCCCCGTAAGCCACTCTAGGTGTGCTTTTGCCAAGAAGTTAGAAATGGTTGATTAAATCAGTGTGTATTCTAACACCTGAGCGATGCTAATAATTCATATTGCAGCCCGGGCCAGATCTCCTCGGTAAGCAGCACCAGGTTCTGATAACTCACACTCTGTGGATGGGAAAGAATTGGTTTGCTCTGATAAGCATTATTATTTTTTGAATTTGTGTTTTTTCAAAGACAAATGTACACTTTGGTGAATTGAAGAGAGGAACGGGAAACAATTCCACAAGGGAATTCCTTAAAATGGGTGTCTGGCAGCAGCTCTGCCCTCCCTGTGAGCAGCTCTGTGCCCAGAGAGAGGCCGCAGGCAGCACGTGGCCGAGAGGCTGGGTCTGTGTTCCCCAGCTCCTGCCTTTTCCTGAGCAGATAGCTCAGTGTTTCCCTTCTGAATCTGGAATGTGAGTCCAGATTCCTCCCAGACAATACAGAAAGCCGTGCAAGCACAGCTGCTGCCAGCAGCGAGCACCCTTTGGGCACAGCTCACACCCATTTTGGAGCATCCATTTTGACAGCTGCTATTTTTTCCCCCTAAGAATTTCCAAATTTGGTTGCTGCTCTCAGTTACTGATGTCCACCCAAAGGGTGATGGTACCGAGCCAGCTATACCCATGTCACTAACACCCGAGCCCCAGGCCGCTCAAAGCTCTCCCCATCCCATCCCCCATGCCCGGATTCCCAGGAAACCGAGCTGAGATCCCACTCGGCGTCGGCAGATCTGGGCAGTCAGGCGGGTGGTCCAGGTGAGTGCTGGAGCTGAGCTCTCCATTGGGAACGCTGCCCTCTGCTCCAGCAGGACCGGGGCCCTGGGGACTTGCCGCCGGGCACACGGGGATGCTGGGCACACAGGGACACCGGGCTGTGTGCCCATGCCTCGGGGTTGGTGGGTGCTGCTGCCCTGTTTGCTCAGTGTGCTGTTCCTTTCAGGTACTCCTGTCCCGCTAAATGCTTCAACGGAGGCTCTGCCAACTGTGCAATTAAGTAATGCATCCCCTGCCTTCGCCCGTAGTTAGTGCCCAGAGCTGTGTCTGCTTCTCCCGGTCGAGCTGTGTGTGTCCGTGCCACTCGCCAAGCTCCTCTTGCTCCTCACATGCAGACCCAGGGGGGTGGGGGGGCTGCCCTGGCACCCCTTTCTCTGCTGCAGGGTTTGTTCAGCCTGGCGCGGTCCTGCAGGATTCCTGCAGTGCTGGCCATGGCGAGGGCGAGCCCCTGCTCATGTGCACACACAAACACGCCTGGGCACGCATGTGTGTGCTGCTGCCTGCTCTGAGGGCAAGAAGGGGGTCCCTCGCTCAGCCCCCCCATATCCCAGCCCCCGGTGCGGCTCTCTGCTGTCCTCCAGTGTCAGCACACCTCCCCTAGCGCAGGGAGCAAGAGGCACCCCCGTAGCCTTCACGGCAGGCTTGATTAACTAATCAAAACCTGATTAGCACCTCTGTTAAGGGGCTGCTGATGAATCAATTGCTATTGATTGGGAGTGGGGCTCCGTTTTCTAGTGGAGAGGAGTCCGAGGAAGCAACCGATAAACATCGAGCGCCCGTTGTAGTGATTGAATTTATTAAAACAAAGCACATTATTTTTTATGAAGCAATCTTGAAATGGGTGACTGAAGGGGGGCTTATTGATTGAAGAAGGATGAACTCCTCCAATTTCTCTGGCTTAAATTAGACTAAATGCAATTACAATACGACAAAGAGGTTAACGCTACTCTTGAGTAAATTAGAGAGGGGTAGTAACGAATGGCATTGTTGCTCATCCTGTCGTACCCAGGCAATGAGCTCTGTCCTCCCACGTGGTGGATCACTGGTTTAGAGTTTCTGAGATAACAACAGCTTGTTCTCCCACCAGCACCCCCTGCCAACCCCAACCTTTCGTGCTGCTCCATCATTTCCAGAGCTTCATTCTGCAAAAGAATTCACCACAAATTCAGTGGGAAAAGGTTAGTGCTAGCTTTGAGTTTCCTACCTTGTGGCAAAGAGGAGTGGTTGGCTTGCCAGCTTCTCAGAAGCACACAAGGGCCATGGAGCACACCAGGAAAGTGGTGAGAGATGCTGTTTGAAGCCATAATGATCCCAGGAATAGTGCTGATGGAGCTGAGGAGGAGCCGCTGCCTTCAGGCACCCCAGGATGCTGATGGGTGCGGATGGCTCCCATCACAAAGGTGATCCCAAATCCGCCTCCTTGGATTTTACAGGGCCCGGTGCTGAAAACCTGCTGAGCACTGAAGGTAAAACTGGAGTGGTTTGACCCTAATAGGTCTGAAGCTTTTGGATCAGGCATAATTGGGATTTAAAATACCAGCTAGTACAGTCAGCCAGGTCCAACCTTACCTTTCTCTTACTCTTGAGATGCTGCCACTTAGAAAAGAGTAGAAGCTAGAATATACATAGATACATATATATAGTTTAAAGCCTCATTAAAATCAGAATTGAATGGAACCTTTTTATTGAGTAGTTGGGAGGAGAAAAAGTCTTCCTTATGCTAAACCTTGCTGTAAGTGCTTGACCCACATTGTTAGGACATTGCTATTAAAAATCTGCCAGCCTTTTCATACTTGAGGCAGCCCACAGACAGCTATTTTTAAACAACTACATCTGCAAAAATGTTAGAAAACTGGAGATCATTAACACATTTATTTTTTAAAAAGTGTGTCCTCTTGCAAAAAGCCCCAGGACTAAGAGCCTGCAGGCTGAAAACACAGAAGTTAGTTGACAACACTTACGTGGCAGAGAAGCAGCTAAACATCTGCTGTGTGTTCCTCCCAACTCTCAGAACAAGCAACGTTAGTCTGGTCTTGGTCTGGTGATGAGCAGGACTCAGTCACACGTGCCTTTCTCTTCTCTCTACGTACCGTTTCCTTTTTGTTTAAAGGAAAACTTCAGGGTCCACATTCGCGTGGTCCAATCTCTTCTTCATTGATTCCATGAGCAGTTGGTGAGTCCACGAGCTCCCCAAGTGTCTCCCTGGCCACCACCTGCAGCGGGACCACAGTGCTCTCTGCTGCTGCCGTAGATCTGTGCCTCGTGCAGACGTGTTCAGTGCTACATCAGATGAAATGGTGGCATCCCTCTACGGCAGGGCACAGCTGTGCTGCTCTCGGGGGAGACAGCGCAGCCGTTTAAAAGAAAAATGCATGTTTTTCAGCATACCTTCAGTTATTGCAAGAGGATTGTACCACTGCCACTGCAGTTTTCCTTTAAGGTGCTTTGGTATCGTGCAAAGCACCACCCCACCACTCTGGGTTCCGCTGAGGTTCCGAGTAGCTGCGTAGGTGTGTGCATGTTGTTCACAACATGCAGCCCTGTCTCTCCCTTTCCCTGCTCTTCCCTCCCTCCTTCCGCTCCCACCCGCAAAAAACCAGGAGCAGACCAGAAACCTAATAGGAAAATTCTGACTATTCGATTTAAAGGCCAGCATGTTCCAATATATATTAACATCTTAATGGGAAAGCTCTGCATGTATACATTTACTACTCTCTGACAAGAGGGAATTAAATGTCAGAAGGATTTGTAGCATCTATAATTGAATTGGTGCTGAGAAAAGCAAATCTTAAGGAAGAATAACATGTTAGGATTAGCAAATAATGTGGCATTTTGTCAGTTCCTGCCATCTCCTCTCTTCCCTCTTCAGTAATAAACTTGTGATTCTGTTTTTAATCATAGATATGAAACGAGAATAGCTTTTGTGAATCGGAGACAGCATTTTAAAGCAGATTCTGGCTTTTAAGGTCAAGTCTCTTTCTTGGCACAAAGTTGGGGAGTTATTCCTTCCTCCATAGATGAAACATTCTCTTAATTACTAAGGAAATGATGAGTGACAGGAAATGAAGCAGCCTGATTTTCTGGGAGCAGTGTCCAGGATGGCTGGAGATGGGGCTCTCTTGGCCGTTAGCCCCTGGCTTGGCCTTGCCTTTTGCACTGGAAGGCAGAGCTGGGTTGGCGTTGGGTAATTCTAGGGGAGCATCAGGAGCGCGATGAGGCATTGAAGAGGAGGTGGAGAGGAGATCTTGAAGGAGGGATATCTAGCAAAGGGAACAGCATCACTTGGGAATAGCCTGTGAAGGAAGGATCCATCACTGGAGAGTTTGGTGTTTGAGTTGGGGTCGGGAAGCAGCATCAGCAGAGCTGTGGGAATCACTGACTTTGCCATGGGGATCAGAGTCCCTGGCCTCACAAGGGCTCTTGTGAACTTCCCTCTCTAAAAAGAAGGAAATTTCTGTGAGGGGCCTAAAAACTTTTCCAAAATTTGAATTTTTCTTTAAAATTGCAAGCAGTTTATCTTTGGAGAGCAAATTGATGCAACCTGGAAAAGATACGAGGTGGATTTCATTTTGATAAGTACAAATGCAAAATATGTATTTTAAGCCAGACCTTCTGCCTGTTGTGCCCGCAGAGAGGAGTTGAGGATGCTGCTGTGGGTCCCTGGTGTGGGCAGGCTTTCACTCCCAGCTGCAGCCAAGCCATGCCACGGTCTCTGCCCACAGCTGGAGGTCGGGGCGGAGGTGGCTGCTGCCAGGACAGACGCACCAGCCCACGCTCTGGCTTCATCTTCCCAGAACTTTAATTTATGGTGATTAAGAAAAAATGCCTCTTGATGCAAACTCCTGCTCTAAGCACATTATGGAGCCGTAACTCAGCGTGTTTATTCCCCTCAGCTGTTCCAGATGTCAACAAGACATCCATCCTGCCCGGCTGGGATGCTGCTGTCTCCTCCTTGATGCAGCTGAATGGAACTGGGTGCTAAGTTTCTTTAAAAAAAAAATAGATACAGAGCAGAGCTTGTGTAAAGCATCTGCTCCAGTGGATGAGCTGGGTTCGGTTCCTTTGCAGAGAGTAAGTCCTTGCAGGGCCAGATTAGCTGAGCTGGAAGCCTCAGCCTTCTGCTGGAGACAGAACAAAATGTCCCGCCCTTCATTGTGCATCCCGATGGCTCTGGCATGCTCCTGCCACAGAGAAATGGCTTGGATTTATGTGACGTGGCAGCAAAGGCTCTTGGTTTGCAGAAGAATCTTTTTTTGGCCACAGTTTTTAGCTTATCAGGTGAGTTGCTGAGCAGGAGTCTCTCCTCACGGCACTAAGAGGCTGCTCTTCTGCTCTTTGTCCCCCCCTCAGCATCCACCTCGTCCTGGTCCAGCCCAGGCATCCCACTGCCTCCAGAGCTCCTGCTTTTAGAAGTAGCTTGAAGAAATGCTCAAACGTTTTTTTTCTTAAATTGTTTTAATTAAAGGGCGCTTTATGGTGCTCTCAGTCACAAGTTATTTACTTAGGCCCCTCAGTCCTTAATCTTGGAGCAGAATTGGAAATATCGATGGAAAGCGTAAATCCCAGGCTGCTTCTCGCAAGCTTTGTATCAGGTCTCGGCTCAAAAGAGCACCATTACCTTTAGCTGTCACGGATCTGTACGCTTGATCGATAAACTTCAAATATTATTAGAGGTGGAGGCTTCAGAGATTTGCTCTGTTCTTTGGAGGGAGACGGAGATAAATCTTTCTTAAGAATTGACTTGCATTTGCACTCTCAGTCTTCCTGGTAAAATGCATTTCTCCGAGGTGTCTGGGCAACTGCATGCGGGACAGATTTATAGGCCGTGTGCTTCTTGTAGTGAAAGATTTAAATGGTAAATCCTTCACATATGACTTCACAAATCATGTAAAGTTAAAAGATTTTTACCGTTTCTGTTGCTGCTGTGCTTAAATTGTAAGGTACAGCCAGTAAATCATTTTAATGGAGGTGTCGCGCTTGACTCAATGAAAAAAAAAAGAGACAATGGTTTAGCTTCTATTCCAAAATGTTAATGTATTAATCAACGGGAGAATAATTGTTTTTTACTACATTATAAATCTTAGTTGCCATTAGGATTGCAGCGAGGGTTGATGTAGCTGCGTTCTTAAATTAAAATTGTTTACACTGCTATACATTCACTTTACATGGCCATAGCTCATTCTGGGTTCATTTCGGAGTTGTTCCTCCGCCAAATAAGTCATTCCTCTCCCGGGTGACGGCGTCCTAAGGGAGAGACACTTATAAAAGAAAACTAATTGCACGGCAAGGCGTTAAATAAATGAAATAAAGCAGTTGGAGGCACCACACAATTATCACTCACTATCTGCTTCTGAAGAGCTTCTTACAGTGTGGATCAGGAGGTTTTGTGTCCTCGGACATCGCGGGCCGCGTTGAGCAGCCAAGGTTGTGCGGAATGCCGTACACCTGAGCCCTGGGGCTGGGGGAGAGGATGGGCCCCAACACACCCACCCTGCTTGGTGTTCAGTCACGCAGGTTTTTGGGCTGAAGTTCAGGTGTTTCTAACAGGGCACTTGTTAATGATGTTTCTCCAGAGCTAATGATTAATATTTCCACATTATACTGCTATTCCCTGTGCCCCCATGCCCCGGGGAGGTTGACATTTGGGGAGTGCTCTAGGGCAATGCCCCAAAATACACACCCACCAATGACTCCATCCCTCCTCTCCTCTCCCAGCTGTCCTCCACGTGCGTAGTTATAGTCGTAGTGCTGCTGCTTATAGCGGAAAACACCCTGCAAGTGGAGCTGCCAGATCAGTTCGGCTCTGGACAGAGGTCCTCTGCCCGAACTTATCTGCCTAGATTAGCTCTCTGCTTCAGCCCTTTTCATTCGGAGAGCCCAAGGGTGGCTGTCCCAACCCCGAGAGCAGCTGCAGCCAGACCCTTCAGACTGCCTCGTAATAAGTCCCCAATTCTTATTCCTCTTCTGATCTCAACAGATTCTCGTGCAGGTGAGGAGGGGGCGATACGGAGCGTGGACCACGCGGTGGTTGGCGGCGTCGTGGCCGTGGTCGTGTTTGCAATGCTTTGCCTGCTCATCATTTTAGGGCGATATTTTGCCAGACATAAAGGTAAGACAAAGACCAAAGTGGGGAAATGCGAGGACGTGGCATGTGTGTCCCCTCCTCGTGATCTTGTCCTGTCTAATGCAATACACTGTGTTGCTCTGGAAGGATGTGTCCGGGGGGGCCTTTGAAATGGGACAAGGAGGGAGCGTGGAGCAGCCCACTGATGTTCCTCCTGTCCCAGATATTCAAGATATCCCCAGAGCTCGCAGCCAGTCCCTCACACACAGCTCACAGCTGGAATGTGGAAGCACCTCTACAAAATCCAAGTGGCCTGAGCCAATATCAATGTGCCACACTCCCCTGGTTTTGTGTGGAATGCTCCATTTTGGGAACTTGTTACAACTTCCAGAGCGAGTCTGAACCCACACGCAGGATTGTGGTGGTTCCCCTGTGTGTTTGTGCAGAAGGGTTTAACATTAACTGGGGTTTAGGTAGCAAGTGTGGAAAAGCTGACAGAGGATGAGAGCAGCCATGATGGAGGGAATAATGTTAAGAAGGGAGGAGAAAGGGGAAAAAAAACCCTAAAGCACGTTAGGGGTGAGAGAAGGTAGAGAGGAAAGATTTATCTCTTTTAAGTAAAGTGTATAAAATGCCATGTTACTGATATTTGTGTGCTGCTGAGCGGGGGTAATAGCTGTGACCTGATTTCTGACTAAGATGCTGCAGAGAGCACTGTCACGCTTTGGTGCAGGGATGGTGGTGCCCAGTGCAGCCCTGGGGGTCTCAGGGAGGAGCAGGAGTGGGAGCTCCTCACCAGGCAGCACCCGCCTGCCTCAGTGCTGGCACTGGTTTTCCGTGCCCCAGCCTGGCATTGCCAGGATTTACACATTCTTTTGCCTTTCTGCTGGTGGCTGTGGAGAGCCCGGAGGAGTCACACCAGCTCCGCTTCCCTCGCAGGTACATACTTCACCCATGAAGCCAAAGGAGCAGATGATGCGGCCGACGCAGACACAGCCATCATCAACGCAGAGGGAGGACAAAACAACTCTGAAGAAAAGAAAGAGTACTTCATCTAGAGCAGCCTTGGTTTCCATGAGGTGTCCAACCGTGGACGGTTACTACTGGCCCTATTTAAATGCTAAAGAGACAGTGATATTGGAAGTTGCAACCAGCTTGTGTCTTTTTTTTTAAAAGAAAAAAAAAAAGCCAATGGGTGGAGAGCGGTGAGGCTGGGAGGGTCCGGGATTTGCCGTGTAAAAATATTCCTCGTAAAGTACACTCTGCTGTTCGACACCTCAGTTTGTTTGGGTTTTCTTTTTTTGGCCAAGTCCAGCTTGGATTTAGTTTAGTGAAGTCATTTGCAGAAGATTCTGTGCCTTGTTTAATTTCTGTTCGTTGGGGTCGGGGGGAGGCTGGGAAGAAGAGGGGCTTCTGTGCGTTAGTTCCCTTCGGGTTTCTGTGGCTCTTCGTTTCCCCTTTCCTCTTCTGTTCCCGGAGTTGCCTGCTGGGACCCCTTGGAGTAGGTGGGTTTCTTTGAAGGTGTTTCTTTTTCTCTTCACTGTTTTCTGTCCAGAACTCGAGCTCATCGGAGGAGAACCAGCACATTTTAGATTCCGTAGTTTGCAGTTCAGTGTGCCCATCTCCCATTCCCCTCTTCCCCTCCATCCTCATCAAGGCTTGGAGAAACAAACGACGAGACCCTGTGTGTGGCTGCCCGCGTTCCAGGTGCTTTCCGTGGTGGCGACTAGGAAATAGGCTGGAGCTCAGCAAAGGGGCTGCTCGGCCGTGGAGACGAGGCCCCGGGGGTTGCCCTCCCTCCCGGGAGGGATGCTGAGCCTGCCTTCGCCCCGCGCCGGCCGGGCTCAGGGGGTCCTGCCTTGCTGCTCCCGTGCGCTTTCCCGGCCTCTCCCTGCTTTGCTGGAGAAGGCAAAGCCCTTCTTGAGCTTTGACCGCCCTCTCCCCTCAGCCCGCAGCCGCAGCATGCGGCAGCTGAACCCCCCAGCATGTGAGCCAAGACCCAGAGAGCAGCCGGACAAGCAAAACCGCCTTTTTTTTCTACCTGCTAAGTAAAACGTGGGAATTCGCGTTAAAATGACAGTGCTAACTGACTTACAAAGCCATAGGTGAAAAGGAGACTCTAGGTAAATTAGGATCATAAGGTAGCAGACCGCAATGAGAAGACGTTATTAAAATTATACATGCTGAGTTGTTTTGGGGGAGTAAACTTGGATTTCGAGCGATACTTTTTTTTTTACTGTGTTTATGTGGCAAATGTATGCTGATTTATTTAAGGGAAGCATTAATCTTAGCGTCAGGTTTTGGGTTTTTTTAGGGGTTTTGGGGTTTCGTGTGTTTTTTGGGTTTGTTTTTTTTTTTGAATCATTGCTTTTGGCAGAACCATTGCAACGCGGGAGTCCTTGGGGAACGGGACAGCCCTGCGGCAGGGAGCAAGCCCGCGCTCCGGCAGAACTCTGGCTTTCCCCTTTTGCGAGAGGCACCGCGCAGAAAGACACCTTTTTTTCCCCCCCCGAGCAAATATTTGTCGAGCGCAGCTCTTTTCTGAGCCTTCAGCACCGTGTCCAAACCACATCCTGGTGAGAAGCAGTCGGCGTGGTGGAGCTGGGGGGGCTCTGTGGCCCGTCCCCGGCGGCGGGGTCGGCACCCGGGGTTCGAGCAGCCCGTCTTTGTTTTGGAAGTGTACAGTAGTGCAGTGTTACCGATGTAACTTTGACTTACGATGTTGACATGTCTCAGGTTCATGTGTTTTGATTGGTGTTTTCCGTCTCAGGTAGATTGCAAAATTTCGGCCCCACACATTGGAAAAAAAAAAAGAAAATAAGAACAGGATAAAAAAAAACAGAAATTACGAATTTTAGTTGTATATTGGTTTATGTATTTTTTCTTCAGTATACAGTGCACTGTTTGAAATGTATTGTTGAGTATTACTTTGTACAGCTTTAGATCATTAGGATTTTGAAGCGTGAAGAAAGAACAACCTTGTTTAAAGGTGTATTACACATGAAGGACGCGGGACTGATGCTAAACAACCTTGTTCTTTATTCACCCGGCCTTTTTATTTTTCCCCTTAGGCCAGTTCTGTTTTAAGGTGTCCATGGAAGATGTTACAATGTAAGAAAATACATATCCATCTGTTCCCATTCACATTTTGTATCGGTTCATGTATCCCATTTTTACAAAGGAAAAGAAGTACTATAAAATATCTGTCTTCTTAATAAAAAAAAGTTAATGTTACAAAATTAAATCTCGCTTTGCCCTCTTTATCCCCTGCCGTTACAGAGACTGCGGTCATAGCGCCGGCACCCTCGGAACACCTCTGCCTGCTCTTGGAGCAGCCAAGTGCTGGCATCGCTTCCCATTCCCCCGTGTTCCCAGACAGAGATCTGCTGTCAGGGATCTCATCTCGGGTTAATTAATCTCCAGCCTTCACCTTGCTGTGAGCAGCTGGAGCACTCGGTGCATTTCATACAGTTATTGGAGAAACAATGTTTTCTGCAGAGAACTCGAGCCATGCTGTGAGCGAAGGCTGGTCCCCACGGCTGGTCCCCACAGAGCATGGGGAGCATCTCCAGGCAGTGGTGGGCTCATCCAGCCCACACTGGGAACACACATACAGGTACTGCAGCGGGTGAGTGCTCGGGAATAACCCAACCAGGTTTATTCTGCACTTGTTTAGCCATGAGATGCCTCGAGTAGCCATCACTGTACGTGGAAACAGGGAGAGGTTCTTCATAATTCTTAATTCGAGGTGTTGTGTTGCCCGAGCTGGCACCCCTCCCCGCGGGCTGGGCGCTGGGATTGAAGCTGTGCTCTCTGCTCAAACACAATCTGCTGCTGCTCTGTTGCAGTCATTTTCCATAATTTCGCCTGCTTGGAGGCGACGTGCCGAGCGCTGTGGCAGAGCCAAGCCTGGGAGGGCAGAGCGCCGCTGGGCAGAGGACAGAGAGCCTTTGGTTACGGCCGCATCTCGGTTCCAGAGCAGAACTCATCAAAGTGGGATTGAACACTCATCTCCTGTTAAGAATCCAGTTGCAAACACCGCCTGGTGAAGCTGCTGCCAGGCACAGAGCAGCCACCTGTCAGAGGGCTCATGGTTTATTTATGGCTGAGTGTGGCTGGCTCAGCCCATCCCCACCACGGCCCTTCCCCGCTATCAGGGGCTTTGCCAGTGCCCGGGTGCTGTGGCAGCAGCGTGGTGGCTTCGCTCTCAGGCTCTTTACCTTCTGTAAACACTGAGCAGGGCCTTTGCCAAGGTGTTGGATCCCCATCCTCACACGGCCCCACCATCTCCCCAGTCCTCTGTATTCAGCCACCACTGCCTTTAATCTTGGCAATTGCAAGCCGCAGCATCCATCTGTTTGGGAAATATACCCAAACAGGGAGTGCTGCTCACAATGATCACAGATTTACCTTGCTGCAACTTAAAAGGTCCTTAGTTCCATCTTGCTACATCCCCGGGAATGAGGAGGTCTGTGTGGACAACCAGAGCTCAACCCTTCTGCTTGGGCAGCTCCCACAGCCTCTGCCTGCATCCCACCTCTGACTGCCCACGTACACTGTGAGCAATGGCATGGGCCACTTCTCCAGCCATTTAGGGCCATGCAGAGAACTAAACCTGCTCAGAAACCTCCTCGAGGTCATTTCCTAGGTCTCAGCAAGTTGCAGTCGTTCCCCTTGTGTCCTGGATCGCGCAGCCAATGTCTTGTCCTCTGCCATGCCAAGCTCACCAGCCAAGCAGGCTTTGCCGCGAAGCTTCTGGGCAGGTGGCAGCTTCCAGTGAACTTCCTCTGTCCTCAGTGGTTCTCAGAAATTAAAAAAACAAAGTCTGTAATTTATCCTATCCGTGGCCCAAATCTTTCAGGATTATTTCCCAAGATCCCCCAGCACTGCCAGGCAGTAACCAGCAGCTGAACTCAAGCATCTGAGCCCCGAATGGGTCCCTTGGCTGGGTGGAGAGCCCAGCTGTGGAGCCTTTTCCAGCAAAGGACCTGAGGACATTTCTAGATTTTATGAAATTGAACAAAATGACCATTACCTAAAATAAGAAGGTAGTGTTTGCCCCGACCTTAATGTTTTCACAAGTTGCATTTGGTCCTAATTGCACAATTATTTTATTAGGTAAGTAATACAATTTTATTTTATTTTTTTAACCACATACAGGCAGGAATTATTTTAACGTAGCAAATGGTTCTGCCTTGCATAACTGCTGCCTTTTCTGGCAGGCTGATGTTGCTGAAAGTCAAGGCTTTGAATGCTTGTGCCACATGAAGTAATTAGTGATAAATGACACTTTACCTTGCAGCGGGTGAAGCCTACCTGAGCTCCGGGCTCCGTGACTGAAACACACTTGCTGTTGGAAAGGAAGCGGGGAGCTGGGGTGAGGCACGACCACACATCGATCCACACTGGCCAGTCAGTTCTCATCAGAGGCTCCTGACAAGGGGCTAATAGCTTTTTCTGAAGATGCAATCCCATTTTCTAGGCAGTGACTGCAGCGTGCTGCGTGGGATCGTCTCTGCTCTGCGCGGCATCGATCGGGAGGTGATGCTGGGAGCGGGTCCCCACGCGGCCACAGCTCCGGAGGGACCAGACCTGCTGCTCCTCTGCGTGTCCGGGCTGCGCGCTGAGTCTCGCCAGTAAGTGCAGAACAACTTCACATGCTCTGAACACAGCACATTCACAATATTTACAGTACAGGAGCCAGAAAGAGCTTTGCCCAAGTCCTGCAAGCCTGGGCAGAGCAACTCAGCCCTCTGTGCTGCGCAGGGCCATAGCTCTGGTGGTGGTTCCAGTTTGCCAGCCATGTGCAGCAGATTATCTCCTCACACACATAACCCTCTTCTGAGTTTAAATGAATGCTGCCTTAGCCGGATGCATCGATCCCTCCCTTTTCCCAACAAACTGGGCAGCAGTGGGATTCCCGCTCTGCTCTTGGTTCTCTGCCATGCTCCCTGTGCAGCCTGGATGCTGCTGGTTAACAGCTGCTGTTCGGGGCATACAAACTGCTATCCCCGGGGCATACAAGCTGCTATCCCCTAGGCATACTGCTCGGGTACCTGGGTTAAGCACCCCACCAGCTCAGCTCCTTGCTGGAACACGTAGGGCAAGCAGCACCAGCCTCGCCGCCCCTGCCGGAGCAGGCACGCACGCACAAGGTGCAGAGGCTGCCAGGAGCAAAGGGAATATTTGATCAGACGCCCTCCTCTCTCCTCTGTAGTCGGCTCTGCAGCCTCCCCTGGGGCTGGCACCTCGCTGCCTCCCAGCCCTGCTCCCAGCGCTCGGCAGCAGCTCCTCAAAGCGGTACCTGCAGGGGAATGTCAATGAGGTGGAGAAGGTAACCTCCAGCCCACCACTCTCCGTGTGCTCACCTTCCCCCACCCGCTGCCTCCCACCTGCACAGGACCCCGATGCCAGACCCAGACCAGTGCAGGTCACAGCTGCATCCATGACGATGCAGGCATCCCAGATTAACTTCCCTGGCACCCTGATCTGCAGAAACAGGGTTATGCACGGGGAGGAGCCCTGCGTCAGCCCGGCCTGAGCCACCGATCACGATCTTCCCAACCTCCCCAGACACTCTGGCTGGGAATGGAAATTTCCAACGTCTCTTCCGTGCAACCGTTTACTCTCTGCCAGATTTATCTGTCTGCTATTAGCCTTCGGAGCTCTGATTTGTTTGCCTGTCATTGGGACAAATGTTGATGGGCAGAAACAAGCAGGGCTTTCTTTTTCCTCCCCTCCACGCTACCCAGCGCCAGCCAGAACATCAAAGGAAAAGGATGAACAAGTGACCCATAAAATAAATCCAAGGCTTACAGTTTCTGATAAAGATTAAATATTGTAGGAGACATGACTAGATAAAAGCTAGCGGAAGGAAAAGCCTCAGACCTCAATAGAGTGTATTAAAAAAGTAGCATATATACACACACACGTGCAAGATGAAGTCTTGCAGGTTCTGTGGAGGGTTTGATAATCCGAATATGTTTTGCTCCAAGCAGACTCCTCTCACAAGCACACCTCGAACGTGCCCCTGAGAAACCTCAGGCAAACAGGCAAGAAAGCAACAGGGACACGGCGTGACCGTGTCCCAGGAGGTGCAGCTCCTGCCCCTGCACCCCAGACAGCCCCAGCTCCTCTGGGCAGGGTGGGAGCACATTGCCAGGGCTGGGGCCAGTACCTAGAGCCACCCAGCAGCTCTAGGCAAGCTTCGTGTCCAGGGGGGCAAGGGGAGAATGTGAACACTGAACATATGAGAAAAGAACTGCATCAAATACTCTTATTATAACCCCTGGAGGGACTTCTGGTGTAGGAGCTGTGTTGTCCCTGCAGCTTGCTAAGGGCTGGAGGCCAGCAGTGGCCCGTGGTGGGGAGCTCCAGAGACAACACACCAGTTAAACCAGTTTAATGGCAGCAGCGAACCATCCCGACGGGCAGGAGGTGGCCTCCGCTGCGGAGGGGACCATGTGCCAACCACCGCAATTCCCACGCGGTCCGGGCTTCCTTTCTCCAGGTTTCCAAACTCCACAGGTCCCGGCTTTGCTTTCACAGCTGCGCCCACTCCCCCCCCCCCACCCCCCCACCCACCCCCAGGCATGGCCGCAGCCCCG